>CALZFC010000020.1:2937500-3132500 GCA_945643635.1 Allodiplogaster sudhausi
CGCCCTGAAAATGCAAGTGTATTACAATGATGTCACAACCGATCGATAGAATTTCTTTTCAACGACCGAGCAAGAACCTCAAGGAATAAAAGCACAAGCTCGTCAAACACCGAATCAAACTGCTTATCATTTCTCCGTGCTTTTACTCAGTTAACACTCACCGCTCTAATATAATCATTGCATCACTCACCATTATAAGGTACAGTAGTCATATGGTAATACGGTAGTCGGGTCACATTCCACATTCCCCAGATGTTAACCCTTCACTCATTCAATACAGTAATCCTCTTCGACTTCCACAGTAACCCACCCTTGTCATCGGTGGTGGGCGTGATGAAGACGACTTCGACATTGGCCACGACCAGCTTCTCCTCCATCACTTGCTTCAGAATCGACAGAGCGAGCTTCAATCCTTCCGTCATTGTGATACTCTGGAAGCAGATTCATCGTCGATGGGAAACATATTCATTTTCACTCTTACAACTTTGTCTTGAAAATATAAAGAAAAAAGGTCGAGAAAGACATGCGAATGAATTACACGGTAATATGAGATAGGAAAGCGAGGGAGATAGGTAGAGAGAGAGAGAGAGATAGAGCGAGAGAGGACGAGAGAATGAGAGAGAGACAAACCGCATGGTACTGCTCCTTGAGATGCTGCTCTGCTCCGTCACTCGCCGCGCCAATTGCCTTGGCCTTGAACTCGATGAATGTTCCTGAGAAGATAGGGTTCAAGAAGATATATCGAAGGGAGGTTATACAGAGGAAATGAAGGTTTAAAACATCTTTTGAAAATTGTTAAATAAATTAAAAAAAAAAGAATTAAAAGTAGAAAAAAATCTGTCATTTCCCAACCAGAGGGGTCGAGATGGAAGAGCTTGGGGCCTTCCTGGTCCACGCCGGCAAAGAGCATTGCCACTCCGAAGGGGCGAGACATCGCTGCCTAGAGAAAAGGGAGGAAAGAACTTCTGGAAATAATAACTAGTCATAGCAAGAAAGACGTTGATATCATAGTGAAGCAGTTAGCATAAAATGGATTCATATCTTTGTTTTCGAATGACCTCTAAAAGAATTTCTTCAGTTTTGGAAGACAAGAAGACATGCAGCAGAATCTCAAGAACCAACAGTACAATCATCCCCATCTTGACAAATGCAACCTTTCTAATATGGTAGCCGCAAAACTAACTGTCAAAAAACACAGTTATCTATGAAAAAGGGACATGTGAAGAACGAAGAGAATTCGGCGCGGATTATGTAAAAGATCAGCAAGAAAAGACAAACTAAACATACATAGGTGTGTCTTCGCAAATTTCTGACATGCATTTAGAAATAAATGGCAGTATCGAGAGCATGACAAATCAAATGGGTTGGCCTACATGACAGCCCAAATCAGGTGGGCCTGTTAAACCAAAATCTTTTAAACTCTGTGAATCACAAATACACATCTGTACCGTACCTTGGCATCGTCATCTCCGAACTGCAGCGCGAGATTGGCCACCGACTGCGTGACATCCTCCACTCGCATGCGGCGGTTGTAGGTGAACCAGTAGTTCACAGCTTCCAGCTGCAATTTCGAAATGGATACAAATTGAAAAAATTCCAGAAAATACAATTCTCATATTTTCTTCGAATGCCAACGAGCGTGAGGAGCTAGTGAAATGGTTGCAATTCGCCATCTAAAACAGTTCTTCTAAACTAATTGTATTTCGCGCTTTCACAGTACTTGTGCCATCAAATTGCATTAACGAATAGCATATTCTGGTCAAAAGACAAGCTCTCGTTTCCAAAACATTCTTGTCTTCAGCAACGAAGGAAAACACTGAGAGGTACTTGTGGTAGAATTCTTTTAAGAGGAAAGCAGAAGATAAAGAAACCTGTGCTCTCTCAACGAGTGTTCTCGAGTCGGCGATAAGTCCCGCGAATGTAACTCCTGTAAAAACAATACCGTCAAAAACATCCACTTCCTCGCAAGCAATGATGAGGCCAGAAAAAAAAATTGCTTGCATAGGTTGGTTCGGATTCCTGAACAAGTAGGTTTGCACATTCATTTTGTGATATTATACTAGCAGCGAATTTCAATTTTCAACTATTTTCATTCATTATCCAGCGTAAACGTTTGGTTGCTCATTAACAACCTGGCCTCAGCATTGTGCCGATACGACCATTACATCGGGACTGTTCATTATGAACCAGTAAGTTCCGTACATCCTTCGAACCGGGCCAGCATTCTCAGGGAAAACAAAAGGTAAAAGCTGACCAATGTGCTCGTCGACCTTGGAGATCTTCTCAATGGTGTCGTTGACCATCAACTTGGAAGTGACCCTCTTCTCGGCAGCCAAGAGAACTCCATCCTTGGTGCGAATGCCGATGCTGGTCGAGCCGAGCTAGAAAGCGAGAAGAAAGAGGTCACCCAAAACAGGGTTAAAAGATTATATCAAGACAAAAGCAATGCGAAATGTTTCTTTTAAAGGCTGAGAATTTTCTTCTTTGATATTAAGCTCTGGTTTTCCACAATGTGCCTAGTGAGGATGGAGCGGGATTCCTAGCCTAATTAGGCAAACGCCTCCCTAGTCTAGGCAGTTTCTAGCCTAGGCGTTTTTGGTGCGCAGACCGTATGTTTTGGTGCTGCAGCGATTTGGAATAGTCATCCTCGAGTTGAAAATGAAAATAAAGCAGAAGTACTGCTTTTTCGTTATAACATGTTTGCTTGTGTTTCCAGCCTAATTAGGGTCATTGTGGAAAACCAGAGAGGTACCATTTCGGTACCTTGCCCACATCCGAGAAAAAAATCAAGTAATTCAACCACAACCAATACGCGTTTTTCCTCGCAACGTCCTCATTCATAGACCCCGTAATCGAGCGCGTTAAACCACGGGTGCAGTAGCACATTTCATTGGCAATTTAAAGCCAAAAATAATAGCGATAAAACCTGATAAACAAATAACTTGGGGAAAAGGGGAGCTAGAAAGGCCAACCTTGACAGCCTCGATGGCATACTCGACTTGGAAGAGGCGGCCCTCGGGCGAGAAAGTATTGACGCCACGGTCGTACTCGCTGCGAGTCAGGAACATCTTGCGTCTCTTAGAAGAAGAAACATTTCATCACAAACAAGTTTAGTCAGGCAGAATAGCAATACAATCGACACTTTCTCGACAATAAATAATATGTCGCTTACGCCGACTAGGAATAAGACAAGCATAACGAAGCAAAAGAAACCTCGACACTTATTATCAGCTAATCGTAAAACAAAGCGAAGAAACATCGAAAGCAACACGAAAGGAAAACCTTGGCAATTGTCAGCAAATTTAGTGTTCAAAATAAGTACAGTTTGATTGTTTTCTGTTAGGGAGTCCTTCTCTTTAGAAAATTTTCAACCATTCACCAGCATTCACCCGTGATATTCAGTTAGAATATTCGCCACGCTTATATTATTATTCCGCTTATTGTTCACCCTAATCTTTATTCACTTTCTTGTTAATGTTAATATACAAATGACCCCGACTTCGGCATGTTCTGAACCTGTCGAACCAACTCTGGGAAGGATTCGGAATGAAGCAGCAGACGAGAGAGAAGAAGGGATTAGACTACGCCAGCTTCGGAGGCAATTGCTCTGCCTTCGAGAACTCGCTGATTGGCTTCAAGAGGGAAGTGACAAGGAAATAGAGAGAGAAGGCGAAGAGAGGACAGCGAAGGGGGAGTGAGAAAGAAAAGAGGGAGAGAGAGAGAGAGAGAGAGGAGAGAGATAGAGAGGAGAGAGAGAGTGTGTGTGTGGCAGAGAGAAGGAGAGCAGTTAAAGAGACAGTGAAAGAGAGAGAGAGAGAGAGAAATAGAGAGAGAGAAATAGAGAGAGAAAGACCCCATTCCCTTTGGCACAGTCTTTCCTTTATTTCCCCTTTCCGCTTCTTCCCAGACTTTCAATAGTAAATCCCTTAGGTATTATTACAATGTATGTTTTATGGGCTCACATTCTGATGAGGCGGTAGGAGATGTTGCAAACTTGACGAGTGTGGTTCTCACACGTATGTATGTATGTATGTACATACATAAATGCGTCAGAATTTTTTTATATGAATATCATTTATCTCAATGATGTAAAGTCACGTGAAGCATTTGCTTTTCAAAACATCATGCACACTCTCACAATCAGCATTCCTGAAAGTTGAGAACAAAAGAAAATTAGAAAAAGGTACAGCTTTTGGTTTTAAACTCTACTACACACGATGTCCAAGTCTTCACTACATGGGCAGAATGTAGTTTGTAGCTAAGCTGACCCGAGGAAAGAGACGCCATCACCATGGAACGCGCATTCTTTTCGCTCTGTCTCTCCATTTCGCTCTCGCGATTCGTTCAATACGAAATAATATGCATAGCATGAGCTTTTTCTGCTTTTCTCTCTCTGTCTCTGTCTCTCTGTCTCTGTCTCTCTCTCACTCTTTCATGTCCTCCATGTGATTCGAAGCCCTTGTCATACTTATCAGTGGCTTACTCGCATTGTTCCTGACAAGATAGCTGACTCATTCCCCTCCCAAATGTTCGCAGAGACCGGCCGTCCCCTCTCCTTCACCACTTCCTCCAGCAGAAGCATCTCCATCGCTTCTTCTTCTTCCCTCCAGGAAGATGCTTCTCTCTTCCACTACGTCGCTGCTCTTTCCGTCGAGGAGGACGCCGTCTTCTTCACGAGGGACTCCGTAGAAGGTTTAATACTCGATTATAATTCATTCTGTATATATTTTTTAACATATTTCTTCTTGCAATAAAGTTTTATAGCAAACGACAAGTAATAGAAAATTAAATGATATTTTACCGTAAGATATAGGTATGTATGTATGTATCGTGGTTGTTACCTTTCTCTAAACCTTTTCCACCAATCAGAACTGTCCCTCGACGAGTCTCGCGTTGTCGATGTGGTTGAACGTGCCGCGTTGGCCGGCCGGCTAAGTCGTCGTGCAAAAGCCGTAAAGGTTGGTGATAGAGGATGAGAGACGGAGGGAGAAATCAGGAAGGCATCAACGAAACTATACAGAATTGTCGAATTCTACTATCCTGACTATTGTTTATCTAACGAATTCGTCGTTATGTTCCCATTTCTTTTTTTCGCTTTTTTGAATTCTCATTTTCTGATTTGACTTTTCCTCTCCCTCTCTCTGGCCAGATGCTCTTCTCTCTCTCCCTCTCTCCCTCTCCCTCTCTCCCTCTCTCTCTCTCTCTCTCTCTCCTCTCCAGATGCTTCTGCTCGCCTCTGATACGGGCGTGCAGATCGTGGATGCCTCATCTCGCTCTCCTCTCCGTCGCATCGCCCTTCTCCACACTCGTCTCGTCGTCGCTCTCCACACTCTTCAACAGTATCTTTTAGAATCTGATCTAATATAATAGAAAATCTTTTTCTTTGGTTTCCCAATAGTTTTTACTTCATAAATCGTATACATTCATACAAGCTTCATTCCTAACTATTTTCATATACAACAAAATATAACTTACTGACAAAATAATTGTAAAGTTCTCACAAACTTATTCTCATTTTCGTGTGGTAAACAACGGATTTTGCAAGCAACGCATTCCATTTCGACAGAATCTTCGTGGTTATCGTCGAGTGCACGCCTCGGAAGCAGCCTGATGTGATGGCTGATAAGGCTGCCGTGACTTCGTCTGAAGCTGCCGCCTCCGTCACCCTCCACGTCATCCGTGTCTCTGATGAGGAGAGTGCGCGCTCTCTCGTGCACGTCGTCTCTTCCGCCTTCAGGAATGTCACGGCGAAAGAACCGAAGAGAACTCCATCGACCAAGAGGAAGAATCTCGCCAGTTCCAGTGCGAAATCACCCAAGCATAGATGACCGTGCTTAGTCATTCATTCTTCTTTTTGCCTGTCAAATCGTTGCTGATTCTTCGTAGAATGTTATTTTGTTCGGTATAAAATATGTTTGTCCACCTTTTACAAAAGCATGCAAAAGTATGTACATTCCCGATTTGGTCGACCGCCAGCCACTCGAATCAGGCTTTCTCTTCTCGATACAAAAG
Organism: Allodiplogaster sudhausi; assembly: GCA_945643635.1. Taxonomy (NCBI): domain Eukaryota; kingdom Metazoa; phylum Nematoda; class Chromadorea; order Rhabditida; family Diplogasteridae; genus Allodiplogaster; species Allodiplogaster sudhausi. The sequence continues at coordinate 2,943,513 of CALZFC010000020.1, forward strand.
GAATTCTCACTATTCATGGGAACTCTATTTTTCTCTTCCTGGCTTTCTCTCTCTCTCCCTTTCTCTCCTCTCTCTCTTTCTCTATCTCTCTTTCTCTCTCTTCCTCTATCTCTCTACTTTTCACATCTCTCTCTCTCTTTCTCTTTTCTCTCAAGATGGTGACGTCGTCGATGACTCGCGTGCTCTGCGCCACTGCAGCCGCAGCTACCGTAACCGGTGGAGGGTCTTGGGTGTACGGTAGTGAGCGAGAGCAGGTTCGGCCGCATCCGAAGAAGAATGCAGAGGTTACATCAAACATCTATATACTTCTATATTTTCTACATGTTTCAACCACAAAATGTTACATTCATATTTCTACACTGTAGTTTTCATTTGCGCAAAACTGGCACAAGGAGTGTTAGGGCTTATTAATTGGTAAGTGGAAGTTGAGGGATCAAATTCTACCTTCCTGCAGCTAACTATTGTACATTTGAATTCTTAAGAGAAGGGTGAGACACGGTTGTTCGCAGATCGCCATATCAACTAGCCAAGCGGAGAAGCAACGGATGGCCGATGCTGTCGTCCGTCGCTATATGGCCAGCAGAGGCATTCCAGGTCGGGACTGAAGGAAAGCAAAAGAGGAGGAGAGAAACAAGGTGAAAGGACAAGAGGAGAGAGAGAGGGAGAGAGAGAGATAGAGAAAAGAAGAGAGTAATAGAGAGAATGTAGGAAAATGAATCCATTTGAGGCCTCTCGGTGTCGGTGTCTGTGGATGGAAGGGCAGCTTGGTCGGCTGGATTTGGCTACGCAGACATTGAGACGGGCGCGCCATGCACGCCGAGGTGAACAGAGCGAGAGTAATGGAGAGAGAAAGAGAGAGAGAGAGAATAGAGATAAAGAGAGTGAGAGAGAGAGAATAGAGATAAAAAGAGAGAGAGAGAGAATAGAGATAAAGAGAGAGAGAGAGAGAGAGAGAAATAGAAGAGCGAGGGAGAATAAGGGAAAGAAAGATAAGGAATTGCTCATGCAGATCAGTGATGCGCATCGCGAGTATCAGCAAGCCGATCACGGCGACCGTCGCTGCGTTGTTGGTCGACAGTGGAAAGCTCGACTTGGACAAGCCGATCCAAGTCTCTCGTTACTCATTCTGCCTCTTTCTCTTCGTTGCCCTTTCCTCTTTCTCTCGTTACCCCTTCCCTCTTTCTAAATACCTTTCCACCTTCGCAATCTCCTCGCTATCATTGCTGATGATGCATCCATGCAGACCCATACTATCTTGTTCGCTTCCAAGAAGAAGCCTGCTCCAGCTTGTTGACCAAGTCCTTCCCTCCTAACAGGCGTACCTGCCCGACTTCCCCATCAAGCAGTGGAACAACAACCCGACAACCATCACCACTCGCCATCTTCTATCTCACACGAGTGGAATCAGGCACTATGAAAAAGCGGTAACGCGGATTATCATCACTTTCTTACCAGTTTTCATTTGTTTTCAAACTGACGTGTCCAGCATTCGAAAACAAGTTTTTTTTAGATGAGCTTTATTGATTAGACCCTTTCAAGGATACAAGAAGGGGCACGTGCAACAACTTTTTAAAACTCGCATTTCGTGACAAGCCATATTGGCACAACTTCTGGCAGACATTATTCTTTTCAAGCAATTTAGAGTTTGACCAGAAGGACATGGTGCCAATAAGCCTTTCTATTCAGTAGAAAGAAAATGTACGAGACAAAATAATGAGCCAGAGTACCGTAATCAACTAGTACGACTCTAGTAGTGGTAGTCATACTGTAGCAAATCAATAGGGCGTTAGACTATTCAGACGAATATTGACTTTGATCCCATTGAATTCTTTAGGCCTGCTGGCCCTTGAGAGTCGACTGCTTCTTCTGATAATCCTTGAGCGCCGCTTGAATCGCATCTTGTGCCAACACTGAAAACAATCAATATCAATAACGTAAACTATTTAATCTTGATTCACTTTCATCAAGAAACAAAATCAATATAAAACAAACACGTATTAGTGTACTTTCCTCAAGCATAGTTCGCTTTCAAAGCTGTCCAAACGTAGATTTTAAGTAATATAATTGAGAAAAAAACATGCACAAAGAAGCTTTGAAAAGGGACGAAAAGTCAACAAACTCGAGCAGTGCAGCTTGACTGGCGGAAGCGAAAGCTCCTTTGCAATGTCGGCATTCTTGATCGTGGAAGCGTACCTGTAAAGAAAGACACATTTTCCGTGCCCAGCTTAGTTAGAAACTTTCCTTCATACTAATAATACCTTTCTAATTACCACATAGTATAATAATATTATTATTATTATTCGAACTAAACAACCACCTGATGTTAGCACAATCACACGACCAGCTTTTTGCTTTCAAAGTAATGGCCATTATCTTATTCTTAGGGAGCAAAATCGAACCATAAATACACTATCAGTACCAAGACTAATACCACTTGTGGTTGCCACTGTTTTCGATATAATAGAATAACAGCACCAAGGAAATAAAGCGTAACAGGCAAATATAAGGGCAGATAAATAAATATAATATTAAAGAATATAAAAATAACAAAAGGACATACTCGACAGTCTTGCTTTTGATCCACTCGGTCGCGAGGCTAGAAGAGGCGATGGCCGAGCCACAGCCGAAGGTCTTGAAGCGGGCGTCCACGATGTTGCCCTTGTCGTCCACCTCAAGAGGCAACTCTCTAGTACTATATTGCAAAGCCTTATTACTTATAAGAAGAGGAAAAAGCGATAAAAAGATATTACTCCTTTGCCTCTAACAAATATCTTTCTTTCTATCTATTCTGCCGTGGTCCATGTTTATTGAGAGCATAGGAGAAGAATCAGAGAAGAAAGGTGTAATCGATATTGGATAGGTAAGGAAAGAGCAAACCAGAAGGTGGTGAGGAAGAAAAGCTGAAGACTTCTTATGTTCAGTTAATTTTCTACGTTTGCCAACGTAAAAGAAGAAAAAACCTACCAATCCCAACAACTCTTACGTATACGAACACCGTGGGAGGATGGCGTGATGCGTCAAGATAAATAAGAGATGAGACAGTACTGAGAATAAGGATGCTAAAAACAATGAGAGAAAAGTATATAAACCTAAAAAATTATATAAAAATAAAAATAATACGAAAAAATGAAACCTTGATCTGCAGCTTCATGACGTCGCCGCATGCGGGCGCGCCAACGATTCCAGTGCCGACGGAGGGGTCATTCTGGAAAGGGACCGAGTAATATATTGGAAGATACAAAAGCTTAATATGTGTATAAACAGTATATTAAATTAGTCAGGTGAGCTCTATTCCAGACTGGCGGCCCTTAACACGGGCCATACATGCAGCGACTAGCCCGCAAATGTAATATGGGTCCTCAAGGCTAGACCATAACTGGATATCATATAGATCAGTTGGTTGATTTTGGGTGCCTTTTCAATAACATCTTATGACTCCGACTTTTTCTTATTATTTGACCCGGTTCTGGAATACAGCCTTTCTTTGAATACAATCTTTAAAGCAGCTATAAAAAAGGTCCAATTGAAAGACATTAAAATCAAAAGAAAGGAGACAAATGAAAGAGAAAAAAATCGGCACTTCTACGTCCGCATACCTTCATCTGCAACACAGTTGCGTATAAGTATGGCTATTTTAGGTGGTAATTTTCATAAAGAAAACAAAACAAAATAAAAACCCACTTAAAGCTTTATTTTAGGAGCACAGTTGTGGAATAATAATAAAAATAATACAACATAAAGGGGTGTTCAAGAAGGCAAAAAGTGGGAAACCTTATCCAAGCTGCCGACGTTGCGTGGATTCTCGTAGTGGTCGATGACCTTTTCGTGGTATGCGGCACGCTGTGTGAGCAGCGGCGTGGAGAGGGCGCGCTGCGTCAGAGCGCGAGAGGCGGGAAGCATTTTTTTCTCTCTGGAAGAACGAGAGAGTGAGTACACGGAGAGATATCAGCACAACTGTATCGTTGGTCATCACGAGATTCATGAAGCGAGTGGCGGTCAACTATATAATAGTTATCATAGCAACGCCTCAATATCGTCAGGAACAAACTATCCAACATTAAAATGAGATGGAGCACAAGCGTATAGCCGAGCATTTGTGTTCGATTGATAAGAACTACACACACAGCGTGACTGTCACCAGAACAGTAAGCGCACGCATATTTCGCATGTACAAACATATAAAAGAAACATCCAGAAAAAAACAATCAAGAAAGTCACGAGGTAAGGAAAACATGACTAAATCCTCGACAACAGCAGAGTTGTGAAATGGAATGCAAGAATAGCGCGGCACAGCGTGACAACAGTTTGACATCTATTAGCAGTTCGTAATTTTAAATCGAAGCCAAGAAATGTTTGCATTTTCACACTACTGTATAATTCGACATACATACATATGCATTTTTTACCGGACAATAAAGTGCCATTTGTTACAGGGCGAGGAGAAGAACAAACATGACGGGGACAATCATCAGAGCGAATTTTACTACAACAAGAAGTATGCGAACATTAGCGAGGCTCTCAAGATGTTCGACGAGGATGGACTGGTTGTTGAGACGGGCAAGTACAAGTGAGTACTATCTATTTCTTTCCATCCCTTTTTCTTTTACTTTTCTCTATTTCTCTCTCTCATTCTCTGTCACTCACTTATCGCCTGTCTCTATTTCTCTCTATTTCTCTCTCTCTCTCTCCCTCCCTCTCTCTCCTTCCCTCACTCTCTCTCTCTCTCACTCTCTCCCTCCCTCCCTCTCTCTCTCTCTCTCTCTCTCTCTCTCTCGCAGCTACACAACTCACGGGTACACGCTAGCTGCTGCCGTTATGGAGAAGGCCTCAGGCCAAGAGTTCAAGCACCTCATGCGAGATCTCTTCGCCCGCCTCGGAATGCGACACACCTATTTGGACACCAATTCGGACATCGTATACGACCGTGTCAAGTAGGCCCCTAACTTTTCTTCTCTCTCACTCTTTCTTTTTCGCTCTCTATCTCTCTCTCTCTCTCTCTCTCTCCTCTTTCTCTCTCCCCTGTTCCCTCTATCTCTTTCTCTCTCTATTTCTCTCTTGCTTTCTTTTTCTCTCTCTTTCTCTATCTCCCTGTTCTCCCTCTCTCTCTCGCTCTTCACAGATACTACTCGCGTAGCAAGAATGGCAAGCTGGAGAACTGCCCTGAGGTGGACAACTCGTACAAGTGGGCGGGCGGCGGCGTCCTCTCCTGCGTCGGCGATCTTCTCATCTTTGGCAATGCCATTCTTTTCAGGCGAGCGATCAAAGAGTGATAACAAAATGTTTAGTCATTTCTGAAACGATCTCTTGTAAAGAGTTGTCGCAGTCAGGGCAGTCATTCCAAGCGGCACGGGTCGATATGTTGAAGATCCCGACCAGGATGAAGAAAAAGTACATGAAAGAGCACAAACAGCTTTATATTCAACCATACTTTTGAACCAAATTGTGAGCCTGTGCAAAAACGTGATGTAACATTTATTGTATAAAAGGGTTGAAGATAATAATAATATTAATAATGCTAGCGATTTAGCCAACAAGCCAGTGCAGGCGAAGCTGCGCGTACGCTGCTCAGTCGTGAGACGGCCGCTGACTTTTGGAAGGGTTCTTTCTTTCGTTTTTGGCAATCATTTATCAAAGGTACAAATATGTAATAAAAATATTGCTACCCTTAAAAATAACATACAATAAACATAACTAGGCGAAGTGGCCATCTCGAAGACGTTCCATCGCTGTATCCAGAGTGCGCTGGGTTGGATGCGAGTGGACAACTCGGCCGGATGCAAGGAGAGCGTCATCTCAATGGAGACAGCAAGGTATGATGGAGAGAGAGAGAAAGAGAGAGAGAGAGAGAGAAAGAAAGAGAGAGAGGGAGGGAGAGATAAAGGGGGATTGAGAGAGCGAGAGAGGGAGAGTCGGATAGAGAGAAAGAAAGAGAGAGTAGAAGAGATAGCAAAAATTGAGAGAGGTATAGAAACAGAAGGAGAGAGAGAGAGCGAACGAGAGAAAGCAAGGAGAGACTTTTTGGAATTATCAAGTGAATGGAGGACAAGCTCTAGAAATCTGATAAACGATATAAGGTTTCATGTTGATAGGAAAGCTGACCTATTTTGTGGCCATACTCTCTTGCTCTGTCTGTCTGTCTCTTTCAGTCCTCTCTATCCCTCTGTCTCTCTAACCTCTCTCTCTCTCTCTTTCTCTCTCCCAGACCTCTCGGTGGCTTCTGGTATCACACGGGAGGAGCTATCGGTGCCTCCTCTGCACTGCTCGTAGTGCCGTCGACTGAGAAGAAAGGATGCGGTAACCCTTCAGGCACTTGCGTCGCTATTCTGGTCAATCTTCAGGTCGTATTTACTTTTTTTTTATATTAGAACTTAAATATTATTCATAAATACATTTGAATGTTATTAAAATTAATTAAGACTTATATTATTAAAGGAGAATAAGAGAACACAAATAGTGTTTTCATGCCAGTCTAAAGGTACACTCTCTGTTCAGGGAACTTGCGTGCTTGAGCTTGCTGAAGAACTGACAGACATCTTTCGCAGCGAGTAGAGTGAGAGAGAGAGAGAGAGAGATCGTGAGAGAGAGGGTGCGAGACATATAGAGCGAGGGAGAGAGAGAGAGAGCAATAACGATATAAATAAAAGTTAGTTTTTAATAACTTCTTCAGTATTTGCCAATGATTTAGGTTATTTAATTTAAAACCATCCACATTGTGTACATCAGCAAATTTGTGTTCGTGTTTATATGATTTCGGAAAAGAAGTAAATGTTTAAAAAAAGCCAAATTTATCACACATTTCGCTAGAAAGTACAGGGCAGAAATAATAAAAGTCCATGAAAAGTCTATGAAGGCAATATAAATGCATACATACTTTCTCTCGACGAGTAGAGGAGGAAGGCGCAAGCGAGAGACGGTGAGATTCGACAGCGGGCTCTACTTTTCCTGCTTTTATAAGACTTGGAAGTACTTTATCCTATTTTTGTTAATTAGACGATTTTTTTTAAATAAGCTAGCGTATGTATATTGTTTATTTGTCTCGCTTTTCTCTGACGTCTGTATCTCTAATCCCGTGGTGAAAATGTGTCGCTAGTTGGGTATGAGGGGCCGAGGCTCGTCGTTGTAATACACTTTCTCTGCTCCTTTCGTCCTCAAAAACTCTCAAATGAAAAAAAAAATTATACATGAAAAGAGATCTCGTATATGATGCTTTTAAGCACAGTGACTTCCGATGATAACTTGGTGCGATAGCGAAGTAGCTGGTACTTTTCACAATTTCAACAACGGTCGCACTAAAATATTACTTGTTTGAATTTTTGAGTTACCTTCGGGTTTTTTTCTATTGTTTGTTTTCATACTGTCGTGTTGATTGTATACTTTTATAGGTTTCTTCTAGAGCGATGCGTCGCGCTGAGTCCACGCTCTACGCGCCGTATCGTCAGGTTGGAATCTTTGTAATTGAAAGCTCATCCTTGCTTCTAAAACCTGTTGCCCATGATGCAAACCTTGTTGCCCGAAGATACGGATATCCCACGTGCAGCGTTTACTTTCATTACAACAGAGAGGGATTTACCTAATGATTAATGCTTTTGTTTACTGCGTGGTTAATTTTTAACAGATTTTGGGAAGGAGTAACTGATTTGGAGTTAATCTGTATTATAATAGAAAAATGATCTCTCACTTTAGATCGGCGTGGTTTGCTCGGCAGTTCCGCCAATTCTACGTGTTGAGGATCACAATGTTCGCAATTACTCGCTCTTCTGCGCCATCGATAACTTTGTCGTCAATTACAGGCGAGAGAAAACATTTTTATACCTTCCTTGTCATAAGAGTCCATCCCCAAGAATTGACCTATTTCTTTGGGAAGTTCCTTCTTCTTTTCATAAGACTTTGAACAAAGTCAATTGATTGGGTATTTTAAGCTTAAATAATTCCTGTGAAGAAATATGATTCGTTATACCAGTTGCTTTCGTAGACGTAACGGTTTTCGGGCGCAAAATCGTTGTGCTGAAGCTGAAAATGAAGTATGTAGAAGGAGTACTTTCAGAGCAGACAAGCTACGCACTCGAACTATCAGCGATGCTCTTCCGAATTCGATCTCTGCTATGGCGGCAAACAAGACGTCAGTGCTAACATTATTATACTAGTATTCATTTTGTGAACTTATTCCTAGGGCTGCATACTTAAAGAGTCATTATATTTGATCTCTTTCGACTCTTACCATTAATTAGCTTTTTGTTATTGTGTGAAATAAGTTTGATCAATCTCATGCATTGATATTTTCAGTCAAATCTACGTTGCATGCGGCACGGAGATTCTTCTTCTTCATTACACTAGAAAGGTGCTCGTGTTGTACTGGTTGCCAGAGTGTTTCATTCCTTGTTCAAAACATTCTTTGTTTTGTGTATCAATATAACATGACGACTTTTAAATTAAGAATTAAATAAACGTTGAAAGAAGTAGTTCAGGTCATCCGCCGAATCCCCGTAGGCGCTGCTACCCGCCATTTGCTGATTCTTGGCGAGCTCCTTGTTGCTGTCGACGTCAACAACACAATTAATGTGAGCCATTTTCATCTTTATCAGTTGTATCAGACTAATCAAAAGCTTTTTTTAAGGTGTTTGTATAAACAACAAAGTGTTATTTCGATAATGATTCCTCTCATTTAATAGTTTCTACCAATCTCTCTTGTCATTGTTATGGGATTTTACCGTAGTATTAAGGACGTGAATTAGGTATTAAAGTAATAAAAAATAAAAAGATTTTTTAAAGGTGATCGACACGGCGAGTGGGGAGTGTTCTCTTCGTATGGAATGGCCAGCCAGCGCATTCGAGATTACTGTACTCATGCATCCGGCTACGTATCTCAACAAGGTGAGTAGGAGGCAGATGATGGACTAACACAATTAGACAGCACAAGAGAGCACTCAAAGGGAATGTTTAATTAATGAATGCGTTAATTACGGCTGCAATGTTAGCGAGCCCAAAGGTTTTTTTAAATATAGGTTTAATACTTTCTTTTAAGCTAGACTGATTTTTTTTCTAGTAGCAAATTCTTAAAAGGAATGTAAGTTTCTTATATTCCATTGGCGCGACGTGGAATCCTTGCACAGATCCTGCTGGGCAGTAGCGATGGCCGCCTACGCCTCGTGAACATCGTCACCGGCAAGCTCATCTACGAATTCAAGCCGACCGCCAAGACGCCGTCCAAGTTTGTTGTTCCGCTCTCCCAGGGGGTAAAAAAGGTACTGTCGATTTGACAGACCCACCCTTATTTTTGGCCTCCCCAAAGCCCTACCCCACCGTGTTTTTGAGTAACATTGAGGCAGAAACAGCAAACCCATCCTGGTTTCAAGACCCAATTCCTCCTTCCCCACCCTAATTTTCTGGGTCCTCGACGGTTACTTTTATTCCCTGCGCTCTCCACCTAGTTTTTTCTTCGCCATTCGAGAAAGCGAAAATATTTCGCTAATAGAAGTCATTATTATTTCCTTATGATTTTTTTTTGTTCCTGTTCTTTACTAGCTAGTTGAATTAGAGCGCAAAATTTTGTTTTACTTCCTCTTGTTAATGATACAATTAATTGAATATTATGTGAAGAGGCTCTCTCATGTTCTTTACGCTATATGTGCTTTGGCGACGGTTCCATCGGTTTTTATTCTTTAAAGGTCATGATTTCAGTGCAGGTATGAATTAAAATAATCTTGAGGGTTACGGTAATCGCTCAGTCGCCGGCGCTGGATGTTGTCGCGGTGGGACACGAGTCGGGCATTGTAGAGATGCGTCATCTCAAGGAGGACGAGACACTCTTCTCGTTCAAGCACGAGGCTGCCGTCACTGCCGTGGCATTCAGGTTGGAAAAGCTACTATTTTTAATCCTTTAAAAATGCGATCCATTAATTAGAAATGGACCTTTAACAGGATGTTTGTAAATGCTAATAAATGCGGTACCTGAGAATGAGCTGTGTTCCAGATCGGACGAACAACCCTTCCTAACCACGGCAGACGCAAACGGAGTCATCGCAATCTGGCATCTCGAGAAGAGAACACTCGTGGGAAAGGTCTCCAATGTACACACCAAGGCAGTCCACTACCTCGAGTTCATCCCCGGAGAGGCTATCATGGTCTGGAGATATTCATCCTATTTCTTTCCTTTCTAATGACTTAAATGATTTGTTAATTTTAAGGGAGACAATCGAGAAATCATTTAAAAACCAAATTTGCCTTACTCTTATGGTTTGGAAGGATGCTAGGTATGTTAATGTCTAAACAGTCAAAATTAGTAAATGTTGACATCTTAAGTAAAATGATGAAACAATGTGAATGGTGCTTTTTTAAATAGTAATTAGCAAAAATATATATATTAAGATCTCTGGCTCGATCGACAACTCACTGCGAGTGTGGGTGCTGGACCAGCCTGATGACATGCCGAGACAGCTGGTCATTCTAGAGGGACACTCAAAGGCTCTCTCGGCCGTTGTCTTTGCCAGCAGGGATGAGGCGAGATTCTTTTCTCTACTCATCTTTTCTCTTCTACTTATCCTCATTTCCTCATGAATTATCGAGCAACTTCCATGTGCCTTTAAAGTGCCATGACAATATAGAGGTAACGAAAAACATTACTCGTGGCTAATAGCTTATTTCTTTTTTAAATAATTGTATTTATTACATTCTGATGATGTGTCTGAACATATTTGAGGTGATCACGGCGAGTCTCGATGAGAGCGTCCGGAAACATTCTGTTATCATGGACGCCATGAGACACAAACTTGGCTCGGCGGGCATCATGTCGAGGTAGGCGAACAATTCTGTTCAGATACAATCCGTTGACTAATTACTGACTCGGTTGTTTATGGAGTTTGCAGCGGTGAAGCCCTTTTGTGCCAATGATTAATCATTTCTTGGAAAAGGTCCAGCTCCAAGGAATAAAAGCCATTTGTCCAAGTTCTGGTGAACAAAAGTGATGTTGGCTGCCTACAAATTCTTATCAAATTGCGCATCGCTGACAAGAGGTCCAAAATCTTTGTGAGACCGTATTATCTGCAATACTATTTCTTGCGACCCTGGTCCATTTTTTCTTTTACGCTCTCAGCAGTCGCAGTAAATAAACAATCAATTGGAGAAGAAAAAGACGCATTTCCAGTTTGATGAATAGAATGTGAATACGATAGAACTGACGAAATGAGAATTTTTTCTTCTTGAGAGCCAAAGCAAAGGCAAAAAAGCGTTCGATCGACTCGATCCGAATCGGTTGCGTTGTTGAGATGGCGTTTGGATGGGCTCGCGAAGCAGCCTGGGACAATGTTCTGTGCAGGTATGGAAAAAGATGTTTGTGTATATGTTTAAAAAGATTAAAGAGAAATTAATTTCATTCATTGAATAAACTGGGTGTGAAAATGGCTCGAAAAGGCATGTTTGAAAAATCAATAAATACATGATGAACCGTCGTTTCAGACACGAAGGAGAGTTGATTGTGACTACGTGGACGACTCGAAAGAATGCACAGGGAACACATAATGTTGGTTTCTCTCTCTCTCTCCCTGTCTCTCTCTCTCTCTCTCTCTCTCTTTCTTTCTTTCTCTCTCTTTCTCTCTTTCTTTCTCTTTTTCTCTTTCTTTCTTTCTTTCTTTTTTCTTTCTTTCTTTCTTTCTTTCTTTCTTTTTTTCTTTCTTTCTTTCTTTTTTCTTTCTTTTTTTCTTTCTTTCTTTCTTTTTTTCTTTCTTTCTTTCTTTCTTTCTTTCTTTCTTTCTTTCTTTCTTTCTTTCTTTCTTTCTTTCTTTCTTTCTTTCTTTTTTTCTTTCTTTCTTTTTTTTTTTTCTTTCTTTCTTTCTTTCTTTCTTTTTTTCTTTCTTTCTTTCTTTCGTCTTCTTCTCTTTTTTGCTGCTTGGGCTTAAATATTTTATATTCTATTATGTAAATCTTTGACTCTGACAAGAACCATAATACGAAATTCCTTTTTGCAGCTTCTGCACGAACGCTTCACGAAGGATTCGACGCTCGCTCATCACAAAGCCACTTCCATTGCCATCTCACCATGCGGCAACTTTGGATATGTTGGCTACTCAACAGGTGGGAGGAGAGATCTTACAATTAGTTGCAAACTTGAACTATCCGGACAATGTAAAGTAAGCAAGTTAGTATTTTAAGTTTGTAGTCATGAAGTCCTATTCCTTTACCTAAATTGTCCATTTTCAGGAGATATCGACCAGTTCAACATTCAAAGTGGCAGGCATGTCAAGACTTTCTGCAGGGGCAAGGTTTCTTCACTGGTTTTTTTTAATGTAAAACGTTCAATTATTTCTGCTCGTTTGCAATTGGAATTTGAACTTTTCTTGTGGTTTCTGTGACAATTTTTAAATCTAATGTAAAGGGATATGAAATGAATTATTTTTCTATGAAGAAGCCAGCGCACGACTCGGAAGTGACAGCCCTCGCTTGTGATGTCACCGGCAAAGAAGTGGTGACCGGTGGGGCCGACGGTAAGCATTTTAGTTATTATTTTAGAACATATTTATTTTAATCCCTTTCCCGAAGTGCATATAAAAACTCTAATTGTGGTGACATTCATCCAGGAACTCTGCGCTTCTGGTCCGTGGGCAGCAGCGATGAAAAGACACGACTGTTGGCAACGATGAAGGCACCAAAAGATGGACGAGTCATGAAGTCGGCCTCCTCTAATGTCGGTTTTTTTTTTCTAAAAAAACTTTCGGTTGTTTATTTGGAGGTTGTTAGACTTGCGCGCGAAGAATTGGTTGTGAGTCAGCTCTGCTTGAAGATTGTGGTTTTTTATGAGTTGCCTTAATTGAGCTTTTCTATATTTTTTCTAGACGGGGCTTTGAAATAGGGTATTCATGTATCGTTCTTAAATCATTAATGTTTTTTTTTCGCAGGTGAACTCCCTTCTCGCTGTCGTGCTTCAGAGGGATGCGGATGATGGGAATGGCTAGTGCTTTTTTTACACACTAGAGTTTGTACGCCTAATCATAAGAGCATATTTTCACGCTGTACTTAGGTGCAAAACAAGGACTATCGATCAATATTATTTGTTCTTGTAAAAACAAATTGTGTTGCAACGAGATGAACATATGTAGCAGTGGTGATAATTATGATGGTCTCGTTTATTTTAAACCCGTTTTAGGCGTAACTTCCACTGTGTCACTAATCGACACTCTCTGTCGCCGAGTTGTCCGAAACATTCCGCAGGTTGCTATTATTTATTACTTGCAATTAGTCATCTGGATATTTTTAAGGGTTATCCTTTGTCCTCTCGAATAGATGCAATATTAATGATTTACGAAACGGTTATAACGCAACAAATGGTTGATACCAGCTGCAGGTATCCGGTGTTATCCCATGCGTCTGTTTCTCAGCAGATGGCAGAACTCTCTTGGTTGCAGACTCGCACGGTCATATCCGGGTTAGAGATTGGGATTTGGCTGTCTTCTCGTATTATAAATAAAGTGATTCTTTGAAAGTTCATTCTTTGTAAAAGATCACAGTGTTTTAAGTAACTGAACTGGAACATTATAAGACAAGACTATGTTGAATTTGCTTCTTTTTAAGGTCTGGGACATTGCGGCAGCGCAACTAGTTGATGTCCTCCTTTCCTCATTTCCTTGCGTGGCAATGGCATTCAATACAACCGGCGAATACCTAGTGACTTGCCATAAGGTAAGTTATTGGTAGTAATAGTATTTATTTCCTTTTTTCATTATAAAAAATGTGAAGGACAGGAATTTCCGTACATTTTCTTTCACAACTGAAAGCAGTATCAAAATATGTGCTTTAGGACCAACGCGGCCTGTACGTCTGGGCTTCAAAGAATCACTTTGTCGCCCCAATAGCGCCCAAGGCTCTTCCGGTGGACTTTGTCCCCGAATGGCCGAATGAGGAGGCAGAGGGGAGAGCAGAGACGCAGGCATCCGCAAATGTTTGTGCATTTATTTTATTTATATATTATCATCCCTTCTACAATTCAAATATAATTTCGAATTATTTCGTTCAGTAAAGTCGATTAAACATCAATAATTAAAGTTCATAGAAGTTGGCCTTGTGGGTACGATGAACAAGCTTTGGTTCAGGTCGCAAATGTTTCTTCATATATGGTGGTGTACAATAAAAGGTCATATGGAAGAACATTCAGATGATGGACTCTGATGACGAGGACGAGGAAATGAGCGAAGAAGAAGAACCTGGACATCAGGTGGTTACTTTTTAAAGGGGTTATTATTACTCCTGTTAGATTGTTCGTCAATTATCCAGATGGCATTGTGAACTCTTGGATCAGAAAGAAAGTGAGGATTGATCATTAAGAAGGAAACTAGTTTTGCATTCCTCTTCCAGGAAGACAGCGAACCAGTCGTCGGCGACACGTCGCTCCTCCGCCTCTCCGGCCTGCCCCCTGCACGCTGGGCCAATCTGCCCAATCTGTCGCTGATCAGAGAGAGGAACAAGCCCATCGCACCGCCAACCAAGCCAGCTCGAGCACCTTTCTTCATGACTGCCGCGCCCACACTCGACGGATTCGAGTTTGAGAAGGTTGGCGAGGGAGAGAGAGAGAGAGGGAGAGAGAGAGAAGGAATAGATGAGTAGAAAGCTGGGGAAGGTATGAGAACGAGAATGGCTAGACGGAATGAAGTTGACATAGACATTCCGTAACCGTTCACCATTCACACTGCAGTAGTTGAAGTGCTAGTCCTTATTTTACGCGTTTCAAGGTTGAAAAGATCCTGTCAAGAAAGAATTTGCTTTGATTTTTTTCTCCTGGCTTTTTGAAAGCACAATATATAGTTGAAGTCTTAATTTGTCAGCATTAGCAAAGTTGTTGTTCTTTGAGGAAAAGGACGACTGGGAGGAACGGCGACGGATTCTGAAGGCAAAGAGAAATCTGCTCGAGTTGGAGTCCGCCTTCTCCAAGCAGCTTAAAGAGTTCGCTTTTTGTATCTTGTAATGTGCATATATTAAGAGTAGTCTATTAAACAATCAAGGGATAGATTTCACATTCCTCTTAGGAAATATTAAAGTGTATGAAAGACGAGTTTGCTTATGTTGGTCTCGTTTAGAGCTGAAAGTGATGAAGACTTCGTCCAAGTGTTCTCTCTTCTCAAGCAGATGTCTGTTTCGGCCATCGATTTTCAGGTCCCTTTCTGTAATGCTTTAAAATATTGGAATAGCTTCTATTTTTTATTTCAAATAAAATCGTTTCCGTTTGATATTATTGCTACAATAAATGAATATGAATACCCTTTTCCCCACAGATTCGCACACTGGCGCCCGAGGCGATCGTTCCTATGTTGCGGATGCTCCTGGCAATGACTCGCCGCCACGAGGACTTTGATCTCGTCCAGGCATACCTCGCGACTTTTGTCAAGATTCACAGGTATGCCTTGGGTTTTCTTTCTTTTTAAACTTTTTTATTCTTTTTTTTTATTTTTCTGATTTATTTGGACAGATTTTCCGGCATGAAAAGATCCAAATGAACAACTAATCTTTTTCTTCTTTGTTGTAGAACTTCGTTATGGTCCTCGAGTGTAGATGAGACTAATGAGCCAGATGAGATGAGCGAGGTTACACTTTACAAAAGATTTCTCTCTCTCTCTCTCTCTTATATTGTTTCTTGATGCCATATTACAACGCAATGGTATTATTTATTTCCTAACGGAAGAGAGCGGAAATGTAGGACAATAATGTTGTTGATTTTGGCTTCGCAATATGTTTCAAGAATCAGCATGAAAGTTTGTACGGTGATCAACAAATTAGCCGATATCATAATAGTTTCCTGTTGGATGCTATTTTCTTGAGGTGCTCGCTGAGTTGGCAGCGGCGCAGAAGGAGAGTTGGCAGGGGCTGGACAGCCTCTTCACCGAGAATCTCGCAATCATCGACTTTGCAAAGACGACTCTTCTCTAATTGGCAGAGGCTAATATAAATGGGTTGTCGTTGAACTCCTCCTTTATAGCGAGCGGTAATGTTGGTGTTTGTTGTTTCCATGTAATTTGTTATCTTCTGCCTTAGACTGTTATGATTGTTTCGCTTTGTTAGCCCTTTGTTCTTGTTATCCAAATGATTATTAAAAACTGAGTTGATTTGTTTGACTTATGGGCAACAAATGTGTCATACTAGCGATCGTAACTTAGAATATTGCACAACTCGTCGCTAGCCACTTTACTCCTATTTTAATCATAATTAGACCGAAAAATGTCAGAGCTATACATAATCAACCGCGAACTCCACTGTAGTGCCTGGCCACTTTTTAATTGTTCTGATCAAAGTCTCTCGTTCTCTCTCCTTCTCTTTCAATCTCTCTCTCTCTCTCTCTCTCTCTCTCTTCCCTCTGTTTCGCTCACACCGATACACGAGTATGCCTCTACTAGTTGCTCCTTCCAATCTCTCTCCCACCTCCATTCCACTTCAAGAATGCACGGCATCCACCCGGTTGCGTCCTTCTCCTCTTCTTCCTGGTCAGTTGTCGCCGCCAGTGACTCGCTTCTCGTGCTCTCTTCCGCTGACCCAGAGCAGCTGCTCCGTGAGTTCCGCATCCTTCCCCTCTCCTCGCTGCCCACCTCCTACGACCTCGGAGGTCGCGACCTCTTCCCAAGTGGCTTCCGCTTCAACGTCCGCATCTTGCATGTTGATCACCCACCGAGTCCAGTCGTCTTTCTCAATGAGCGAACTCTCGCCACCATCGAGTGTCACTCCAATGATGGCCCCAATTGGCGACTGATGTTCGTCCGGGTTGATGACCGTTCCGAGTTGGCCATCTCGTACTCAGCCGCCTTCCGTCTCTCGCGTCTCGACGGCGCGGCGCCGCAGCGAATGCTTCGGATTAGTTCGAGCGACGCACAACACATCGAGCTCAAGCTGTTCATGTCGAGGAAGAATAGCATCGAACTGTTCAAAGTGGAGTGCCGTGGCGAGGATGACGTCACGATTACGCGTCTAGACATCTGCATGGTCTGGTTGAAGTCGCAACGAGAGCCCATGATGAACCGGGCAGAATTCAAGGTTGGCGTGGACGATAGAAGGTACTGTAATGAAAAGATGTAATAATCATGAATATACCCCATCCTTTTAACTGTAGCTAGGAGAAGCTTCGCAGACTTCCCTTTTGAGCAAGAGAGGCGAGGGGCAGTAGCATCACTTCTGTGGATTGTTCACCCCGTACTTTTTACCTGTTCGTCAGACGCTTATGGTCTCCTTTAAGTACATCCTTGCGCCGGCGCTCGAAAGCTACAGCTGGGGGTTCAACGGCACCGGCACGCTGAGCTACAGCTGGGGGTTCAACGGAACCGGCACGGCACGGTGGCGCCAGTGCATGGTACGGACGAAGTCGCAACGAGAGCGCATGATGAACCGGGCAGAATTCAAGGTTGGCTGGACTTCAAGTTTGGCGTGGACGATAACTAGTTAGAAGATTCAGTACTCATAACATATCTTATCCCTAACTCTATCTAGGAGAAGCTTCGCAGACTTCCTTTTTTAAAGCAAGATTTGAACACATTGAAGAGGACAACGTCCCTACACTTGATAGATTACTTTGCCTCTGTAATTGCACGTTTCTTTTGTGAGAGATGAGAATTAAAAGTGGGGTATTGTTATGTAGACTGTAAAAGGGCCAATTTATTTTTAAAAAAAATATGTTTATTTAAAGGTGCACGAAACTCAACCGTAGTTTGCATTTTCCTTTTTTTTTTGAAATTATAGTCTGGTCTCTCTAAAGCCCATGCCCTCCCGCCCTTCGTTCAGGTATAAAGGAACTCAATATTGAGGTTTTTTTCGTTTTTAGTGCGCCGGCGCTCGGAACCAAAAGCTGGTTCTGCAACGTCACCCGCACCCGCACGCTGAGAATCACCTACGTCCCCGGCCCGGCGTCCGTGCTCTACCGACGGACGACCGCGAGCGAAGCAGATGAGGCGAGGACGCACTCCTGCCTCGACTACCACGCGCTATACGACGAATTCGAGCGCGTCGACGCGGCGACCACGCGATGGCCTGAGACGTTCGCCGGCGTGCAAAGATTCTTCTTCTCGGCGAACGAGCCCGCCGATTATCATGTCAGAAGGTTTATATTATTTTGTTCTTATTTTCTTTTCTTAAACTGAAAATGGTTCCATCATATTGGTCTACTTCTTTTTCATGTCTGTTTTTAAAATTAAAGAGCTCAGAAATAAAAAGATTTGAGCTGGAAGTGAAGATGACCGATCTCGACCTTGGTCGCTCGACGACGCTGACGCTGCGAGAAGCGCCGAGCGACTGGAACAAGACGCTGAGCCCGGAGGGTGTCGTGCACTCTCCAGGCGGGCGAGCCTTCTTCATTCTCGACCGCATTTTATATCAGGCATGCCATCACCATGTTTTATTTTTTCATCGCAGAAACACATGAAATGTTATATAGTTTGGTTACATTCCTCGATATCAATACAAATGTACACATGATGTACATACTTTTGTGACATCATCATCCAATTCCTCCCCATTTCCAGATACGCCTGATTGGCGTGGCTCCACTGAGTGAGATCGCCCTCTCCGTGTGCTGGTCGCTGCTCTCTCCGAGCGTCTCCGCCCAACTCAAGAATGTCTCTTCCTTTGATTCTCACTCCATTGCACTATCTCTTTATTAGTAATACTAAAACAGTACTCTGTCTCACTCTTTTACTTCCATGAATCATTCGAAATGATCGTTCTAACTTATGACTTTGTTATTGATCTTTTTTCGAGCAGAAAGCTGGATGTATCCAATACTGTGGTCAATGATTGTGCTACTTTGACCCTGTTGAGGATTCGCATTTTCCCTCTGTATCCCTGTTACGGTATTACATCATCTGCATAAACAGTGAAATAACAGACTGAAGGCATGCATTCAACAATGTCATTAATGTGGATCAAAAAATAGAAGAAGTCCTAGACAAGCTCCTTGATTGACGCCATTATTAATAAAGTACGGATGGGAAGTAGAGTCACTGATAACAACAGACTGAGCTTTTTTTGCTAAAAAAGAATAAAAGAATCGCAGAAGGCTACCAGATATTCCAATTTTGGAGAGCTTATTCAGTGTGTAATCTGTACTGTGAAGGAGTGCGAGCGCGAAGGAGTCAATTTTTAACCGAACAATGCCTAATGGTAAGCATTGCCAGGGGTGAACAAAATGGGCCGGCCCGCAACTACTCATAATTACTAGGCGCGGGCTGTTCCGGACCCATTGCACAACTCGTCGCTAGCCACTTTACTCCTATTTTAATCATAATTAGACCGAAAAATGTCAGAGCTATACATAATCAACCGCGAACTCCAATGTAGTGCCTGGCCACTTTTTAATTGTTCTGATCAAAGTC
The DNA here is from genome assembly GCA_945643635.1 of Allodiplogaster sudhausi. NCBI lineage: Eukaryota > Metazoa > Nematoda > Chromadorea > Rhabditida > Diplogasteridae > Allodiplogaster > Allodiplogaster sudhausi. Next base: position 2,962,841 of record CALZFC010000020.1, read on the forward strand.
TCTCGTTCTCTCTCCTTCTCTTTCAATCTCTCTCTCTCTCTCTCTCTCTCTCTCTCTCTCTGTCTTTCTCCACCACTAGATCCTTCAAATCTCACTCCCACCTCCATTCCACTTCGAGAATGCACGGCATCCACCCGGCTGCGTCCTTCTCCTCTTCTTCCTGGTCAGTTGTCGCCGCCAGTGACTCGCTTCTCGTGCTCTCTTCCGCTGACCCAGAGCAGCTACTCCGTGAGTACCGCATCCTTCCCCTCTCCTCGCTGCCCACCTCCTGCGACCTCGGAGGTCGCGACCTCTTCCCAAGTGGCTTCCGCTTCAACGTCCGCATCTTGCATGTTGATCACCCACCGAGTCCAGTCGTCTTTCTCAATGAGCGAACTCTCGCCACCATCGAGTGTCACTCCAATGATGGCCCCAACTGGCGACTGATGTTCGTCCGGGTTGATGACCGTTCCGAGTTGGCCATCTCGTACTCAGCCGCCTTCCGTCTCTCGCGTCTCGACGGCGCGGCGCCGCAGCGAATGCTTCAGATTAATTCGGACGACGCGCAATACCTCGAGCTCAAGCTGTTCGTGTCGAGGGCGAAGAGCATCGAACCGTTCAAAGTGAAGTGCGGTGGCGCCAGTGACGTCACGATTACGCGTCTGCCCGCCTGCATGGTACCGACGAAGTCGCAACGAGAGCGCATGATGAACCGGGCAGAATTCAAGGTTGGCTGGACTTCAAGTTTGGCGTGGACGATAACTAGTTAGAAGATTCCGTACTCATAACATATCTTATCCCTAACTCTAGCTAGGAGAAGCTTCGCAGACTTCCTTTTTTTAAAGCAAGATTTGAACACATTGAAGAGGACAACGTTCCTACACTTGATAGATTACTTTGACTCTGTAATTGCACGTTTCTTTTGTGAGAGATGAGAATTAAAAGTGGGGTATTGTTATGTAGACTGTAAAAGGGCCAATTTATTTAAAAAATATGTATATTTAAAGGTGCACGAAACTCAACCGTAGTTTGCATTTTCCTTTTTTTTTAAATTATAGTCTGGTCTCTCTAAAACCCATGCCCTCCCGCCCTTCGTTCAGGCAAAAAGGCGCCAATTCAAGATTGAGGATTTCTCCTTTTAAGTACGTCCTTGCGCCGGCGCTCGAAACAAATAGCTGGCTCTGCTACGTCACCCGCACGCTGAGAATCACCTACCGCTACGTCCCCGGCCCGGCGTCCGTGCTCTACCGACGGACGACCGCGAGCGAAGCGGACGAGGCGAGGACGTTCAGCTTCGTCGACTACCACGCGCTATACGACGAATGCGCGCGTCGACGCGGCGACAACGCGATGGCCTGAGACGTTCGCCGGCGTGCAAAGATTCTTCTTCTCGGCGAACGAGCCCGCCGATTATCATGTCAGAAGGTTTATATTATTTTGTTCTTATTTTCTTTTCTTAAACTGAAAATGGTTCCATCATATTGGTGTACTTGTTTTCATGTCTGTTTTTAAAATTAAAGAGCTTTAATAAGCAATGCAAGACGGTTAATAACTCTCAGAAATAAAAAGATTTGAGCTGGAAGTGAAGATGACCGATCTCGACCTTGGTCGCTCGACGACGCTGACGCTGCGAGAAGCGCCGAGCGACTGGAACAAGACGCTGAGCCCGGAGGGTGTCGTGCACTCTCCGGGCGGGCGAGTCTTCTTCATTCTTGACCGCATTTTATATCAGGCATGCCATCACCATGTTTTATTTTTCTTCGCAAAAAAACATCTTTTTCTTTTCTTTTATGCGAGAGATGAAGTGTTATATTATCTTTTATTACATTAATCGATATCAGTACAAACGTACACATAGAATCCAACTTTAGTGACATCATTATCCAATTCCTCCCCCCATTCCAGATGCGCCTAGGGGGCGTGGCTCCACTGAGTGAGATCGCCCTCTCCGTGTGCTGGTCGCTGCTCTCTCCGAGCGTCTCCGCCCAACTCAAGAATAACTCTTCCTTTGACTCTCACTCCATTGCACTCTCTCTTTGTAAATAATACTAAAACAGTTTGACTCTTTTACTTCCATGAATCATTCGTAACTCATGTCCGTAACTTTCTTGGAGCAGGAAACTGGTTGAATCTAATATTGTTGTCAATGATTGTGCTACTTTGGCCCTGAAATCGCCTATTCTTTCTGTATCACGGCAATTCAGCCCCTGATAATAGATGGCTCCAGAGAAGTGGGCGGAGCTGACCAATAAGCAGTCTCTCTCCCTCTCCCTCTCTCTCTCTCTCTCTCTCTCTCTCTTGGATATGGTTTCATATTACATCGCGATGATGGTATTTATTTCCTAACGGAAGAGAGCGGAAGTGTAGGACAATCAGTTGTTGATTTTGGCCATGCAAAATGTCTCAAGAATCAGCATGCAAGCTTATACGGTGATGTTAGTTCATCTGCCTGAACTAGTTCGACAAATCAGCCGATATCATAACAGTTTCCTGTTCAATGCTATTTTCTTGAGGTGCTTGCTGAGTTGGCAGCGGCGATGAAGGAGAGTTGGCAGGGGCTGGACAGCCTCGTCACCGAGAGTCTCGCAATCATCGACTTTGCAAAGACGACTCTTCTCTAATTGGCAGAGGCTAATATAAATGGGTTGTCGTTGAACTCCTCCTTTATAGCGAGCGGTAATGTTGTTGTTTGTTGTTTCCATGTAATTTCTTATCTTCTGCCTTAGACTGTTATGATTGTTTCGCTTTGTTAGCCCTTTGTTCTTGTTATCCAAATGATTATTAAAAGCTGAATTGATTTGTTTGACTTATGGACAACAAATGTGTCATACTAGCGAGCGTAACTTAGAGCTTTATAAACACACCAAGTTTTACAAGAACGGAAATGAACAACAAGACAATTCGCAAGCCAGAGTTATGAAGCTTCGAATGGAATTTTTTACTGAAACTACTCAGTCGGACATCGGCATTTTTGGCGATCGCAGGAAAGGATTCTCCAGTATCTGAAGCAAAAAAAAATTGACGATGGAACGTGGTAACGATTAATCATTACTTATGAATGGGGGAGCGAAGTGAATGGGTAGAATGTAAGGGATGCGGAGAAGGAACAAAGAAGGAGAGAGAATGCCAACGAGAGAAAGAAAGAGAGAGGAGACAGAGAGAGATATATAGAGATAGAGAGAGAAAAAGCGATAGAAATAGAAAGAGAGAGAGAGCGAGAGAAATAGAAAGAGAGAGAGAGCGAGAGAAATAGAAAGAGAGAGAGAGAGAGAGAGCGAGAGATTTGGACTAAATTAACTATATTTACCCTATCATCAATGTCCTCCTCGGTCGGCTGCGCTGATTCCGAGGAGGCTGAGGTCTCCGCTGCCCCGTTGCCGTTCGCCGCTTCACTGGCGGAAGCGCCGCCACGTCGAGCGAGCAGAGCGCGCGTCGCGTCGGCTGCTTTGCCTGCAATTAAATTAATAATAAATAAAAGCAATATTTAAGCTTGATGATTTCTTAGAAACACAATGGATAGCTGACTTCCGAGAAACATGCTAGCCACCGCGGCAGCTGGATCCTCACTGACGGCCGCTTCGTCATCCGTTGCTTGCAATGCCGAGAGGTACGGACGTGACTCTACGTTCGGCTCGAGCACTCCAATTATCATTACCAATCATTCATTAATCTTATCCATGAATTATTATGTATAATGTTAATAATAGAAGAGTGGTAATAATACAGAATACATAAAAATTTTATATCGAGATGCTTTCCATGTTTGCAACAACTTCTTTCAGCTCTTTCTCCGTTTCATATCACAAAACTAAATCATTTTCCAAATTCATCCTTTCCTTCACCTTCTACCCTCTCCTTTTTTGTGTTCCTCTCCCTCTCTCTCTCTCTCTCTTCTCTCTTTCTCTCTCTTCTCTCTCTCTAACCAAAGCAGTGTTGCGGAATACGTCTCCTGATGAGGCTGGCCTCAGTGTCTACCAGTTCGAAGTCGTCTTCATCCCCATCGTCCTCCATCTCATTCTCGGGCGTCGTTGCTGGCTTGGCCCCGGAGACACTTTCGCCGGGCTCCACTACATCAAGTCTTTTTATTACTATTTTTTACATATATATTTAAATCCTTAAATTTATATCCCACATTGTACTTTTAGAAGACAAAAGAAGAAAAAAATAAGAATAACTTATGCCATGAATATCAGGCACACCTAAAGAAAATATATCTTAGTACTTAACCCCGGGGTTACGGTAAGACAAAGAAAACGGCATCCAGTTACCCGGACATGAAATCCCAACCTTTAACAGGCGACTCATCAGCCATGAGCACGTCTTCTGGCAAGTCCTCGAGGGGAGGAGGAGCAGCAGCTGTGGCCGCAGCCGCTGCCTGGGGCGCCTTGTTGGCGGCCGCCGCTTGACGAGCCGCGACGCGTGCCTCTCTTCGCGCCGCGACGCGTCGGGCGTGCGATGCTATCTCAGACAGTTTTCTCTCTCTCTCTATCTCTCTCTCTCTCTCTCTCTCTTTCCCTTCTTCTCTCTCTTCTACTCTCTCTCTCTCTCTTTCCCTCGCTCTTCCTTTCTCCCTCTCTCTCCCTAACCATCTGCCTCGCTTCCTCTCTCCCCTTCTGCTCTGCCTCCGGAAAGAGACAAGTCGCGTCGTGTGTCCTGAGCAGCAACTCGCACAGACTCGTCTCTGCCGACCTTCTTCGACTCGCTTGCAGCTCGCGGGCACGTTCGTAGCTCTGCTCTGGCTCCACTGTAATCTGCAAGAGGGGAGAGAGAGAGAGAGAGAAAGAGAGAGACAGCGAGAGAAAGAGAGAGAAAGAGATAAATGATAGAGAGAAAAAGAGAGCAAAGTAGAGGTATAAAATAGTAAGAAATAACAAAAACAATAAGACGAATCAAGCCTGTTAAGGAAGCATACCTCCTGCAAAAAATGGTTGGTCATTTGAATATCCATATATCTGATTTCTAGTTATGTCTCATATGCCTTCTCCCACCCTTGCTCTACTCACCTCAGTGCGGACGTAGGTGTGCGGATCGGGGAATGGCGGGAAGAAGTCGTGGATGTGAGGGTGATGAGTACGCTTACGGCCAACGTGCAGAGGAGTTGGAGTCGCTGTTGAGGGCTGGATCTTGGCTGAAGAGAGAAAGAGAGAAAGAGAGGGGAGGGGAAGAGAGAGAGAGAAAGAGAGAGAGAGAGAGTGAGAGAGAGCGAGAGAGAAAGGAGGGGAAGGGAGAGAAAGAAAGATAGAGAGCGTGTGAGAGACAGAAAGAAGGAAAGCCATAAACGATTGCGAAAAATGCTAGACAAAACTAAAACTCGTGAATCTAACGTGGCGGAATAACGACGGATCTGCCGTGTTGGAGAGCGAGGAAGTCGGGCAGAGACTCCACGTCGTGGCCCATGCTTGCCAGGGCGACCCAGATGTCTGCCTGGAAAAGGGATCTGATATGGACCTGTCTAGAAAAGTGGTGTGATAACCACCCACTTCTCTGCCCTCACCCCCCTCTTCAGCTAGACCACTCTAGCATCACCCCATCACGAATATGTACAACTCTTCATCTCATAGATTCTGAAAGGCAACAGGGAAGGAATAATGTTCACGTTGAAACAATTCCGGGCCAAAAAACCCAAAATAGATGATTGCATGTTGACATTTTAAGATACCCTCTTCTGACCCTCCCCCACTTTCTAAGCAGCTCGGATCCAATTGAACAACTCGCCTGCACTGTGTTAGTGCGTCCGGCAGCCTCTGTGAGCGTACGCGAGAGATCGCACATCTCGAGAATATCTGAGGAAGAGGAAGCCTCTATTTTAGGAAAGCTAGAAAATAAACAGAGCATTGCATCCTGCTAAAGAAGATCTTCTTTTTTAAATACATGTCATCTTAAAACCTAGTGGTCTTTCTTACGGAATTGCAACACTGACTTTTTTCATTAGTCATATCGTCTAATGGGCTGACTAATCCTGACATGCAGTTCAATCATGTAAAAGTAAACAAATCAATCAATAAAATACTCTAAAAACTCCTTAACTCTTCTTTAACTCCCTAAGCTTAGCTGAGACCCTGAACTCTAAACACTGCTTAACTCTTCTTTAATTCCCTAAGCTTAGCTGAGATCCTGAACTCTAAAAACTATTAAATTCTTCTTTAACTCCTTCAGCTTAACTGAGCCCCTGAACTCTAAAAACTCCTAAATTCTTAAGCTCTATAAAATAGTAGTACTTCAGAAAATAGCTTAACTTAGTTAACTAGTCATGTAAAAGTAAACAAATCAATCAATAAATAGGAAGTAATAATACAATGTATTCTGACACGCGCTAGCGAGATGGGAGAGAAGTTCAAGAACGGATGGCTGGACAGCATCGAAGCCATTGCCAGCACAGACAGCGGCCACCGCTTGTCGAAGGACCTGGAGAGCAGAGAGATAATCTCCGGCACTTCATCAAGGGCAAACAGTCGCTAAGATAAACAGGGCAACGAGAATGCGGCAATAACAGTAAGAAAGAGGGAAGGAGAGAAAGGGACAACAAGTTCAGCAAGTTAAAGATGATAAAATAAGCTCCAAACAGAAAACGCATGCAACCTTTGTGAATGCGCCGGACGCAGCAGTAGGTGGATAGGGCGCGGCGTCGGCTGCATTCGTGGCCGGCGCCGAGGCGGAACGCGGGCCTGGCACGGCGGCCGCCGCCATGGCAGGGGTCATCCATGGCAGAGTCGAGCCACCAGGCACCAAACTGTCAATATGTACTTTATAAAAACCCTGTTAAAGAGGCCGTCCATGGAGCTTAAAATCCGCCATAAATTGATGTCTGATTCTATCTTATTACATGCTCGTCTCTTGAGAGTTACGGTAGATTTCTAGTTCACTGCACATCTAATTTCAAAACTATTTTCATGAAGAACTGCATAGATTGGGGGAACAATTCGAAACAGAAGAGTGGGGAAAGCCTTAAGCAAACACAGATGGCGTTGCTCACTAGTCTAGTTTTAGAAATTGATATTATAAAACAATAGTGACATACATTTATCAAACTTCCCACGATAATTTTCAAAACTAGTTGTAAAGTACCTGCTAATCGACGTGACACGAAAGCTCGCTTGATGCTGCGCACCAGAATGCATCCTACAAGTTCAGAGAACCTTCACGTTCCCCATCCGGGTTCATGAACTACTCCACCGCTCCATTCCCTTCTGATCAGTAGATAATTCATCTTCCAGGAAAGCCATGGCTGTACCACTGCTTTGTTTGTGATGAGAAACACTTATAAACATTAAAACTTTATTCAAATCTCAGCTACTCTGAACGGATCCATAAATTAGCATCTCCACTGCTTCGGTCTCAGAAGACCATCGCGATAAAATTCATTAAAAACATCCAGGCTTAAAACTTCTAATATCCATCTTAGGGTGGAATAAAGAAACTGACAATCTAATCTTACTATAGCATAAGAAATGAACCCATTAAAACGTAACGAACAAGTAACCAACGTACTATATCTTTTTGGGTACAACTTAGGATGAAATGAGAGACATCATAATCCACAAAGACGTAAACAGCGTGTGCTCAAGCTATGGAGAGGATATAAAGATTGTACGCGCGACTTCTGAGAAAAGCCCTAAGAGAACTGGTCAACGTATGGATGTATACAGTACCCAAAACGAAGAAAGAGAGAGGGTGTCTACGGGGGATGTCAATTACAGTATACATCACACAAGATGGAGACAATGACCCGCAATGTTCTCATACGCAAGACAATCTTGCATCTCATTGAAACGCGCAAGATGCAAGAGAGAGAGAAGAAGGTGACACGGAGAGAGAAGCAGAGCAGCAACAAAGAAAACCTTCTCAACATGGAAAAGAGAGCAATGAAAGGAAACTTACAAGTCTACCGCTCTAGGAACAACCACTTCTGAGATTCCTCCTTTTAGATTGCAGCGGCTTCTTCTATGGCGCGATAACATCTCAATAATTTGGGGAAGAAGAAAAAACGGCTAATACACAAATACATTTTCCGCTCCTCCTTAAAACTTTGTACAGTAATTTTGGGGAATAAAGAGAAGAGTTGAGTAAAGGCATATGTCAAGAGACACGGGAAGGCAAGCGAGACTTCTTATCAGTGGTAGAGGGAAGGGCTGGGAAGGGTAGCAAAGGGGTCTCGGGGGGTCTTCTTTGGTCCTTGAGAGTCTAGTCGAGTTTCGAGTACATCTTTTCGAGTTGCGGCGCAAAGTGCGTCTTGAGCTGGGGTCGCTTGGATTTGAGCGTCGGAGTCAGAAGGCCATTCTCGACGGAGAAGGGCTCCGAGCACAGGTAGATATCCTTGATCTGCAATCGAGACATTTGTAATCCTCAATTTACAATTTAATCTGCGAAACCTCCAACTCAGTTACTGTTTTAGAAACAAATGGTATACTAATAGCAAAAACAAAGACAATTCTTAATTTTTCGAATACATTTTCTTTGATTAGGAAAACTTCATTAAACTCCTCCAAATTAAAGTCCTTTACCTGCTCGAATGTGAATAGTCCGGCCTTCTTGCCAGTGGACAGCATGTCCTCGAGGACGGCCGCCTTCGTCTTCTCCATGGTGCACAACTCGGCAAAGTTGGCTGCAGTCACTCCGTGCTCCTTCTCCATTGCAGGGATCAGCACCTGAAGATGGGAGAGATGTTAGCTACAGGGTATGGATAACGAGTTTGCCCAGATAAAAGAACCATGATAAAAGAGCTCTAACATCTTCTCTTTTTGAACAAAATTTAAAACACAGCCCCATATCCAGTCCTTCTACCCCCCAAAACCCTAGGGTGTCCCAGAATGCGAATAGAATGCGATTCCCAGCCTTTCTACTCTCGTAAACCCCCCTGGTGTCCCTAGAGTGTCAATTGAACCCCCTCACCTCAGCATCGGGGACGACGACGGCGATGAGGCACGTCTTGAGACTCTCGCCGTGCACGAAGGACTGAGCCACGAAGCGAGAACGCACGTAGATGTTCTCAATCTTCTCGGGCGCCACGTACTCGCCCTCAACAAAGGAACAATTACTTCTTTTTTTAAATAATGGTGGAAAGGCAATTTAAGTAATCTTGAGATCATCAGCATATCCTCAAGATCCCCGAGGCATACTTTCAACTCCTCAGGCCTTTTAGAAAAAACCTTGGGAACCGGTGACATGAATGTCTTTCAATCCCAATTTGACTCCAAGGAAAACATTTCCCCCCATTCCTGACCTGCGCCAGCTTGAAGATGTGCTTCTTGCGGTCGACGATCTTGAGTGTTCCCTGCGCGGTCCAGCGGCCAATGTCGCCCGTGTGCAGCCAGCCATCCTTGTCCAACACCTCGGCAGTCAGCTCGGGCTGCTTGAAGTAGCCCTGGAAGACGTTCGGGCCGCGGATGCAGACCTACAAGACTTTTGTATTATCTTCATATCACCAATTTCTTAAAGCTTTATGTTTCAGAATGCAAAGAAAGATTTAAAAATAATAACTGCAATAATACTAAAAATATGTCACCTCTCCGGCGTCATCACGCGCGAAGTAATTGAGTTCGGGCACGTCAACCAGCTTGATGGCCGAGCAGGGCGAAGGCATGCCAACGTGGCCGGGGATCGAATCTCCCTCCATGGTCACCTGAATCATTTCTTTCATTTCGGAATCTTTCCTCAACTAATCATACTTCTATTCATTATTCATTCTTCCCCCGTATAAAATCTAATGACGACGAGAGGATCTCAAGAATTGACATAACCAGCTATTCTGTTAACTCTTAGTTTAGCAGCAATCCTCTCTAGATCTGGCCCGGATATCTCAAATCCCCTCCTAACCGAGCAAGCCGCGACACACTCGGTCTGTCCGTATCCCTCCACGACGATGCATCCCATGGCTGCGCGCACGAAAGTCAGGACGTTCTCAGCGAGAGGAGCACTGCCCGTGATCATCAGCTTCACTCGGCCTCCCATTCCCTCGCGGATCTTCTTGAACACGATCTGGTCCAGCCACGAGTTCGAGCGAACGACGAAGCTGAAGTGCCATAAATCATTATTGTAATAATATATGTTATTCCTTCACAAGTTACTAATAACTAATATAAACTGCTCAGTTTTTTTCATACCATAGTTATTATTTCGGATCACCCTGAAACCATCACTATGCTATAAGGATTGCGATTCTCTGAGGATTCTAAAGAGAGAAGGTTCTATTTTAAAACTCGCGATACAGTAAATGCCAACATCTTCCAGGCCCATAAACTGACTTGTTGAGTTCGCGCGACTTGTACGCGATTGCGACGTCGAAGAGGCACTTCTTCACACGCGACTTGTTCACTTCAGACATGACCTGCAAGTATATCGAGATCTATATATTTTAAATAATGTTTGAAAGGCAACTACCGTATTCTATAGCACACCCTCCTCCAAGACTTGCTCGATCCCTTCTAACCTTATCGTAGAGCCTGTTGAGGACTCGAGGGACGACGGGGAGTACGGTAGGCCTGAGCTCCTTGATGTCGTCGGCGAGTCCGCGAATGTCTCCGCGGTAGAAGCCGACGCGGGCGCCGACCATGAAGCACACGGCCTCCACGAGCCTCTCCAGCATGTGAGCCAGCGGCAGGAAAGAGATCATCACATCCTGCAAAAGGAGGCAGACTTCATTATGGCTGCTATTTCATTCGATTACAAACCCACAACTCTAATATCTTTTGAGTTTCCCTCAAACTCTGAAGACGGGAGTAAAGAACCTAGGGATATGACCCACTGGGAACGACGATAAGACATGGTCATGAAACACCAGAAATCATAACGCACCGTATCAACAATTCCGGACTGCTTGAAGTACAGGAGAGTCGTCGCGTCAGCAATCACATTTCCATGCGTCAGCATCACGCCCTGCAGAATATTAACATAAATATTTCATTCTTTTTTTATTCTTCTTTTTCCACTCGATGTTGATATCCTACTATAGTAAGTGAAGTATGAGAAGGAAAATAAAGGAAAAAAAAATAATATTACGGGAGCTACAGTAGACTACTGCAAGTCCAATATGGTACCTTGGGTGTTCCGGTGGTTCCCGACGTGTAGCAGATCGTTGCGAGAGTGCTCGGAAGCGGTGGTTGGTGAGCAGGCCGGGACTGCAAAGGAAAAAGGTTAACGTTTTTTTCCTCTCACACATCTTTTTACCGTAGTCCTATACGAATTAGTCTCTTCTCACGCTTACCGTGGCATTCTTGCCGAGAGTCTCAAGCTGCTCAAAGGTGAGCAGCTTCACCCCGACGTTGGCGGCCGCCTGGGCGAGCTGGTCCGTGATCGGCTCCATGACGACAATAGTCGCCAGAGATGGGCACTCGGAGTGCTGCTTCAGGAGTCCTGAAACGAATACAGTGGTTACTGTAGGCATTCGATGTATTCCACCCCATCCCTGCACAAGTCTTATTCTTCATTCTCAATAGTACTACAGAAAACTTTTGTAAAAAGCTCTTTTCTAAAGCTTGTCGACCAATTGAGCTCTGCGCTTTCTGGAGAGAGGAGGGAGGAGAGAGGAGAGAGGAGAGAGAGGAGAGAGAGGAGAGAGAGAAAGAGAGAGAGAGAGAGAGGGAGAGGGAGGAGAGGGGGGAGGGAGAGAGAAGTGCTCTGACCGTCGGCCTTGGAGAGCGAGTCGCAGACAACGATGCGCATGCCGCTCTGGTTGATGATGAAGGCGCATGCATCTGGGCCGAGAGTCTCGTAGAGGGGCACGATGACGTTCGAGTAGGCGTACGTCGCCATCTCAGTCATGATCCACTGCAAAGAAATGTCAGCTTACGCACTTGTTATTCTTTTTTTTTACATTACTTTCATTTCTACTGTATCGCTTTATAATCTAGAGTGATATAATAATAGCATGATAAGGCCGATCACAATACCTCCGGGCGATTCTTGGCATAAATGCCAATGAAGGTCTCCTCGCCAATGGGTAGGCCGAGCTCGCGGAAAGCCAGGGCCACATTGTCAGCACGTTCAAGCACCTGAAAATAAAACTATTTTGATATCGTCATTATAATAGTGTAATGATGATATCTTTTAATGCAACTTTTGGACCACTTTCATTAGGTATAACTATATTTCGGTTTGTCTGTGGTTCTACACTCTTACATAGGTAACTAGACATCCAGGCAACTCGTGATAGGCCAGAGACCAATCACAAACAAACGCTAAGTCACCTATGACATAAATACCCCCTTATTTATCCACCTTCCCACGTATTCAGCAACTAATCGCGTGTTAAGGCCGGTCATAATGCATCAGAAACCTGCTTAAGCCTCGAAAAAAAAGAGAAGACGTCTAACTAAAAAGTTTCAACTTCTGTTAAGCACCTCACCGTTCAATTTAGCTTTAAAAAACCTCTTCACGGTTGCCACTGCGTGTAAGCAATTTGCGTGGCAGTGACCACAATAACAAAGAGGATGATGGGAGGGAAAAGCACAAAAACAATTATGTAAGAGATCAAGTGAGTGAGTTAGGAGTGCGCCCCATTTCCTGACCTCGTTGTACTTGGTCCATACGAAGGGCTCGGTGCCGTCGGCCTTCTTGTGACGGTAGCCAAGCATCGGGCCGTTGCGAGAGAGACGCGCACCACGGCGGACACCCTGGAGAAAGGAGAAATTACTATGGTCAATTTAGCCAACTCTTTCCTGGTAGATTTATAATTGCAGAAAATAACAAGGAAATCCACATCGACGATTTTATTATCCTTGCTCTTATACAAGACTTGGAATTCAAGCTAAAATATTATATCATTTAAACCTGGTAAAGTGTCGTTGCATCATCAAACAGGAACGAGAGAAGCTGGCCGTCCTTGACGTACCGAGAGACTCGAGAGCCGTCCTACAAAAGAAATAATTAACTCTGGATATTTAGATTTAAAAAAAATAATAATAAAATAAGAGATCATTCGGCATATTTTGTTCTTATTTGTTTCCCCATTTCCCCTTCTCTAACCCCTTCCAAACACGAGTTAATATGTGGCCTGATTTCTGCCAAGATCGTTCCACCCAAAGTCGACACTTATTTGCTCTCTTCGAACAGTATCTTTTGGCCTACCATTTATCACCATTCTATGCCAAGCTATTAATTCTGAAAAGTTTGAGAGAATGCTCCCATGGTAGGCTGATTTCCTTCCTACTGCCCTGTTTATCACTCCTCTCTAAATGTTTGAACAGTTTTCACAGCTCTCTCCCTGTACTTTCTCCAAAGATGTCGCCAAATGTGTCAAGTCACGTTGCGGAAGGGCAACTTTCAATTCTTTCCGCAGTCTTTTTGTCGCCATCTCTCTTTCTCTCTCTCTCTCGCTTCCTTCCTCCCCCACTCTCTTTCTCTAACTCCCTCATCAATCACCATCATCTCTCATCCCCCTTTTCCTCCTCTCCGACATCATCTTTAACCGCCGCGTGCAAGTCTGACCTAGCGTTCTCGGTTCTCTCTCAAAGAGTGATACTTTGCTCCTTGCACCCTTATCCTCCGTCATGTTCGCAATCGCAAGAGTGTAAGAGGTGTGCGAAGAGTGAAAAAGAGAAGCGAGAGAGAAAAGAGAAGGGGAGACGGAATGAGAAAGAGAGAGATAAACAGCATGAAGATGTCCAAATGAAAAGAAAGACAAGCCGCCTAGTCATGAAATTGAATTCATGAACCATCAAAACCAATCAACAAATCTTCCGTTGGTCTTCGCTAGATTTTAGATTTACTTCTACTCTCCGCTGGGCAGAAGCCAATTTCCAAATGACAACAAATTTCCAGAGGCCCCCCTGCTTATGACGTCAATCGGGTGGAACCTCGTGAGCAGGAGGAGGAGAAGACTTGGAGAAAACACTAAGGACTCCGACACGAGTAAAGAGAGCGAGAGGGAGAGATGGATGAAACATGAGTGAAGAAAGTCAGAGAAAGAAAGAAATTTGGCAGCTGTTAGGGTCGCTCCCACATACATGCCCCATAACACGTATGTGGCTCTACGATTTAGATCCATGCCGGAAGTTAAGTAATTAATAATTTACCAAGACAAGTCTATCTGCAAATTGAAGTATTCGCCCAGTTTATCTCGCCCGAGGTCATGAACATCCTACGAGCAGCTCGCATGGTTGTCTTCTCTATGACCCTCGACCTCTTTCTCTCTCTCTCTCCTCTGAGAGACCCAACCTAGGAATGCAAAAGGGATACAAACACACGTGGGCGCATGGGTGTAACAGCGTGCCTCCAAGGCCACCGACCATTTTGCTCTATTTACAAGAAGAGATTCAGATCCTGCAACCATTCCTAAATGTGCGTCACTGCCAGGGGCATCGTGACAATCTAAAACCTAGCCAGTCGAAAACATCCAGGGATCTAGAGAAAGAACTAGAAGAGTTTGGTACGGCGCAGGGATGTGCACTACCGATCTGATCCTGCTGAATATGTATCACTGACAGCCGATCCTTAAGTAAAGCTACACACCACAGTTGTGCCCAAAGCTCGGGAGTAACCCAAGAGAGGAGGTAGTGTACGGTTGTAAGACTACAACGAACGAGCATTCCAATGAAGCAGGGAAGCCCACAAACTTTGTTCCCGGGAATGCCCGAGCATCAGAGCAGTCTGAGGCCCCTAAAAAAAGAAAGCCATAAATCCCGCCATTTGTCCAATCTTTCAGGGGGAAAAGCCCAAGAGAAGGGCAGTGATTCAGCCTAGCCTAAGGCTTGAATGGGAACCTGGACTAGGGTCAGATTCAAAGGGTCTGCTTCAGGGGGAAGGGGGAGGGGATTCTTCGATTCTCACCGGCAGCTTGACAGTCTGATCGTTCGGGTCGACGAGTGGCTCAATCTTGCCGTGAGGCTTGCCCCCGTTCGACGACATGTAGTAGCCTACGCCCATTGTCAGTGCAGCAGCCGCGCCTGCAAAAGACAAGAGGTTACTGTAAGTCAGAACATTTTTGGGAAAGAATACTACTGTAGTAATGTTGAAATAATTAATTTGTACCTGGAGCACCTACTACTAACGATATTTTTAAAGTCAAAGCTGCAAGTCAATTCACAATCACCAGAAACTAGCAGGGAACCGAAAACTATTAAGACGGGGGGTCAAAGAAACGAGTGAGAGAGAAAAAGAATATTTACACGAGACCCAGACGCGTGCTTGGGACGGGTCTGTTAGCTGGATGACGGAGAGCATTCTGGTTCTGTGCTGGAGCTGCTGTTTATGTAGTCGTGGATTGATAAGAGGAGAAGTTGTAGAATACGGAGAGCTTCGGGAGATAAGGGCTTATCGGCAGCGAGGAGGTCACCACACCGATGGGAGAGAACGTTGCACAACTGATGATGTGCTATGGACTGGGACAGGCGGTTGATGATTTGGGGGAGGGGGTGTGAGAGAGAGAAAAGAAAGAGAGAGGAGAGAGAGAAACAAAGTATAAGATATCACAACAGGCGCTCGACGAACCGCGTTGCAGTAGCAAAGGGTGCAAAGAACACGGGAGAGAAAGAAGAAGAAGAAGAGTCTTGCCGCATATCAAGTAGCGAGAGATAACTTATGTCATCTGTGAGAGAGAGACGGTGTGAGAGAGGGAGAGGGAGAGAGAGAGAGGGAAGCAGAGAAGAAAAGATGAACGGAAGAGAGCTATGAGCAGTTAAACAACATGATAAGGCAGGTTGAAAAGATGAAGGAATAATGATGGCAACTCAGTCATCGAAGACACAAGTCTGTCGAGAGGAGTTCCTTTTCTGAGAATAAACAAGGAGGAATGGAGAAGAAGGACGATGCGAAAGTTGGGAGGTGAAAGTATATCAAATGTTTTCTTTTGAAAGTCTGCTTCCGGTGATGTAAAGGGGAATTATTATTAATGCAAATAACGTTTCTCAACAACATTTTACGCTTAAGATAAGGGTTTAATCTAAATAGAAATAAAAAAGGCTGGGGAACAAGCAGAGCAGAAAAGAAAGAAACAAACCAAATGAGATTAGCGACGGCAGGTTGTTACCGCTGACACCAGCTCCAAGCAGGTGATCGACAAAGTCAGCAACGCTCCTGAATAAGAGAATAAGTTATTTAATCTAAAAGATTCAATTGTTTAAAAAAAACCGTAATGTTAGCCATCCCAAACCAAACACCTTCCTTGCCACTACCTCCTTAAATAACTTTCACTCGAAGCAAACAACTCTAGATGGACAAACAAGTTTGCGCATTATAAAAGTTTGCGCACAGTCTCTGCCCAACACAGGCACCAGCTCACAATTAACTTTCACCTCAGTAACCATAGGCACGCCTCTGAATTCACTTTTAAATCCCATTTGCTAAGCACCTTCTAGAAAGACTGTTTCGCTTCGGCCAAAAACTACCACTCAAAAAGTATGTCAAAGAACCGTGTTCAGAACGCTAAACCATGTAGGCACCCAAAACGTGGAAGTGTTGGGAGGAGGACTGCAAAGCTAATCGAATCACTCAAAGCTAATGCATCCAAATGAGAGAAAGGTTTGTATTGCTGACGCGACAATTTGTTTAAGCAGCAGCCTGACAAATAACAGCTGGAAGTGGAGAAAGCCTCGTTTTCTCTGTTCTCATTTTTATACACATGGCATGGCATCTCTCCATTTCAAGCTACGGAGGAAAGTCAAGGGTGATTAACGAAAAAGCAGCACGATTTCCTACTTTGATATTCAGGTTTTATTTTCTATTTATATTACAATTCGACGATTAAAAAGAAATACAAATGAAACCGCCGGACACGGCGACAACGGAAGCGTGATTTCGACCGAGCATCACGTCTTATGAGTCGGTACAATGACACAGGTGAGTCAGCTCGTGTTTTGTTCAAATTGGCGATTTCATCATCTTTTTTATGCTTGCCTATCCCTCCCATCTCTCTTCCGTTTTTTTCTTCCATTCTCTCGCCATGACTATGCAGCGCTTCGGCTCGGCGAGAGTAAACACACGTGGATAAACTTTTTTGCAAAGCTACACGTACTACTACAAACCGCGCGCCTCTTGCGCAATCCACAGCCTCTGAATTCGTTCTGCTTGCGCAGAGTTAGTGTAGCGACTCACCGATTCTGAGTCATCATGGTAGCAGTGCGCAGAAACAAAAAAAGGAAGTAGAGTCGTTGGCGTTCCTGTTGTTATTCCCGTCCCGGGTCCGAATACTTGTCCCGAGTAGGCCTAACTTAAGATATAGAGTGAATTGTGGTGGAATTTCAGGAGTAAGGACACGGCGAATAAACATGAGAATAAAAGAAAAGGCTAAAAAGAGAAGACAGGGCCAAAAGAGAAAAAGCAAGGGCGAATAGAAGGCAAAGTGGAGTGGGAAGACGTTGTTCCTTTTGCACTTCGCACAGGCAGTGGCGGCAGCGGGCCTATGGAATATACGGGAAGAGAAGAGAGAAAGAGAGGGAGCAGAGAAATGGAGAGGGTTAAAGAAAGAAAGGAATAGAAAGGATGAGTGTGTGTGCTCGGGGTGTTAGCTTTAGCGTCATCGGGTGGGAGAGGGATAGAATACGATGGGGAGCGAGGAAGGGAAAGAACAGGAGAGAGACTAGGTGATTGACTAGGAGAGAGAGAGACACAGAGGAAAAGAGAGAGGAGAGAGGAAGCGAGAGAAATAAGGACCATTCCCTATGAAGCGCGGGCTACAAGCGAGCCCACGTGGCCTTATGCAGAGAAAATGTGGTGACATCCCCGCAAGCCACATCTCGCTCGGTAGGCAGTGGGATGACTTTTGGGGAGAAGAGAATATGGAGAACGGATAAGGAAAGATAAAAGGAAAATAGAGAGAGACAGAGAGAAGACAACTGAGAGACAGAGAGAAAGTGGGGCAAAAAGAGAGAATTGAGAAAAGTGAAATAAAAAGGGATTGTGGCTAGCATAGCAGTGACGCCACACGCTTGAGGAAAGGGATCATTGATTCCAGAGCGAGAGAGTGTAGGAGAGGGGAGGGAAGAGAAGAGTGGGGGAGAAATGGAAAGAAGAGAGAGAGAGAGAGAGAGAGAGAGAGAGAGAGGAAAAGAGAAAGCGAGAGAAATAGCTGCTAGAGTCCAAAGCATGAAAATGGCCGATTTCGTTGCCCATAGCTGTGTAAAGGCTCCATATTTGCCACCCACATGGCCACGTGTCCGCAAAGAATGCTTCTCAGAAGCCTGGGACAGTGCCAGCAATAAAGCATAAAATCTCTGACACATCTTGGGCAGGAAAGCGTGTCTGAACGCGGAAATAAACCATAAAGCACAATCAAGGGGTATGGTTCTCTCGGAATCCAGCAAGGAAGTAATAGCAATTTCCCATCTTGACATGAAGTCAAGAAAGCCATTTTCTATTTATCCTCGATCCAGCTCCTCGATCCTAACCTTCCTTGTGTCTGCACCCATGACGCTGACTCCTTGATCATTCTAGGGTCCACAATGTCGGGATGCTCGATGAGGATGCCGGGAGCAGAAGCGGAGAATTCGTCCGAGTCGATGAGAGTAGAGAAGACACCGATTGAGGTATGCTGAAACCGACAGCAAGCGATGGGTGGCGCGTGGGGAAATGACAGAATCAAATGCGCCGGAATGAATGCGATGTTAATAATATTCTACTATCACAATATAGAGAAGATCTAGGCAAACTTTTGCAGCAAAAGTTAAAACGCAAGGAATGTGAATATTACGCCATTCTTGGTGGTTTACACAGCTTTTCAGGTGGACTTATGAATAACGTGATTAGCGCAAATCTAAATATGAAGTAAAACAAGAAAATGTCTACAGCGCATTGAAGAAAAAAAAGCATCGGGATGCAAGGAACTTGGAGAAGCTTCGCGCCGCGGGCCTCGAATTTCACACTAGGCACGCGACGCTTGCTTATTCGGAATATGCACCACACTATGGAGGTAGACGCACTAAGTGAAGTTAGAAGAGTTGGTGAGGCTAGTTGTTTTGCAAACCAAGCTAAACGGTGAGCGTGGGTGAACATGGTGAGTGGGTGCGGGTGCAGAGTGGAGGAGAGCGCGATCAAGGTGCGCAGGTGGAGAACAGGTTCTGGCTGCGGTGGCGACCACCGCGCACCGACTGAGGCAAGGCCATTTGGGAGGGAGCTTGAGGAATCAGGCTGAAGAGGGGGAAGAGGAGAAGGAGGTGAAGGGGAGATGCGACCAGGCGCCGGTCATACCATACTAGAAAGTGAGCTGAGTTCTCACCTAGAGGAAGAAGCAACCTGGCAAGTCGGAAGAAGAAGAAGCCTTTGAATATTTTCCCATAGAGATAATAGTACAGTTAAGTGCAGATTATTTGTAGATTGTTAGCTGTGGGAGGTTCCGACGGTTCATAAGGAAGAGTCCGAACAAAGAGGGAGAGAGAGAGAGAGAGAGAGAGCGAGGAAGAGAAAAAGAGCGAGGAAGAGAAAGAGAGCGAGGAAGAGAGCGAGGAAGAGAGAGAGAGAGGAAGAGAGAGAGGAAGAGAGAGAGAGAGAGGAAGAGAGAGAGGAAGAGAGAGAGAGAGAGAGAGAGAGAGGAAAGAAACCGCGCCGCCAACGATGGCGCGATGTGCGCTGGCGCCGTTGTTCTGCGTCGCACCACTCTTGGGTCGCTTTCTCTCGTCCGATGATATAGAACGGCAGAGAATGGAATTGGATTCCGAATCAAACAATAAGTCTGATAAAAATGGCATGGCGAGGGCGAGGAATGTGTGAGATATGGAACGAGAGAGAGAGAAAGAGATTGTGGAGAGTACAGAGAAGACAGACAAATTCAGAAGCGATAAGCCAGCCATCAACCCGTGTGTGTGGATAACACGAGACAATCACTAATCGAGCAGTGATCGGGGTAGCGAAACAGTCTCTATCCTTTGCTTTGTGCCCAGGAACTGACAACATCCTCCGTCATCTCCACAACATCATACGACCATATACAACGTATCAGACCATGTTCCAACCCCCCCCCCCTATCCAACTCATGTAGTCTAGCTGATCTACTATTTTGGGAGTGGGAGGGGGCACGAAATCTATACAAACCATTAGCAAACCAATAATTAGAAGTAGATCTTTGAGACGAACCTTTGTAGATTTTTTTTCGCGAAGAGTGATTTCCTATCAGCCTCCCTCTCTACGACGCAGAACTAAGAGGAATCCGCTATCAGGACACAAACGCGCTTATAAGGGAGAGGCTGATAAGAGGGATGGCAGCAGATTTACAGTTGCCGCTGACGTTTTCACGGCTTCTGGAGGTGCTACAGTTTTACGACTAGAGAGTGGGGAAAGTGGGCTGCGAAGAGGGAGAAGATAGAATGATAGAGAGGAGAGAGTGAGAATAGAGAGAGAGAAAGAGCACAACATACCGAAGATGACGCCAAGTACACTTTACATAGTGTCAGTTATAAAGGTGCAAAAGAACAAACAATCTACTCTAGTTCTCATGCCTTTTTGTGCACTTCTCGTCCGTCGGACCCTCGAAAACCCGTTAATGACAAGCAATGGCAGCATACACTCTTGGCCCTGTCGGAATTCCTGCTACATCAGTGCAACTATAATTGCTCGAGCAGTAGCTAACCACGAGCCATTCTAGAATGCTGGCCATGCTAGATTGAGGGGCTCGAAGAACAGCTTGGAAAAGATAAAAAGAAATTCGTGGTAGATCAATTGATCTACACCACAAATTGAAAATTAAATCCTGTCAAAACGAACAGGATACTTCCATCATTGAAATAAAGCGGCAGAATAGTAGATCATATGTTTACCCATTCCTAATCCCGGAATTCACACCCGAACACCAATGCGTGTCAACGACCACTCATAAGTAAATCAACACTTTCTGAGAAGAAGGTAGACAACAATTGTTCTATAATGATCCCCCTTTTTCTTCTCGGGACACGACCCTCCGTATCTATTAGCTAGTCGTACCAGTTCTCGCCGACGACGGGCGGCTCGAGGTGAGCGGAGTGGTGGGCGTTGAAGTGTTGGGAAGCCGTGGTGACTGGAGGGATGGAGCAGACGAAGCTGCACCCGAACAGAAGAGAAGAAGATGCACTCGAACAGAAGAGACGAAGGAAGACCCCGAGAGAGACGAGTACCCTGCAAGGAGAGAGGAGAGAGAGAGAGGAGAGAGAGAGAGAGAGTGTGAGAGTGACGCGAAGAACGGAAGAGAAACGTAACAGAAAATCAAAACAGCGGACGCATAGATAGATCAGTGGGCGGATAGTGATACGTATCCAAGCAAGCTTTATGAAAATGAAGTAGATCGACATAAAAAGACGCTCGAAACCTAATGGGATAGAGGAGGGATCAAAAGAAAACGCAGTAGAAGGGAATTAGGGAAAGAAAGAAAGAAAGAAAGAAAGAAAGAAAGAAAGAAAGAAAGAGAGAGAGAGAGAGAGAGAGAGAGAGAGAGAGAGAGAGAAGGACAAGGCTAATTACGCGTATAAAAGAATTAACTATCACAGAAGGGTTAGAAGGATGGGAAGGAAGGGGTGGTCGATGAGGAGATGGAGTGCTGGAATGAAGGCTGATCCGATGCACGATCACGCATCCATCCCATTCGAACGAGGGAGAGGAAGAGATCAGCAGGAAAACGCGCGTGCAATGAGGGAGAGAGTGATTAGCATGGCACAGAGATCTACTCTGAGCATGGCTTTCGGTTAAGAGAGAGCTCTCTCGACGGAGAGAGAGAGAGAGAGAGAGAGAGAGAGAAACAGCTAGAGATTGTTGCGTGAAGGAGAGAACCAGAGAGTCGGAGACAGAAGAAAATTAAGCGAGAGAAGAAGGGGGATCAAAAAGAAAAAGAGAGCAAGGCAACATAGGCATGAACGTGGCCCATCGGTTGACTGATCGCTAACATTGTACAGTAATCACTACTTTTTTGAACTATTTTTGGGCAGTTTGTAAAGTTCATCTGTTCATCTGTTCATCTCGTTCGTCTGTTGTAAAGTTCATCTTATAAATTTTAATAGAAAATACCTTATTGTAAAGTTCATCTTGCCCCATATGGGGCCTAAAGATGAACAAGATGAACAGATGAACAGATGAACTTTACAAACTGCCCTATTTTTGAACTGTTTTCGAAATTTGCCGCTGTGCTTGTTAAAAGTGCTTGCCTTGCTAGTTGAAAATGCTCGGTTCTCGTTTGAATTCACATAATTCATCTTTGTTGCTGTCTTGAGCATTGCAGTAGCCGGCAAAGTTGTCTCAAACTTTGTTCCGTATTGCCGTACCGCGCGGTTTTCTCTGTACTATCGCCAGATCGCCTTCGCTCTCAGTTTTTCCTTTAATGTGCATAATTTATTTTAGTTTAGATTCTGTCAGGATGAGCAGTGATTCGGATTCGGACGCCGAGCTTCGCAAGAAGGCGAAGAAGTCCAAAGAGAAGAAGGAGAAGAAGACCAAGGTTTGCTTCAAGCTTCACATGTTCACATTACTTTTTAAAAAGCTAATTTTACATCAGCTTACTGTTAGGCCAAGCTTGCCTTCTTGATGTGTGCAGTTTTCCAATTCTTGTTAAGATAAAGAATTGTTCATTTTCTTCATTTTCTGGCCGACTCGGCAAAGTGAATCCTGCTCACTTGCGTCATTATATTGTAAGAAATTGAATGTTCAGCGAGTTCGTGAGGAATCGTCGTCTTCGGAAGAAGTCGAGGATAAGGCGCCAGTGAAGAAGGCCAAGGAAGGCGATGTCACCAAGCACATGACAAATGACGATGGCGATGAGGTTCAGGCCTGCTTTTCTAATACTTTTCGATTGCGAATATCTCCTCAGATGGCCATCGTTCTAAATAGCAATTTCTTTTTTTACATTCGACTAGGTGTAATTGTATCGCTTACTTCACCATCTTGTTCTTCCCACAACACTAATTCCTTCTCCCTTTTATATTTCCCGTAATTAGTGTATTAGAAAGGTACGATTGGTTGTCGTCCAATTTAAGATGTTTTCATCTTAAATACAACTTCTCGATAAGCTAACATTGCTTGAACTCCTTTAAGATGATCGAACTCGGGAAGATGAAGTATGCCGTGGTGCGCGAATTCAAGGGCAAGTGCCTCATCGACATTCGCGAGTACTATCTGGACAAGGTGAGTGGGGGAAGAGTCCCACGAGGGCCTTCATAAATGGGTGCTTGTTAGCAGTGGCACAGTGAAGGAAGCTATGGAAGTATACCGTATAAATTGCATCATCTGTTCTAGAAGATGATTAAAAGTCTTTCTGTATATTGTAGAATAAGATAAAGGCTTCCATTTCGGTGTGCTCTTTTATTTTCACTATAATGGGTTCTGTTCTATCCTCAGAATTCCGGGAAGATGAAGCCAGGCAAGAAGGGCATCTCTCTGTCGACGGAGCAGTATTCGTCCCTGAAGGAGGCGCTTCCCGAGATTGACGAGTTGCTCAAGAAGAAGTAGTGACGGAGACGACTGTTATTATTTGTTGACAAGTATACCCTCCGCCTCCTCCATCTATTGCATATTTTACACTCTCTATTTATTTGTCTATATATCATGCTTCTTCCCAGCTTGCTAGTTCCCCACTGTAGCCATCAATTTGGTTCCCAAAACATCGCTAATTTCGCCTCTTTACCACCTTGTTGTTATTCGTTTGATTAGTATTCCGTGATGATCTCGTACTCCCGATTTGGGACCGTTTTCTTCTACGATGGATGGGAATATTCGCATGATTTCTGACGAATAAACAATTAAATAACGCTACTTATTACTGAGTTATTCGTTTGGTCGAGTTGCTTATATCGATCCGATTATAAAATGAATTGGGATCGGAACTACTGAAACATTGTTTCCTTCTGTCTCACGTC
This sequence comes from Allodiplogaster sudhausi, assembly GCA_945643635.1. NCBI lineage: Eukaryota > Metazoa > Nematoda > Chromadorea > Rhabditida > Diplogasteridae > Allodiplogaster > Allodiplogaster sudhausi. Next base: position 2,986,555 of record CALZFC010000020.1, read on the forward strand.
TAAAATTTTAATGCGAAAGTGTCATGTTGCCTAAAAGAACTACAGCTTTCCCGCTTGGTTTTGTGCATTCATTTTATTCTTCGGCCGAGCTAGCGTATTGTTTGAAATTAAGCAGAATTAGTCAACTTTTTGGATCCTGTATCTATACGCCAGTTTGCACATCTAGTGAAATATACAAGACTGCCTAGATCCTCTCTCTGTGTGTGTCCCTCTCTTTCTCTCTCCTCTCTCTCTCTATTTCTCGTTCTCTGCTTCCCTCTCTCCGATATTGCAAGGTAATGGCAGCCGTTATGTGATTATACTTCCAACTTTTATCGGATAACTCGCTACCCTACTCTTTAGGTCTCATACTGTTGCACCTTACAAAGAAGAGAGCTGGACAAGAAAAAGAGAGAAAGTGCAAAAGAAGAGAGGAACATAGAGTGCCAGAGCAGCGAGAGTGGCCCTCGATTCGGCGTGGTCGCGCCAGACCAGTGCAGAGTGTATGTGGTGTCCGAACGGAGAGGAGGCGAGGGGTCAGAGACGCAGAGTAAGCCTCCAACTCTTTTCCGCCCTCCCACCCCCGCTTCCGAGAGCAATCATCAAGCGCCGCCGCTAGGTTATGCCGCTTAAATCTCAGAAAAAACTGTGCATAAATAAAACCCACCTGTGAAATTGCAATGGCACTTTGTTTCTCCAACAATCTGCATTTCCCAGTCTTGCTATCACTCTTTTGCCCGTTTTATAGGTTGAAGCGTCGTTTCACAGTTACTTCGCGTTGTTTCTTGTATGGTTTATACTGAATGGTTTGTAATGAATAGTTTGGTATATGTGCAGGCTTCGTAAGCCAGCAACTGGTAACACTCATCGGAAGCGAGCAGCTTCAACGGCTGCAATGCAACATGCCGGCGGCGGCACTCCCATGAGTACGCATTTATTCTTCTTCTTCTTTCCTTTCATTTTGTTTATTTCCTTTTTATACTTTAATGTTAATCTGTTTTTAAATCTTGTGCGAACTTTCCTTTTCGTGATTACAAAGTGCTCACAGAAGAACCGTTCTTGATCAGGTGCTGTCGGCTCAAGTCCCATGGGCAGTCCGATGGCGCAGACGCCGGGTCAGTTTTGCTACTCTCCATGTGTATTTTAAGCTATTTTTTCACTTTTATTTGGATAGTTATCTGACAATAGCACATTAGTGTGAAGAACATATTAACAGAAAGCCTTGTTAGTTTGGCCTAACAGGAAGGTCAAGTTGTGGTATATTTTTGAAGTTTTCTAACGCATTCTTTTTCCAAGCGGCATACAGCTAATCAAACCGAGAAAATTCTGCGCGCAGAATTACGAATCTATGATACAATGCACAAAAAATTCTAATTTTTATTATTAAAGTTTCAATTTTCAAGGAAGTACGTTCATTATCGAAACTGTTATCAGATTCGTATTCCATATAAGCAAATATGCACTGAATGCCTTATTTCAGCCGCAAGCGCCAGTCGAACATGTGGATTTTTTTTTATCTAGTTTCGATTGCAATATAGCTATAATTTTCCATATTTGAAAAAGTGGTTCTCTTTCCAGGCGGAGGCTATCCTGGAGGACATCCAGACCCTCAGCAAACTCCTTCGCCCTTCCATCAACACGTACAACAGCCACCCTTTCAGTCTCCGATTCCCGGGCATAGTCCAGGTACCTCTATTTTTCATTATTTTTTCCATTTGATGTCCTCTACACAATTGGTTGCTTAAAAGAACGCTAGTTCATTAGTTCATCAAATGCAAACAGTACCGCGCATCTTTTTTTTAGCAACAGTAAATACGCAGATCTTCTATTGTTTGATTTTGGTTGAATTTTTGCGAAGCAATTCTTCTTTCTGTTGTTGAAGGTAAAATATACATTTGAGAGAGAGCACCTTTGCTGAATTAGATTGATTAATTAGAAGAGCAGAATATAAATGAAAATAGTGTTGTCGTTGTCTTTTTCAGCACATATGCAGCAGATGCAGCAGGCGCCAAGCACTCCGCAGCCAGTCTCCGGGGCAGTGCAGCAACATCCTCAGCAAGCAGTCTCTCCCTATCAGCAACAGCAGAGAATGATCATGACCACGCATGGTTCGTTACTTGCTTACTTTCTTTTTTCTTTATTTTGTTAAAGTGGCATACTAGTTTAATTCTTAATATTCTTTAAATCCTAATGTTTGTGAAATATATCCCTTTTAAACACACAAAATGCCTTTTCAAGTTGTAAAAGAGTTTATATTACTTGGTGAGATTCAAGCTACTATCGTTTGTTAAACTGGTTAAAAGGCTGGCAGTTTTAGAATTTTGTTTAGAAAAACATTTTAACTTCATGTTCTTTGGGCTTCTATTAGATGAGAATATTTGTTGACAGCAGGCATGCCTGGGCAAGTCGCTCCGCCGCCTCCGGGATACGGCTACCCGGGTGCGCAACAATGGCCACAACCACAGCAGGTTGCTAAATAAAAAAAATCGTCTTAATAAACTCTATATTAATAGCGGCGCATCCATTAAGAAATCTTACATGTTTCATGGCTATCCACGATCCACCATTCCTGTTTTCCCGAGATATATAAACCCCTTGAGAGTTAGTAGAGTGAAAAGTATTTTTAAAAAAATACCCTTTGTTACTTGAATTCAGTTTGGGCGAAGTTGCAGTTTTTGCCGCCTTCTTTTGACAAAGGTGTGCTGCGGGCAAGAAAAGTCAATTATGATGTTGAAAAGGCGGACAATCTCGTTTTAACTATTTAATCCTTGATTTAGCTATTTATAATGCCTTCTTAGTGTGCTAAGAGGGAAGTGTTGAGAAACTAAACCATACGAAATTCACACCACGCAGGCGATGCCGGGCACCCACTACGTAGGACAAGCACGGCCGATGGGCGCCGTCCCGCCAGGACAGCGTGTCATGATCCAGCGAGTACCGTACCCTAATGCTGGTTCGTGCACACCGTAATTATTCTCTCGAAGACGGCGCCAAATTTGGAAAAGGGTAGTGTTGCGCGAGAATTAAGGCCTATTTTGTAGGAATTTTAAGAAAAAGAAGTTAGTATATTTGGATTTCTGTAGCAATTGGGTGTTTCCTTCGTCACATGCTTTAAGTCACAGCAAAACTGAGCAAAATAATCATCACCTTATGACAACTTCATTATTGGCCAAGTAAATCTGTCACTTGTTATTATCATCTAACATTATTGGCCTTATTTATCTCAGCTGGTATCTCTCTCTCCCTCTCTTTCTCCCTCTCTCTCACTTCCTCTCTATCTCTGTTCCTCTCTCTCTCTCTCTCTCTCTCCTTATAGTTCTTCTCCCCTGTTTTGATCTCTCTCCTTTCCTTTGCCTATTTCTCTCTCTCTCTCTCTCTCTCTCTCTCTCTCCATATTCTGTCCTGTTCTTATGCTCACCAGGAGTGAGAGACGCTTGGCAAACGATAGTTGTCATGGAATCAGTTGCCATATAGTATCACACTCTCCATCTCTTTCTCTCTCCTCTCCTCGGCCTCATCTTTCCCTCCTTTTACGCCTCTCTCTCTCTCTCTCTCTCTCTCTCTCTCTCTCCCTCTCCCTCTTTCATTTCTGTACCTCTGATCCTTTAGTTCTCATTTAATATTCCCACCCCTCACCATGTCTGAATTTCACACAGATATGTTGTCATTCTATAAGTTATTACAGCTGATTGTACTTGGCCTACTGTAAGTATTCAAGAAAGTTGTCGGATCTATGTCTGTGCAATAAATCTACTGTAGGATTGAACAGTCATGGAACTATTCCATTTATGTGTTCGTTGTCTAACAAGTACAATTTAGTCGCTAGCAAAAAATGTCACAATTTATTGTTTGTATTCGCTTTTTGATCCCTTACCATTTGGTTAGAATGATGGGCTGGTATGGGGGAGGTTGTTTTGACGGTTTAGTGCTGAAGTAAGATGCATGAATATTCAGGTGCATACGTGCAACCAACAGGCCTGGTCCCAGGTGGAATGCCTCAGGCTGCGCCCGCTGCAGCATACGGTACCATGCGGGTCCCGCCTGGATACCCTCAGGTCGGTTAAGCACCTTGTCCTCAACAAATGAATGATTACTCCAACATTTGTTTGCCGTAGTCATTCATTTATGATAAAGGAAGTGTTGCACAGACGAAGACAATGAGCTGTTGAAAATAAAAACTAGTGAAGCTTGAAAATTTGTGAATGAGTATATGAGTATATACCTGCTTCGTTAAGGTTATGAAATAATTATTGCATTCAATAGATTTAAAGCGCCGGGTATTTTTTTATTTTTACTATTTAAAACAGCTGTATTTCGATACCATTAAATGAATACGAAAATAAGAACTTCCTTTTTGTAGGGTGAGGGCACTCCTCCTGTGCAAGGAGCGCCTCCTCCAGGCTACGGCTTCGCACCCCATCCCCAGGCGGCTCCTCAACTTCCCCCCGGCTATCCGCAGCCACCGCCTGGCCAGGCCTTCCCGCCCGGCGCGTATCAGAGACAGCCGGTTAGATATATTTGTGGAATTCGCTTCGTTCATTTATTAGAGCAAAAAAATTGTGTAGCAATGATAACCCATTAGTACATCTCCGTTTTCCATTGGACACATAAAATGAAACGATTGGAAGCAAAATTAACTAATCTACAAGTATATTTGTACTTTGCTTAAGGGAGTTTGGTTATTTGCCGTAAAAATTTTTTTAATATGAGAAATGTACTTCTCATAACATGAAGAAAGGAAAAAAATCTACTTTTTATTTTTTCTAGATGCCCCAGCAGAATCCACAGATGCGCCAGTACGTCCAGGTGCAGCAGCCACAGCAACAGCCGAGGATGATGCCTGCGCAAGGTACGGTAGTCTCTTTCGGACAAATGTTCATTGGGTCAATCAGGGAGGGCTCTTCATTTGCATTTGAGAAGATGTAAGAGCTGATTTGAAGTCTTCGCTCGTTTAATTACCATCTGGATCCTTATCAGCAGATTTATCGAAGCCGACTGTGGTTTTCGTTCATTGGGATTCCGAAATCAGTGCATAAAAAAACCTTCAGCAAATGATAAGTATTAAGCCACACCCGTGCAGTTCATTTCATTTACTGATTCTGCAATGTGGACATGTAGATAAGGAAGGAGCATCCACTCATTGCGTTTTCATGCAGCCCCAGGCACTTCCTCCCACTCAATTTCTAATTTTCGGAATCCGTTATCGTTGGCTTCTAGCCAGGCTTGCGCATATTCCGTGCATTCGACTCGCTGGCAATTTATCCTTGCGCGAAAATGTGCAATCTGAATAGAAGTTCCTCTGCGAGTTTTCATTCTCGGAGCTGTTTAGCTGTGTGACATTTAGTATGAGAGTGGTAAAGCAGACAGTTAAAGAGAGAGAGAGAGAGAGAGAGAGAGAGAAAGAGAGAGTGAGAGAGAGAGAAGAGAGAGAGAGAGAGAGAGAAAGAGAGAGTGAGAGAGAGAAGAGAGAGAGAGACAGAGAAGAGAATCGGAAAAGCATGTCATTGAGTACCGGTGATCAAGAGCGAGAGAAAATTGGTCGCGATGGTCGAGTGGAATAAAGCTGCCCCCCCCCCCCCCCCGTAGAATCTGATAATGACCTCATCAGTCGCTTGTAACCTCTCTCTGATTCTCATTCGGCTCTCTCTCTATGATCTCTATTACTGGTCAGATTTTCGGATATCCTCTGTCTGCCTCTCTCTTTCCGTCTCTCTCTCTCTCTCTATCTCTCTCACAGTTTGGTAATCTTTTAATCTTTTGTTCTGTTCAATACTCATCTCTCTCTCCTCTCTTGCATCTCTCATCCTTGCTAATCTCCTGGCCCGATTCGAGCTTCGTGCAGGTGCAAACTGAATGATCCAGTCTATGCCACCCTTGTTATGTCTTAAATAGGGTCACTATGATCTGGCAAATGTTGATTTAAACATAATGTATTTTATTTTGTCATTACCAATGCCAAATAGGTGTCTAGAATTGTTTGAAGCAAATGAATCTTTTATCTATCTATCGCAAGCCCATTCTTGTTGGTGGGATGTATGATTCAAGGTTGAAATGTGAAGCACATGAGCTACCATGAAGATCTTCTAAATCTGGAGACCTTCTATTCACTCGTTATTCACCTCTTTCCTCATTTGCCACTCCATACACGCGGCGTTTTCAGATCTCTGTTTGCGTCTAATACTCTGCTTCTCTTTTGCTATTGCACTCTCGCTAATTTCGATTCTCTCATTCTCGCACTCACTCTGTTCATCTCTCTTTCTCTCTCCTTTCTTTCTCTCTCTCTCTCTCTCTCTCTCTCTCTCTCTCGGATGCCAAACGGCCAAAGCAAAAATGAAGGCAACGCCACCGATGGCGACTACGAAGATGTGGCTCTCGCTTACATCTGGGCGGGCTGGATAATCCGCGCATTGACGAGTCTCCATCTCTCTCTCTGTCTCTCTCTCTCTCCCTCTCCCTTTCTCTCTCTAATTCGCTCTCTGCATTCCTCTCTGTATCTCTCCCTTCTCCTCAGCACCTGCAAATCTCCCCTATCTCTCTCTCTCTCTCTCTCTCTCTCTCTCTCTCTCTCCCACATCATTTTGTAGCCTTCTCGCTCTCCATCCAGTCCATATTGCTGTCTGTTTTTCTCTCACTTATCCCATGTTGTTTTATCTCTTTCCTTCTGAAGTATTCTGCTAAGATAGGTTTTTCTCACTTCATCACTCTCCATTCTATTTCATCCTTATTTTGGTTTAACCTATAACGCGCTTCCACCTACACTATGTTCTATATTTCTATCTCTCACTCTCCTTCTCTGTCTCTCTCCCTTTCTCTCTCTCTCTCTCTCTCTCTCTTCCCTTAATCTGACTCTGTTTTACTCCCAACTCCATGTCTCACCCTACCCTCATACGTAGTCTCGCCTATGATTGAATACTGGTATGGAAAGTTTTCTTGTGATTAAATTTGGACTTCTTTTATATGCCCGCTGATATTTCTTGCTAGCGCTTTGCAGTTGCTTGAGCGAATGGACAACTAACTTATTAGAGAGAGAAAAAATACGTCTAATCGTATTTATATACGAATGAAAGAAGCAAAGCATATTTTATTCCTCTTACTTGTTTTTTTTTCTTGACAAGTAAAGTTGCCATTTCGTGGGAGCTTTTGACTGATAGTAGACTGTCGCCTGAGGGGAAACTCTTTTCAGATTATCGCACGCTCTGTCTTTCTGTGAAATGTCGTGGGCTTTTCTGCTGCACCAGGTGGCATTTCACTGCATAGCCTTGGCCACTCCCTTAGCACCTTATGCCTTTTTAGGGAGGGACTAATCTACCTACATTGAGTTGTGTTTCGTTTTCTTCTCCTCCCACCCTCCTCAACCTTGGTCGTTTACATCGCTTCAGATTACCTTTGCCTTCTCTCTCTCTCTCTCTCTCTCTCTCTCTCTCTCTCGCTGTTTTCTCATTCCCGTCCTTTCACGGTACAGAGAGAGAGAGAGAGAGAGAGAGATGTTGGAGAGAGAAGAGAAAACGTAGGATTCATATCTATAACACGAGTCGTTTAATCAGAGCGACGAGACATTTTTGTATATGGGAGGAAATGTTTTGTTTATAATCTGAGAGATACTCCTTTCCCTAGAGAGCTACATTCCGGTGGGATTTCTTTCTACTTCTTTTCACGCGTTCTCTGTATTTGTTCAGGTGGATTATTCACGCAGATATCAGGAATACGAGAGTGGTTGGCTGATGGCAAGAAATGATTTGTTCATCAGCTCGCTCTCTTTTATCCGCCCTCCACATTCTCTAGTCGGCGTCTGCTGCATTTGGATTCGGTTTAATGTAGCCGTTTATCTCCTCCATTCTTGATTCTAGCTTCGGTTTCTATGCGTCAGTAAAAGGTGTTCAAATAGCATGCCAGCCATCGGCTCTCTCTCTCTCTCTCTCTCTCTTTCTCTCTCCCCCTCTCTGTATCTCGCTATTCTTCTTTCTTCATGATTCTCGTTTGTTCAGTTTTTCACCGTTCTCTCTCTGTTCCGAACATTGTATTTTATCGGAAGTATTCTCCTTTCGTTGGGTTCCTCATGCCGCTATCTTGAAGGACAAGCATTATCGAATTCCTGTTTAACGGTAGATATTCGAAAACAAAAATATATAATATCAATAATGTGATTATTATTATTATGGCTGATTATGCCTAGTGTAGGTATTCAATATATTGTAGTAAGGACAGATATACGTATTTTTTTTATTGATATGCACCTTTCGTTTTCATGCGTTTTAGAGCCTTTTCACCTGCCTTTCGCGATTATAATCTGCCTATGTGGTGATCTTTTGCGCCTGTATATGTCTAGCGGCCGTGATTTGAGGATATTCTATTTGCCCTTTCTTCTCTCATCGCCCTATCTATCTCTCTCTCTCTCTCTCTCGCTCTCTCTCTCTCTCTTCTACTATCTATCTCTATCCCTCCCTCTCTCGCCTGACAAAAGAATCAAGGTCTATAAAAGCAGATTTTCTGTTAACAGAAGGCGCAAATCCATAGTAGACAAGCGAGATAGGAAGTTTTGTTTATTCCCTGCCGCCATCCCCTCAACCATCTCATATCCACCCTTTCACATCCCTTTTGCTCGCTTTCACAGAGCCGCAGCCAGTCTGCCTCTCCCTTTATCTGTGCAGGTGAAGTGAAGGATATCCTAATGAGCTGAGGCCCGAGAGAGAAAGATAAAGAGAGGGGGTACGAGAAATGAGAGAAAGAGAGAGAGACAAGGCATCTAGATTCTCTCTTCACGCAACGTCCTCCTGTCCTGCGAATCCCTGGTTCTCTCCCCATTCAATTCAGACACTCGAAACCATTAGACTTACCTAGAAGCAGCAGTCAATAATAAAATATGTATTGCGTCTTAATAACTCGCTTGTTAAGAGAGATTAATTCGAGAATTTGTCTCGCAAGCTGCCACGTAGTTTACACTGCATTCAAGCCTTTTCAGGGTTACATTGGTGTTACAATTAGTACACAAGACAAGTCTTTTTTCTTTCCTTTACAGAAACTTCTCTGCTTTAACTTGTTATGTCGTAATGATAGGTTGTCTTCTGCAGACTATCACTTCCTTCCAAGGCTGTCATATAACTTTGTGGGTTACTGCAGACCTAGAACAGAGCAAAAGGCATTGGTGGAAAACACAAAAAGAAGTGTGTCATTAATATGTCCGCTATCCGTGCGTGATATACACCCACGCCGTTTACTCTCAACTATCAGTGTCAGAGTATTGAAGAAGTTGCACAATTGCAAAGAAGAAGTCGACTGACGAGGAGAGAGAAAGCGTGTGAGTCTATGCTGACAACTTCCCTCTCTTCACTCTCTCACTCTGTCTCTCCCTCTCTCCCTCTCTCTGCCTTTTCTCCTTCTTTTATACTCCCCTCTTCTCTGTCTCGCTCGCTGCCGTTCTCTCTCTTTCATCCCCTCACCTTTCCCGTCCACCTCTCCACTCCTCGAGGCTAATTTGCACCTGCTTGTCCTGGCGCGGAGCAGTCGCCGCGCTGCTTCGGCTTCAACGTCTGCTTCATCTTCTCCCACAGTTCACTTCCTTCTTTCCTAAGCCTCTCGCGCAGCTTTGATATTCCACAGCAGACTTGTAGCCAGCAGACTCAACGGAAGTCCACATGATACTGACGTTATTCCTTTGTGTAAACCTTTATGCTTTCTAAACTTTATATTTATACTAGGAGGGGCAAGGAATGGTGAAGAGGGATAGAGAGAGAGAGAGAGATTTCAATGGTAACCGCTGATAATGATGGATGATAAAGACAATAGCTGTGCGCTGCCTTTTCACTATTCTGCTCTACTTTGTCATTTTTATCTGGCCACCTGACTCCTTTATGCATTTACATTCTGCCTAATTCCAGTTTTCTGATGTTCTTTCTCTTGCCTTTTTCTCTTTCGCTCTCTCGCACTCTGACTCTCTCTCTCTCTCTTTCTCTCTCTCTCTCTCTCGCTCTCTCTTTCTCGTTCTCTTAAAATCACCAACAGGAGTTGCCACTGGCGTATTTCTCCAGCATATGGCTGATATCGACGCCCTTGCCCATATCTGTGCGAGGAGAGCCTTTTCGAATCCGCGGGAAAGGTAGAGGTAATACTACCGCGCTATTTATCGTTGATTTTGTCGAAGGCCGACCAAGCACAATTTGTGCAGCGCCTTGCGGATGAAGAGAAAAAGAGAGAGAGAGAGAGACAGAGACAGAGAGAACGAGATAGTGCGAGACAGAGAGAGAGAAAGTGAGATGGATGTCGAAAGAGAGTGAGAGAGAAAGGAGACGGAGATTCCGTGAACGCAGGGTGTGTTATTTGTCAGTCAGTGAGTGAGATTGAGAGAATTGTTGGCGTGAGATCGAGTTATTGAGAACGTGGACTGCCGTAATCATAGTCATAGTTACTTACGTAGAGTGGACTGGAATAGTATTGAAAGATTCTTTCCTGTTAACGGCCAAAGATTGACCTTATAATTCATTAAAACACGAAAGTTGCTACTTGAATTCGTAGTATTTTAACTTGCCATATTTATTTTGATATGTTTTCTAACCCGCTATAGAGTTCTCAAACCATGGGGGGAAACGAAATTGTCGTGAGAGAATTTGAAGTTACTATGTCTGATGAGGTTATAATTGTAGCGCATGTGAGAATGGTGTTTTCCTTCTACCAGATGCCTTCAGCTTACAATTAAAGAATTCTTCCAGTACTTTCTTTTTGCTTCCCAAATTCTTACTTTTCTAAATTTTACTTTCCCGTAGGGATGCAGATCTATTTTTATAGCTCACTTTAGCTTTTCATTAAAATCGTAGTTGTTTTTGCGGATGATTTGTGGTTTTTATCAGAAATCCCTATGTTGTTGTATAGGGAGTGCGTTTAGTTGTACGGTAGAGTAAATGTTCTCCCTCTTCTTCTAGGCTTATTGTTATTCAGCAATATAGCATAGTTTAAGAATGAAAGTTTTGTGTTTTGAATTGCATGTATGTAGTTTGAATTCTCCCCTCTGTGGAACATTTCATCGCAGCAAATTTTTTAATTTAAAAAAAATTATATTTTATTGCTGCATTTCTGTAATATTACCTATTGAAATGAAAGTGGGAGAGATGAGAAGGAGAAAGAGAAGAAAGTAATGATGAATAGGAGCTGTCACCTGAAGCGTTGAGAGTTCTGTTGTCTGTCTTTCGCTGGCCTTCTTCTCACTTCGAGCCACTTCTGAAACTACTGCTTATCAGCTAAAGGACTCCTTCAACTCCGTATGTCTCGTTCAAATTACGAGGTGTGCGAAGAGAATGTACATTTGCCATCTGAACTGGGCTGGCCTTGCCCACCTCCCCTTCCCGTTCTTCCTTACTTCATCTTCACTCTTCTTTCTTTCTTCTCATTAGAGATATCCATACTTGATATCAGAGTCGTTATCCTTGGCTATTTATACTCTCCCTCGTTAATCATATCTCTGCCACTCTGTTTCTCTTTCGGCTTCTTTAATTATAACTCTCGTATCACACTTGTTCTCATCATCTTTGAGTTCATCAGCTCTCTAATAATTAGTTGATGGTATTATAGCTAAACCCTTGTCTTATCGTTGACGGTTCGATTCGTACTTACGGATATTTTAAGAATCGTCATTGTTAGAGATGGGCACATCGATTCAATTTCTCTCTCTCTCTCTCTCTCTCTCTCTCTCTGTCTCTCTCTCTCTTCTCTTCTCTCTCTCCTCTCTCTCTCTTTCTCTCTCTCTCTTTCTCTCTCTCTCTCTCTCTCTCTCTCTCTCTCTTTCTTCATCTCTCTCTCTCTCTCTCTCTCTCTCTCTCTCTCTCTCTTTCTTCATCTCTCTCTGTCTGTCTGTCTGTCTCTCTCTCTCTCTCTCTCTGTCCCACGATCTCTCTCTCTCTCGATATCTCTTTCATAGCTTTAGTTCTGTTAAAAGATAATTCTGAGCACCTATTGTTCTGCAGCATCTCAGTCGGAAAATCGTCTCTCGCCCACTGTCTGCGTTCCATTGTCACCATCTTGAATTTAGTGTGGAACGGGGTAAGCAAATGTCGTGGAAAAAGAGGAGAGGAGGTGGTTTACTGATTTGGAATGAATTCTCGTAGTCGTGACAGTCCCGCCCCTGGATTAGTGGGACGTCACTGCTGAGGGGGGGGGGTTAGTGGGTGGGTGGATGGCTCATGCTGATTATATGATTCGGAAAGTTTTAACTTGGCTTCTTTTGCATCCATAAGCAGGCCGAAGGAACATTTGCAATTGATTGTCATCGTCAACAAAACATTTGAATTTTTTAACGGTAAGTTAGCGTTATAAATTTTATTTATATATAGAATGTTTATGGCTGGACCTCCTCTCAGAGAGAGGGAGAGAGAGAGGGAGAGAGAGAGAGAGAAAGAGAGAAGAGGCAAGTGTTGTTCTGTTTGCAATTCCCGCATACGAGTAATCTGTTGTTCGCTCTCTCTCTCTCGTGGTACTGCTCGATTTCATTTCGGAGCTGTATGGGTTGGCTTGAGTCATTGCGTTCTGTTCCTTCTGCTCTGGTGACATTTGTTGTTTTGTTATTCCTGCTCCTTCATCTATCAGCAATCCACCTTCAGAAGGCCCTAGTCATATTGGGGGCTGGCACTAATTATTATTGTATTATCATTATTATTCCTACATAAAAAGAGGGGTACGATTCTTATTAGGGAGATCCGTGTAATTATTTTAATGCGCCTTTATCTTCCCAAGTACATGTGGGTTTTCTGGCTTTGTAGTAGTTGTTGTCTCTCGTTCTTTAGTGTCTCTCTCTCTCTCTCTCTCTCTCTCTCTCTCTCTTTCTCTCTTTTTCTCTCTCTCTCTATCTTCACTACCAATACATAATCACCAAAGATTGCTTATGATTATCACGCCTTCCACGCTTCTGTTCAATTTGTCGCCATTCTCTCTCTCTCTCTCTCTCTCTCTCTCTCTCTCTCTCTCTTTCTCTGTGTCTCTCTCACTCTCTGTTTCTCTCTCTCCCATGATGCCTTCCATATACGATGAGAAAGCTGGCGCGGTGGGACACTGCATTCTCATTTCCCACTACTCGTCACCGCCATTTCCTCATTCTTTCTTTCTTTCCTTCTATCTTTTACTGTCTCTGGCCCTCATATATCTCTCTCTCTCTCTTTCTCTCCATCTTTCTTTTCCTTGTTCTCTCTCACTCTCACTGCTTCTGTCCTTGCCACTACGTCTGAAGACAGTAGCATTTGTATCCCATTTACGGACGTTTTCTTCTTTTTTTCTGATGTTCCGATATGGCCGAGGAAAGACACCTTTCCGCCACAATCTTCGAGCGCACCATGCACCTAACTAGATTTGCTTTCATTTATTTCTCTCTCTCTCTCTCTCTCTCTCTCACTCTTTCTCTCTCTCCTCCCTCGTCTCTCTCTCCTCTCTCTCTCTCTCTCTCTCTCTCTCTCTCTCTCCTCAATCTCGTGTTGCGTGTGCATATGTCGAGACGCCTTTCTTCGGAGCTATCACAGACGCTTTTACTCTCTCTCTCAGGAAAGCTGGCTGCCGCCATTGACAGACATCTGCTGCTTCCTTCTCCTCGTCTCTGACCTCCTCTCTCTCTCTCTCTCTCTCTGTTCTCTCCTCATGAAAATGCCACTTCGACTACCCGGAGTTGCCAGCCTGGCTGCAGGCGGCTGTTCAAGTAGCACCTCAGACACGACCGCCTTCCCCTCTTCCTCCACGTCACTCCTCACTGTCGCCACCAGCTATGATGACTACCTCGAACAGCTTCAACTTCTGGATCGTGGAAGCCTCGACGACCCCTTCGAGCAGTCCACCTCCACCTACTACTACCCACCGTCCATTGTTTACGAAATCGAGGAAATGCACTTGCCGACAATGACGACTCAGCACTCGCTGCACCATGATGGCACACCGGAAGTGGCGGAAGAGGCGAGCTCGTTCATCACGACGGAGCTGGATGCAACGTACGCGTCGCCTCACTCGATCTCTGGCTCAGCTTCAGGCTCGCCAGCCTTCTCGCCGACGGCGCGCAGCTACTCGTCTTCTTCCTCTGCTTCATCGTCGTGCTCTTCAATGATGACGTCATCAGCCTCAGAATGCTCTTCACCCGGCGCAATGTCGTCTTCGGCTGAGAGCATGACGGGGGGCGCGGGCGCCGCCGCTCCAGACCCCGCCCTTCTCCGTCGATGCACAACTCGCATCCGCTACACACTCCCGACGCGACCGCAAGAGCCCATGATGACTGCCGTACACACGACGATGGTACACGCAGTGCCCCCGCCTCTTCCGCCCCTCGAGACCATTTTACGGCAGCAGAAAGAAACACTCGCTGGCACACCACGAAAAGTTGCTCCGCCACCTCGTAAGAGACCAGCACCGCCGAAAAAGCGGCCCCAATCGGTACAGAAGAAGCCGGCCCAGGTGCCGGTGGAAGAGCCAGAGGTTCACATGCCATTAAAGCCGCCCCCACGCAGGCTGTCAATGACAACAACTAGAAGGACACCGAGTGAAGCTCGCAGACCATCAACGGATGCATTGATTAGCTCACCCAAGCCGGCATCTACTGCCACTCGGCCCACCCCCTGGCCATCCGTACAACCTCGCAGGATGACACTACCTGCGGCTATGCCAGCGACAATATCAGCATCGCCGGCCTTTTCACAGCAAGGCCAGCTTCCGTGTAATTCAGCAATTGGAGAATCGCCACCCACGTTTGGGAGTAACAGCAACAATGTGAACTTGAATAAAGGCAGCGTAAAACGGCCACTCTCATCATCGACGACGTCATCTTCCAGCAGATTCGGCGACGACGACCCCGAGAAGCTGTCCATCCCGTCTCCGGACATGCTCAACAACATGCTCAAGGGAGTCGACATACGAAATGGTTTGTTTATTTGTTCATATCTAGAATATGTGGGTTATTTATCTTTTAACCTTTATCTCAAAGTGACTTGAAAATTCTCTTAAACATATACTTAATTTTAATTCGCTAGACTAGCGAGTTCCGCCTAGAATTGACCAGTGTATACAATTTTAACACAATGTTACTTTACTTTTTCAATGTGTGTTAGACATCTTTGAGTTTTTTTGCACAATAGTGAAAGGAAGTTTTAGTGGAAAAGCGCGGTGATGTCGAGCATGAACACAAAAGGCCTTTTCAGTCTTTTTGAATACGGTAGAACAATAGAGTGACAACTCTTATTATTTACATCATCAGATCATTTCAAACAACTGAACCCACATTCAGCGTTGTGATAGTGTTGACTTTGTAATTCTTTTTCACACGCTGCGCACCTCGCTGCTATTCATTGCACTCTTGGAATCTTTTCATTATACTCTCTTTTTTCTTTCTTTGCCATCTTTCATGAAACGTCATCATGAAAGTACTAAAATGAATCTGATGAATTCATCTTGCTACGGCAACCGGGGGCTCTGAAAGAAATGATAAATAGGTTGCAAATATGCTGTAAAACTTTTCAACTTTAATCTAGATGGTAACTCCAAATAGGCTTTGAAAAGGTAGTCGTGTTTTTTTTTTCTCTCTATGTCTCTCTTTCCTTTCTCTCTCTCTTATTGTCTGTCTATATCCCCGCGAAACTTTATTCCGGCGTGCCGCCTCAATTTCCTGGATCGCCTCGGGATATCCTTGGCAGCCGGCTGTTTAAGCTGAAGAGGCTGTGCTTGTTCTACTTTTCCCTCCCCATGGGACAGATGCCAGAAAGAGATTGCACAGAAGAGAACGGCTGTATGGTGTGTGTCTCTGTCATGTCTGCTCGTTATCTTTCTCTCTCCCTCCCTATCTCTCTATCTCTCTCTCTCTCTCGCTCTCCTCTCTTTCTCTCTTTCTTTCTGCCTTTCCACATTTCTTCTGCTTGCGATTGCACATCAAAGCCACCTCATGCTTGCTAGCAGTCCGAATTCCACTTCTGTAGTAGAGACAGGAAGCCCTTAAGTTAGACCACCATTTATTCCACATACATTTGCTCACTGTCTCAGGTGGGAGAAAGAGATTCCTTTTTTCTATCATTCATCGTGCGTAAATAATTTGCTCCAGGAATGACGCAGCTTCGAGTGAATTTGTCTTTATACTAGATTGATATCCTGACTTGTAGCACCTGAAATTGAGTAAGTAAGCAGCCAGAGTATTCTCTCAAGTTGTCGTGACATTTTTTTTTCTCTCTAGAGTCTGCCATTTTGGTCGCTAGTATTCATTAATCATCAGATGCATGTGGTCGAAGACCTTTCGAGCACGAGATTGCCGAGTCGGCTACAAACAGCTGGGGGGCAGATGGTCTTGAGAGAGAGAGAGAGAGTGGGAGAGAAAGAGACAGTGAGGTGGGGATAGCGGGAGAGAGAGGGAGCGAGAGAACGAAAGAGAGCGAGTGGGATGGGGGAAGCGAAAGAAGTAGAATAGAAAGACGTCGGCCAACTGGTATATAGTCGTGGGATGTTGACGTAGGCCGAGACTAGGAAACTTTTGCTTCCTCCCCCTCAGGACATCTAATTGTATGTAATGTAACCATCAAACGTGTACCCACCAACCTCTGAACAGAAGCAGGACCATTTACAAGCGTGAATTCAAGAAGCCTTTGAATCTCCAGTCAGCTTTTCTGAGATAAGCCGCATCCACCCACGCTCTAATCGGCAAAAGATTGAAAGCGATACCCTTCCTTTAACATCATCATTTATGTACTGAACGGGATTAATCAAGGCAACCACTGGACTTGGTGGATTTCTATTCTTAGACCTTCGAAAATAGATTGCCATACTGGACAGTTATTTAATATGCAGATAAGAGGGACCATTTACTTGAATCGAGATAATTGAAATGATTTCTTGAACTCAATTAGTAATAATTTTTTTTATTATAATTTATGGCTACTAGAGTAGGTTTTTTCTTCCACTTTCTTCAGGTACTTGTAGTTTAGAGTGCTCTTTGAGCTCTTTTCACTCAGTGAATATTCTCCCAATCGAAATGTCGTTCCACAGCATGTTTCTCAAAGATCATATGAATGAACGAGAAATGGACGAGATTGGGAAAAGATGTGAAAAAGCAGCAATGAAGGAAACACTTACTCCTTTCTCATCTTTTAATCTCTCTTTTTTTTTCTCTCTCCCCCTTTTTCTTGCTCTCTCTCTCTCTCCTCTCTCTCTCTCTCTCTCTCTCTCTCTCTCTCTCTCTCTCTCTCTCTCTCTCTCTCTCTCTCTCTTGCTCATCCTATCTGCTAAAGAGGAGAAGATGCTGACCCACCCACTGAGCGACCAATCAAGCTAGTGAATCTACCCGTTCCTTTCCTCACTCGCCCTTCTGCTTGTGGCTGGTATCTCTTCTGGTTATTGGACCGGAAAAAGAAAGAAAACTACAAAGAATAGACCGTTCTTTATAATATAATATGGATTGTTGCGAACACTTTGAGACTTGCTTGTCTGGCAGAGTCGACCAGCGGTTTTTTTTTGCTTCTTTATTTTTTTCCTCTGCAATTGCCGCGAACAAATCCTCTGGCGTTAGAGCATCCTGTTGCAACAACAAAAAACCTCGCCAAGACGAAGAAAGTCGGTCTTTCTTTTTTTATGTCCGTTCGTATAGGAAATGGCAAAGTTATCCAAGATAATGTTGAAAATGAACGCAACTATGTGAGGGAGCGAGAGCGTTAGTCGGCTTGCATTTCGGGACTAAAGTGGCTGTGTTTTGCTCTCTCCGTCACTCTGTCTCCTCCCTCCCTCTCTCTCTCTCTCCTCTCTCTCTCCAGCTCTCTCTCTCTCTCTCTCTCATTCCATTCCCCCCTCTTCAATTTCCCCCTCCACCACCCTCGCTCACCCACAAACCCTGCTCTCGTATTCATTCATTCATCATAAAAGACTGAGCACTCTTTGCATTCTTCCTTCCCATCGCATCGGCGGTGTCGTGGATTCTGGAAGAATGCAAGATTGCAAGGCCACAACTAGCGGATCGAATCCGCCTCAGGGCATTCTCGCTCACTTGGTCTTTCCTTCACTTTGTATGCCTCTCTTTCCCGCTCTCTCTCTCTCCTCTCCTCTCTCTCTCTCTCTCTCTCTCTCTCTCTCACTTCCACGACTCAAACACCGGGTTTTCATAGTCACCATGCAGCGTCTTCCCCTCCGCCCGTAGGCACTCCTCCTTCCCTCTCCTCTCCCCATCCTCCACAACTCATCGTTGCATACACTCACATCTCGTATTACGCCTTGTATGGTGTATGGGAATTGCAGCTGCTGGTGACGGTGATGGGGCTAACCACTGACTCGGCAGTCAAGAAATGGAAAGGAGAGAGAGAGAGAGAGAGAAGGAGAAAGTATATTGAAGAGAGAGAAATAGAGAAAAGAAACACAGAGAGGAGAACAAGACGAACGGGTTATCTTACAGTTACATCGCCCCGAATTCTTCGCGTACCCTAACTGCTGTTATTGCAACTGTAAATTTGTGCGAGACTCTCACTTTCAACCTCTCTTGCCATCCGCCTCGCCCTCGAGTCTTATCATTTCCATATTTCCTTTTTGCTTTGATTAACATGATATAGATATCCGCACCTTTAGTAAACATCGTATTTTCAAAGGGTTTGCAAGACGTTTACCTGATCTTTATTCTAGGGCCGTTTTTTCTACTTTATCTTATTTCTACATTCAATTTCCTAGTCTTTCTGCGCGAGTGGTTACCGCGTCGCTTATCACTACGGGGCGACACCCCACTATCCGACCTCTGCTTTCGTTATCACCACTCTTTCCCCTCGCTTTCATTGCATGCGGTTGGTTGGGTCTCTCTTTCGTTCTCTCTCTCTTTCTCTGTCTCTTTCTCTCTCTCTCTCAGTCTCTCTCTCTCTTTCTCTCTCAATCACTCTCTTACTCTCGAATGGGAGTGAAAGAAAGGAGACGAAGGCGCAAGGAAGAGAACAGTGCGGAGAGGAGATTGGAGAAAGCCCCCACCGACAGACACTCCCAGCGGTCTGCCTGCCTACAGCTGTCGAGCCGGGATGGCTGTGAGATTGTTATGGCGAAAGAGATTGCTAGAATGAAGAGATTCCTGGTAGATTGCTTTGATAGCTTCTTAAATATTCATTTTGTTGTCACTTTTGAGAAGCAGACATTAGGATTTTGTTTTCTTACCTCTAACGCTACAATCTGCTGGCATCACCATTGCGATATGCAATTTTGTTTTATTTGGATTGATTCTAATTTTAGCCTCTCTGGTAATGTTGGTATACTCCCAACTGTTTTTGAATGCAACAGTGGACTGCATATTGCGAGTGTTGATCTCTGATATCACCTGAGCTGCACAGCGGAAAGAGAGGGGAAAAGCGAGAAGAGGTGAATCAGTCGGATTGCTGGAGAGCAAGGCAAAGCATCATTCGTTGTTGCTTTCTGTCTGTCTGTCTCTGTCTCTCTCTCTCTCTCTCTCTCTCTCTCTCTCTCTCTCGTTTGTGTACACTGTGTACATACACTCTCTCACTTCTAGTTTATCTCATCTGTTTCCCACTCTCGCTTGACTACTCTCTCTCTCTCTCTCTCTCATCTTTCCGCTCTCGGGGAGCACATTTTTCTTCGTGAGAGTTTGTTCGTCCGCTCGTTCGGTCCGCGCTTGGCCCAAGCAGCCAGCCAGGCCAGGCCAGGCCTCAGAGGAGGAAGGAAGAGGAAAGCAGCAGCAGTACCAGACCAGAGAGGGAGAGAGAGTTGCAGGAAGGCCTAAGGGAGAGCCAGATGAAGGAATCCACTTTTAGACTTCCATACCCAACTCCTCCAGAGCCTTTCGCATCGTACATGTCAAACAATGTTTATTTTGAACTTTACCATGTTGAAAATGAGCACTCTATTCAAATTCAATCAACTGAAATCAGCTTGTGAAATTCTCACCTTCTCCACTGTTAATGAATGCCTTTTCTATCTCAACATGATTTCTCTGGCCTCATTTCCTCTTCCTTTATCTCTTTCATTCCTTAGACGTCTGGCTGGCCCAGTCGGTCGGCCATCCGTTGCTCAGCTGCTCTGAACCAAAGTGATGGACTGTTGAAGGCGGAGGAGAGAGAGAGAGAGAGAGAGAGAGAGAGAGAGAGACGGAGAGGGAGGGAGAGGAAGCACGAAAACGATTAGATAACAGAAGAGGAACCCCGGGGGCTGGCCAAGTTGCGAACCTTGAAGCGGATGAGAGAAAGAGGCGACAGACACACTCTCGTATATGTACATTCATTTTGGCAGATGTTCGCTATCCGATCTCTCTCTCTCTCTCTCGTTCACTCACTCTCTCTCTCTCATTCACTCACTCTCTTTCTTTCTCTCTCCCTCTCGCTACCCCATCACAGACCCGTCAATCTTCACTCCCCCCGACCCCACTTCACCTCATCACATCTCCCCCTTCCAACCTCCGATCCCCACTCCCTTCTCTAGCACACGCATGCATACATGCACCCTTTCTGATGATCCTTAGTCACCAGGACTCGTCGCCTTCCTTCCAAGCCTTCCATTTCTCTTTTTCACTTTATTTCACTCTTCTTCTAACCTTCTCTCTCTCTCTCTCTCTCCCTCTCTCTTCATCTCTATCGCTCTCTCTCTCTCTCTCTCTCTCTCTCTCTCTCTCTCTCTAGTTCTTCTGCTCTCTACACCACGCGGCATTCGCTGCTTCTTCGCAGAAAGGCTCAAGCTTTGATGGACACGAAATCGCTTCACTTCAATCCTCCATCCTGACAGAACTGCCTTATTGGGTAGCCCCTTCCTATAGCAGCAGCTGCTGTCGTGGCATCCCATTTCTATTCATGGAGCGAGGCAAATATTTGCACGCGCATCGTTGTTTCGGCCGAAAGAGAAAGAGAGCGATGGCCATTCCTTGGTCTATCCAGGAATTATGCGCTTTTTACTCTTTAGGAACTACCAGACCCATTGTTTACTATGGGTTTTATTCTATCTGATATTACTGTGGACATTACTGACGCTTTTTTTACTTGGCGTATCAAAAGTGGTTAAAGTTTATAATTCTAACGATGGACTTTTCCTCTTAAATAAATTGATAGAATTAAGATGATTCAAACTGTTTGCTAGGAAATTGAGTGCGAAGTTACGGGTGGGCAGCGAAAAGGAGGAAAGGAAGGAACAGTGAGCGAGGTCCTTTCTCTCTCTCTCTCTCTATTGCTCGCATTCTCTCTCTCCTATTCTTGCTCCTGATGATGAGGTTTAGTGGGCTGAGAAGGAGAAGAGAGGGTAGGAGGAGCGGAGTAAGGGTCGCCCCCAGCGGGAGAGAGTGGAAGTATAGCCTATGAGTGGAGAGAGAGAGAAAGGGGAGAGAGAGCGAGAAAGATAGAGAGAGGTAGAGAAAGAGAGAGATGAGAGATGGACCAGCGATTAGTGCGAAGAGAATGAATGGCGCTGCCTTGCTCCTTTGGCGTATTTTCCTCTCCCCCTTTCTGCGTGTGTATGGCTCTTTCCAGTGCTTGTTGCTACTGTTGCTTCATGGATTATTTATGGTTGTTGTGGAAAAAAGAGAAAGTTGAAAATAACCCGTCTATTTGATGTTGAAAAAGAAGTGAGAGTATGAATTGTATAAATTTTTAATTCTAGTAAATGAGTTGTTGCGAGATTCTATAAGCCTAACGAAACTTCTTCTTTCGTCTTTCGAAATACAAAGGAGAGATTTGTTAGTTTTCTATAGAGTAGATGAATGAGAGCAGGAGAAGATGTGAAGTATCCAAATCGAAAGAACGGGAGGTGGATGAGAGACGGATAATCTTGCCACACGTTCGTTCACTTCTCTCCCACCACAGGCTGATTTATCTGCGCTCACGTTTATGGGATAAACTATATGCCTGTGGTGTGCTCTCTCTCTGTCTCTCTGCCTCTCTCTCTCTCTCTCTCTCTCTCTCTCTCTCTTTGCATCCCTCTCTTCGCCTTGTCACCCTCGAGAAATTGTAATACATCAGATGTACACGAGCCGTGCCATTCCAGAAAATGTAACGGCAAGATGAAGGCTTTCTCTGCTTGTTGAATTCATTTAATTTTTTGCCTATCTTCCCATTGATTTCGAACTTGACATATATGTATGTCTATGCCTCCAATTTTTTTCTCTCTCTCTCTCCCTCCCTTCTCCCTATCTCTCTCTCGCTTTCTCTATCCTTGTTAATCTGTCATTCTCAGCTGCACATGCGTTCACCTATAATTGTTCCGCAGTTTCATTCAGCACATCAGGAAATGTCTTTCTCTCTGAGTATTCATTTCTTCCTTCTCTTCCTCTCCCATGGCTCCTCTCTTCTCTTCTTCAACTTCTCCACTTTCTTGCTAATCATGCTCGTTTCCATCTTTCTTCCCTTGCCTCCTTTGAATGTTGTCGAAGGGGAAGAACAACTCGGTTGAAAAGAGGTCCAGCAGTGTCGTCAAACGTAAAGGAAGCCAGAGAGTTGGACTGAGAGTGAGACTGACGGAAAGAGAGAGAACGAGAGAGAGGGAGAGAACGAGAGAGAGAGAGAGACACAGAGAGAGAATATGACGAATGTTTTTTATTATGCATAGACAATCTCTGTGCAATAAACACTTGGTGTCATGAGAAGTAATCTTCACTTTTAGTGCAGTTATTTAATTATTTAATTATTTACGAAATTGTTAAGTGTGGGAGAGATAAGGGCAGAAAATATAATATTTTTAAAGAATCGATTTATGTGCATTCTTTAACTTAGAACGATATGAGAGTGCATGGGACTTTTTGACAATTCATGAAAATTAACCCATGAAAGTTTGGAATTGAAAAAATATTAAAATTAATTTTGGTCGTTAGAATAATGTCCAATAATTTTTTTTAGATCGGTGGGCCTATATAAAAAGAATAGCTTATTTCTTCCAATTAGCCATAACTGCCTCCCGTCTTACTGTCATTGTCAACCAAGTGTTCCTCGACCTTCCTCCTTCTGCCCACCCGTTCCTGCTGTTCTTATTTATCTCATTCTCTCTCTCTCTCTCTCGCGCTCTTACTCTTTCTCTCTCTTTGTATCTAAATCTCTCGTTCTCTCCCTCTTTCTCGCTTTCGAAATCCCAGCCACTCCTACTTATTGCTGAACTCTTCACTCTCAAAGGCCGTTCACATCGGCGAACATGTTCTTAACCCGTGCAGCCTCTCGAAAGTGTTGAATACATTCTCAGCCAGTAATAACAAAAGAGATCTTAACGGGATGTAAGAAGGAATCTTCTCATTTAATAAGTAAGATTGAATTCTTTTTGGTTAGTTAATCAAGCTGTTGTTTAATAGCTCGTAGTATATAAATGAGCATTCTTTCTTGCTTTCATATCACCAAGACTTTTGACTTCCACCTGCAGGGGCATAGACTTCTTTGCTTTCAGCATTTGTCTCTTTCGTCTTTTTTTTGCGCGCGTTCAAGTGCTCTCTGCTGTATTCCGCATTCTCCATGCACACCCTTTGAATGGAGATGGAAAAGAACGGAAAGGAGAGAAAGAACAGGAAGAAATGGCCGCTGCCAGGAGTGAGAGATGGTTAGATCGAGAGAATGAGAGAGAGAGAGAATGGGGAAGAGAGAGGGAACTAACAAGAATGAGAGGGAGAGAGAGAGAGAGAAAGGGATGGAAAGATAGAGAGAAGCACCGCAGTGCCTGCACCACGCTGCATCCTTGCTTCTATTTCCTTAGCCACCCCCTAACAAACACATTATGGCACAAAAAGAGGAGAAGTCCGGTGTGGAGATTCCCCCGGATGTCCCCAAGGAAGCGGTGGAAATGGAAAAGCGCGAAAGGGAACATAGGCCAAAGTGTTCGAGAGAAAGAGAGAGAGAAAGCAATAAAATAAATCCACCATTCAACAGTTGCCGAACACCGTCCATGAAGTAGTCACCATGATATGCACTGGCTTTATCTAGCTTGAAATCTTGTTAGTTTGTTCTGTGAACTTTCTCTTTCTCTCTCCGTCTCTCAATCTCTCTCCCTCTCTCAATCTCTCTTTCTCTGTCTTCGCCCATATACCTCCTTCTCCCTTTCATTCTTTCATGACTTTCCTTTCTTCCCTCCCGTTCCTCCTTGATGCCTTGATATGATCCACTAGACTCGCACTCCTACCTCGTCTCTTCTCCTCTTCCAACATTTCTATTTCGTTTCGCCATTCTTTGTCTCGTTGCTGTATCGCGTGTGTGTGTGCCCGTTCCTTTCTTGCGCGCGCACACGGGTTCTTTCTCCTTATGAAGGCACTCGGGTGGTACAGAGAGATTGAAAGAGTGAAAGCAATCTCTTTCTCTCTCACTCTCTCACTCTTTCTATCTCTTGACGTGGTGTGGAAATGGGACGAGTGAAAGGCATTTGGAGAAAGCAGTTGGACAAGGTGACTTGGCGGGCGCAGCCGCATATTCAATAGATCGAGGCCATATATATGTATCCTCTAGATGGCCAGCAGGCTTCGTATACGGGTGATCTCACCCTTTCTTCCCTTCTCTTTTTCTCTGTCCTTCTCTGTCTCTCTCTCACTCGCTCACTTTCTTTGCCTCTCTTCGCATTCGCTGTCCCTCCCTCACACATGGAGATGGCAAAGAAGGCTAAGAAAGAGGCAAGTGGCAGGTTGTCGTCGTGCGCCACTCTCATCCTTATCTGTTTCGTTCTCTACTACTGTTTGTTTCTCTCGCTCTTTCTTTCTCTCTCATATGATCTTTTTTATATGTTGTATGAATTAATTTAGTATAGATTGTTGATTATCGTCACCTCTCTCTTTATCTCTCTCTCTCTCTTTCTCTCTCTCTCTCTCTCTCTCTCTCTCTCTCTCTCTCTCTCCCTCTCCCTCTCTCTATCTGGATGTCTTTCTTTCCCGATCTCTTTCCTTACCTTCTCTTCTCGATCATCCATCATCTTCCTCGAACCCCTCTTGCCTCATCACCTCATTTCTCACATGCCCTCCCCCTTCAAGAAAGGTCTTCTCATCCTCTTTCGGCCACTCACCCAACCACTAGCATCAGCTTATTTTTATACGTACTTGTTCACCTGGCCCAGACGGACTAATTTTCACCGTCTCATTCTCTCTCTCTCTCTCTCTCTCTCTCTCTCTCTCTCTCTCTCTTTCTCCCTGTATCACTTTCACTATCCCTCTCTTTCTCTATCCCCTCTGTCCTTCTCTCGTTTGCTCTCTCGTTTTATCTGCCACTCTCTTTTTCTGCTTCTCACTTCTTGATTGCGTGTTCCGCTCTCATTTTCTGCCTTGGACTCAAATGTACCTTACCATTCCCATTTGGTGGTGCGTGGTCGGTGTAATGAACAACTTTTATCACTGCTTTTTTTCATCTTTGAAAGGAATCCCTACTCAATCTCCTGCATGGGTTCTCTTCTTGGCAATGGCTACTGTGTGTTCTATTATGAATCATAGTGTCTTAACTCGAGCTAATTATTTAATTAGAACAAAAGTATTTCTTTCTTTACATGACACAACAGAACGATCCATACTCGTTGTTTTGTTATTTAGTTTGCTTCATGTTCTAAAACGCATTTATTTACTCAGGTAATGTCTTTTGGGCGCGCCGGAAGGGAGAAAGTTGAGAGTTGCGGGGCGAAGATGATAATGGCTGAGGAAGTGGCAAACTGATGAGAGAGAGAGAGAAAGATAAGATAGGGGAGGAGAACCCTTTACTCCCCTCCCTCCTCTGCTCATTCTCCTTTCCACACCTGTCATTGTCAATCAACCGTTCATTGACTTACTCATTTTCTACACTTTTATCTGTCCCTTTCTAATTTTCAATCTACGTTCTCGATCCCCTGCTTTTAGCTCTGAATCTCTCTCCCTCTCTCTCTCTCTCTATCACTCTCTCAATTCTGTCTTTCTCGGTCCTCTCGGCGCACTCCTTGCTTATTGAGGTGAGAAAACCTTGCACGTATGAGCAACTAGCAGCCTGCCTACCAGAAAGGAAGAGCGAGCGAAATAGAATGAGAGGGAGAGAGAGAGAAAGAGAGAGATGCCTATCCCGGAAGGAGGGAAGAGAGGCCATAATTGAAGTGCTTCTTCCCACTCGTCGTCTTCTCATTCAACTTCTTTGGTTCAATTCATTCTTTGAAGAGACGTAATGGACGAGAGAAGGAGAGAGAAAGAAGGATATAAAATCAGGAATAGATTGGACGATCTGATTTATTTGTGTCTTGACCACACAATCTTCTCGGCCGCCTTCCCTGTGCCTTCTTTTTTTCCTTTCCAATTTTGCCAGCTGCATCGTGCACCAAGACAGTTGTTCGCTCTTTGACCTACCTTGTGCTCTCTGGCTACCCCCCCCTCCTCCTTTAACCAAACACAACCCTACCCCCTCGCGGCCCGGTTTCCTCGGTGATTTTACCACACTTCCATCCCATCCCCCCATCCTATTTCCTCATCTGCTCGCATACAGAATAGCCACTACTGGCTTTATTTTCATCATTTCTGTCTTTGTTTCCCTCGCTCTCTTTCTCTCTCTCCCTCTCTCTATCTCGCTCCCTCTCTCTCGCTCTCTACACCTTTTGTATTTGTTTTATCACACCCATTTTTCATTTTTCATGCATCTCCCATGGCGACTGTGAATATATTCGCTGGAAATGGAAAGTACAATTCTGTGTGTCTTCTCTTTCACACTCACAGTAATGTATGATCAGTGGCGTGAGACAATGGTGTCGAAATGTACTGAAATGAAATGCGATTTGTAAAAAAAATAAAAGTGAAAGAAAATGACGACTTATAAAAATGAAAACGAAAGACGACTTCCTTGCAGTCTATCCGAATCCTCCGCTGACCCCGCAACAATCTTCCATCGTACTTCCACAACAACAGCAGCAGCAACATCTACCACAGGCTCATACTCCACAAACGCCATTTACGCCAAACGGTAAATATACTTTATTTGTTTACTCTTATTCATTGAAAGTAATTGGTAATCTCGATGATTATTAAGTAAATATATGTTTGAAAATTATGTTTATATTTAATTTAGATTCAAATTTTGATATGGTCAGATAAAAAGAACTAAATACCTTGTAGAAGCATCGATGTTTGTGTGAAGAGCGAATCTTCGAGTGCGAATCAAATATGTGTTGGGTGTGGGGAGAGAAATGAAAAGGTATTGTTATCAGGAGGGTGCATGACAGGCAAGGAAGTGTTGTCCTCGCAGGAGAAGAATGAAGAAGAATGAGGAGAAGGAGAAGAAGAAAAATCATGTGCTTGTTACCCTCTTTCGGCAGACATTTCAATGTCTCGCAAATAACAACTTGCTATGTATAAATTTGCGCCATTTCTTTCGTTAATTCATAGGTTATCGTGGGAATCTTTTTTAAATTATTATTCTTTAAAAAAATCAAAGAGCACTTTGAGAAAAGCGTTTAAAAATAACAAAATAAAACCCAATGATAATAAATAATTTTTCTTGTTTTCCATGTGGCCTTAGAACAAATTAATTTTGAATAATAAATAGCTTTTTGTTTTCCAGGCGGCCGCTTCGCCTCCTCAGCAACTTCGTCTCCGCTCGCCGGGAACGCCGCGTGTCAGCAGCAGCCCCCAGGCACTCCGCAGCAGCAGCAACAGCAGCAGCCTCTGCCGCCCGACATGCGCTCCCCTCCCTTGATGTCGCCTACCCAGGCACCCCTCGCGCCCGGCGCCGCGCCCATGCCCGGCATGGCTCCGCCCCCTCCCGCGCCACAGGCTATCATCATGCCTAGGCAGATTAGCAATGGTGAGCAATCAGTTTTGGCGAGTCAAAGATACCGTTAAAGGAAAAAAAAAGAATCACGTTTGGGCTTTTGATTAGCATCAACTTCCTTGTGTTCTGTCAGGGTAATATTTGCTGCTTATCAAAGGCAGATTTCCGACTTTTTCTTATGGTTCTCAGCCAGTCATGATTCCGTAATTAGTGTCTCTCTCTATTGTCTCGAATGCTACCACCCCTGCTTGCCAGATGAATGAATATAGAAGCAGTAGGCATCTCTATCTTCCGTTCTCTCTCACTCTCTTCTTCATTTGTCATTCCTCCTTTTTTTCTTGCTCTCTCTTCCTTTTCTTCTATGTCTTCTCTCTCCCTCTCCTTCTCTCTCTCTCTCTCCCTCTCTCTCTCTCTCTCTCTCGCTCTCATTGTCTTCCTCCCGATCCCATTGCTCTTTCCATTTATGTCTACTCCTCCCTATATCTCACTTCCTCATCCTTTATGCCTATGAGGCAAGAGAACGTCACTTTGTAGCGGCGCCCCCGTAATTGGTCTTCCCGAGCTGATGGCCAAAATTGGAAAGAATAAGAGTTGATTTTAGTGGCTGAATCTGAAAAGAGGAATAGGGGAGAAGTACACGGAGTTCAAAACATTGACAACAAAAGCGCTACATTATTGCTCATCTTTCAATCTTTCATCACCCTGACGGGAAAGTAGATGAAAAATGATCGAATCATGCCGTAATTTAATCCCCACTCGCAACTTCTCTTATCGTTAGAGTTTCTAACGGTTCCTAGCAGCATGTTATGAGGGTTATTTGCGGATGGTATAATTGGCTGGTGTTCCCCTAGCAAGTGTAGAATGCCATCAATGTTTGGGTGTCAAATTACCAACGATTCAAACGATGGCAAACTGCCTTATAGAGGACGCAGAATAAAAATGGCATATTATAATTTTTTTATTGTAGGGATATAAGCTAAATAAAGCAATTAATATTGTTCTTGTATTTTATTATTTCAAAGTAAATAAATTGGGGGAAAATCTTTTTTCTCCTTGAGGCGACATGGCCGGTGTCCAGCAGCAGGGCGGGCCGCCGCAGGGGCAACCTCTCGCGCCGCACCCAGTCACCCCCGGGACGCCCGGGGGCATGCGGATCGCTTCCGTGCCTCCGCCTCAGTTCTATACGCGAGACCCGAGCCTTCAGCAAGGTTTGTGGCTCTGAAGACTTGCACTTTAATTAGTTAAATAATAGCTTAAAGAAAGGAAAATTTAAATTCGCGCCATTTTTTATCGATCTACTTTAATCTCCTTGCAGTGAAGCCTGAGATGTGCCTAATCGGCTGTGTCATCCACATTCTAGACTGGGATCGATTCTCGACGGAAAGGGTTAGTTTCATTGTGGAGAAATATAACGTAGTATGTTGGTTCCTGACGGAAAAAGACGAGATTTGAAAATTATATTCGGTTACTTTGAAAAATGACCAAGTCTCAGTGTTTTTTGCAGACCGACTTTCCTCAACTAATGGCACTGGTCAAACTTCTCGGAGGCGACGTTGACGTTGCTGCCAAGACTTATGAGAGCAAGAGAAATGTTGGTTCTTTACACATTTTACACATTTCCTATAGAAGCACTTATCCCTGACCCGTTAGTAAAATTGGCGCTTTACAAATAGAACCTGGAAGGCATTTTGTGAGTGTATATCAATTAAAAAAAGAACCTTGAAGAATGTCAAAGTTATTTGGTGAATGTTTTCTAGGTCGTGACTCATGTCGTGGTCTCTCATCTCTTTGGCCATCGAGAGCGAATGATGACGGAATGGGTACTTTCGGTTCGTTCTTTCGTTCTTTTCCTTTCTTCTCTTTCTTCTGAAACCACTTTTCTCCTTGGCGCTTTTAAAGGGTTGCTTTCATAAATATTCACAGATTTTTTTAAGGAATCAATATTCCATGGGTCTAAAAATAAAATGAAAAAAAAATACAAGACGCTCTCGTTTCCAGGCAGTGAAGGATCGCAAACGCGTCGTGACTCTGCAGTGGCTCATTGACTGCGTAGAGCGTCGCCGTCTCGACGTGCCTACCAGACTCGCACATCTACCGTCCACAGCTCCGGTACACTTTCTCTCTCTCTCTCTCTCTCTCTCTCTCTCTGTCTCTCTGCCTCTCTCTCTCTCTTTCTCTCTGCCTCTCTCTCTCTCTTTCTCTCTTTCTCTCTCTGTCTCTCTCTCTGTGTCTCTCTCTTTCTCTCTCTCTCTCTCTGTCTCTCTCTCTCTCTCACTATAAATCTATAAAAAGATACTCATATGGATTTTTAGCGTGTATGATTGATTTTCTAATTGCAGCGATAGTCTTTGCTATTTCGTATTATCTTATTGTCAGCCCGAAGTCCTTCGTGCCCACGCTGGCCGCGTCGTTGCGATGGCCGGCTTTGACGAGGCGAGCGGAGAGCGCGGAGCCGTGAGATACATGCTTGAGGCCATCGGCACCAAGGTCGCGCCCTATGTCGCGCCGCATGTCTACGTTCTGGTCGCCAAGGGGTACTGTACTTTACATTCTTTATTTTTGGCTCATTATTTCACGATTCCGTAGTGACTTCCTTAGAAAAGGAATGGCTCTACTATGAGAAATGTGGGATTTGAAAGAAGGAAATGATATTAATCGCCGAGAAATTGTAGTTTTTTGTGTTAAAAGTAAAAGATATTATCAAAAAATGAAATAATTAGGTTCCCATGCTAATGATTTCAGACCATGCGAGATGGTGGATCGTGCTCGTGAATTGGACGTGCCCGTTGTGACGTATCAGTGGCTGGCTGACATCTACGTCGGCCAGATGCGCTACGATCTCGAACATCCGAGATATCAGCTACCACCTGGCGGGGCGGCTGCCGGATCGAGTAAGCTGGGAGGGGAATTTGAAAGAGTCAAACACTCCCACTTGATTCGAGCCTTTTTTCTTGACAAAGAGACGAGAGAGAGAGAGAGAGAGACGCAACAACAATAGTCAGAAAAAATTTCTAATACATACAAGTAGAACATATTATTAGTAAAAAAAGTGGAAACGTAGGTTGAAAGTTGTTAGTGAAAATGTTGAATATAAATGGTGCATTTAAGGAAGCACAACTCCTGGCACGCCAGGCATGCATGGAGTGGCTGCTCCGATGGAAGTGACCTGCGGACCATACGTACTCGACTGTATGCACGAGCAGTACAAGCTATGCATGCGTCAGTTACTCTCTCTCTCTCTCTCTCTCTCTCTCTCTCTCTCTCTCGTTCGCTCGCTCTTTTCTAGCTGCAATATTTCATTGTACTCGCCATTCAGACGCTTGGCGCTACCCGATTCAGTTGATGGAAGAGACGTGGCAGCGTGCTTGCGAGATGCAGAACCAGCTGCAGATGGACGAGAGGATCTTCCCGAACAAGAGAATCAAGTTGGTCTTGCGGCGAGTGAGGAGCAAAGCCTATCTTGATGGAATAACAATTCTTAAGTTTGAAAACATAAACAGCACCTTGCCTCTATATTCTGCACTCATATCATATATTATCCTGCCATTCGCAGCAGGCTTCCAAAAATTGTTCCGGGGTCTCTATGGAGGCCCGCTAGTCATTTGTATCAACTACTATCGGAAACGGAAAAAAGCCAGTCGTAGTTCTCGCATACGATATCCTCGGTTTTTTCGAGGCACTACTACATGTAGTAACGACGTGTAGGGGCATCTAGCGGGAGATAGAACTAAATGCATAGAATATACGTGAGAGATGTGAGGATAAGGAGTCAAAAAATAAGGGAGGGCAAAGGGAAGTAAGAAACATGAGAAATATGTAATAATTTCATAATTGTTTCTTTCTTGGTTTTAAGTGATGTTCTCAGGTTGCACTCATCGGCCGCGCCATCTGAAGCGGAGATCGAGACGCGTCTGCAGGAACAGCCTCCTTCAGCAGCCGCGACTGCCATTCGCTGTGCCTTCGAAGGCTTCGACGAAGAAGCCACCGACATCCTCAAGAGGGTACGCGGTTCTCATTAACAATTTGTGTCGTTTAACTTTGCGAAATCATTATAGCTTTTGTAATTAGCTCCTTTTTTTAATTTGGAGATTCGCACGCGCGATGTAGTCACTTTCTTTCTTTCTTTTATTATTGTATTTTATTTTCTCTCTCTCTGTCTCGCTCACCTATTTGTTAACGCACTCTCATTTCACCCCTTCCTTGCAGAAGATCCGCTACCTCGGAGTGTCCGTGACTTCTTCCGTGTCCGACTGCACTCATCTGGTGGCAGTGAATGGAAGGAGGACAATGCGACTGCTGGAGGCCATCTCCAGGGGCAAGAATGTCGTCGGCCCGGCCTGGATCACAATCTCGTATGATGCGAAGAGCATTGCTGGTCAGCTTTTATTTATTCTTGTATTACTAAAATTCCTTTTTAACAAACCTACAGTATGAATTTGAATAATAAGCTGGAGATAGAATGATGCTCTTTGCCTTTTTGCATACTTTAGTGAAAGGCGATATTTTCACAGCAGAAAACACGATTTCAACATGCTCCTTGTTGTGTGCCGATTAATTGGCTAGCAAATGGCATTTATCCAGTTTTAAAAAAGACCGTTTCAACTTATCGAGAAAAAACAGAACCTTTTAAACAGTATAAAAAGAGCATTTTAAATAGTTATCAGAAAAGAAGATTTCAAATGGTTATAGTCGACTTCTTACAGACACGTATGACTTCTTCCTGCGCGATGACGAAGTGGAGAAGCAGTTCAGCTTCAGCTTCAAGATGAGTGTTCTCCGTGCCAGGCATCAGAGAGTATTTCGGGTGCGTCCACCGTAATCATTTATCTTCTCTTTTACTTCTAAGTTTTCTTCTTGTTCAGGATTGTGAATTCTGCATTACTCCCTCTGTCGAACCGTCCGTTGAAGAGATCAAGTTCCTTATCGAATGTAATGGTAAGCAGGGACACTCCCTTCCTTTTAGTGATCTCGTTCCTCTCTTTCTCATCTCTTTTGATGAATGGGAAATCTGATCAGCCCAATTGTAAGATTAGGAAGGAAGAATGTGGTTTCAGGTGGTACCGTATTCACTCAGCCGCCTTCTCCCAAGAAGTTGGTCTCTTGCATTGAACGGGACTCTCCCTTCATTTTCATCTCTTCCGAATGTGACCTTCCGTTGCTCAAATACGTCACGGAATGCCAATTTAGTTAGTTTTTTATTTACTTTTTCTATCTTGTACTCTATTGTTTTGTCATTTTTTTGTTCTTCAGCTTTTTGTTTTGATTACAATACGAGAAACTTGTTTCGTATGCAGATAATATGTTTTTTTTCCAATCTCTTGACTTATTTTGTAATTTAATAATCATAGAATAAGTTATTTATTTAGCATTTGGAATTAATTATTAATTTAGCAATCTACAACGTGGAACTGGTGCTCGTGGCAGTGTTGCGCCAGGAGCTCGAGCCGCATCCGTGCTTCCAGCTCCAGCTGCCCCTCCCCCCACCCGGCACTGCTCCGCCACCCGCGCCCTCAACGCCCGCGCCGGCGTCCGCCTCAGGACGCGGCGGTGGCGGCGCCCCTGCTAGACGCCAAACCGTTTCCGGCGCCGAGTTTGCTTCCCTCGCCGTGACGCCGCGAGTCAAGGCGAGCACTTAGAGGGGAAGCGAACTTGTCAGTTAATTGTCCAGTGATAGAAGAGAATGTGATGACATAGAGAATAATAATAAGGCATGAAATAATTTCCTAAGACATGATTTAAGTATAGTCAATGTTGGGTTCCCAAGCGACAAGAGTCCCGAAGAGAGAGGTTTATTGAGCAAGCGTTATTCGACAGGACGAGAGAGAGACGTCAGGGAAGGGCGTTGGGTCCGAGGCGTGGTGGTCGTTGAGGGGGAACAAGGAGGGGAAAGTCGGGAAGGTCGGGAAGGGCGGCAGGAAGAAGGGAAGCGGCGACTCCCAGCTTATGGCTGGCCGCCGGAAAGAAGCTCCTCTGTTGAGTCATAATCGGGGCTTAAATACAGTAACGTATAGGGGCGGAGATACAAGAGAGAAAGAGAACGAGAGGGCGAAAGAGCGAGAACAACAAGTGGGAGAGTGAGCATACATACATACAGAGAGTAACATCAAACTACAAGATACATAGAGTTCATACATACGTCCCCTTTACAGTATATGCAATATCGTTTTCTTTTTATGCATTCATTCTGACAGGGAAACTAGCGGGAATGCTAAATTTGCTCCCTCTTGCTTTTTTGTAGCTAATAATGAAGAGTAAGATGCAGTAGTAAAAACTTGTTCAGAATTTATATTCGGTAGCATTAGTGTCTTGTTGGAATGTAATGGATTCACTCTCTTGTAAGTACTTTTCTACCTCCTTCTTCTTATCAGACTCTCATACGGAAATAGCTGATAGTTTGCCGATTTGATTCGTAATGTTTCACATTTGTACTTTTTTTATTCTCCCTTTTAGTACGTGCCATTAACTTGTTTTGTCAAAAGTTGGATGATGACAAAAATGTCCTTAAAGTGGCCAAGACTTCTTCATTTACTTTCAACGTTTCTACTTTGTTGATATTGCTCCACTCTACTGATCTCGTATTTCTATTTATTAATCTCGCACACAGGTGACATTTGTATTCTTTAAGTTGAACTATAAAAAATGAAGTGTTAATAATTGTAAAGATTGTAGACTTGCGATAAAGGGGACAGTATCAATCTATTGGAGTCTACAAACATTCGGAAGGGACAGTGATTTCTGCTACATTACAATCGACTGGTCCTTTGAGCGTTCTTCTTTTAAGGCGAATTCATTTATGGCAAATATGATAAATGGAGCTGAAAAGCTATGGAAGTGTTTATGACAGGGTGCAATGCAATTGCATGGCAGCTCGGAGTAAGTGACCTTCGTTACTCTAACCTGTGGATATGACGAGTTATCAAGATGCTTGGTGTACACGTTAGAGACTCACCAACCCCCAGTTCGGGTTTTCATCAAATAGAGAGGAAAAAGAATTGTTATGCGCCCAGATCATCTCCAATCGATTCTCCATGCCAGAAAGTTCCTTAGAAACAACGCTCGGCCAAGGGCCAGGGTATATGGATGCCAGGATTAATTTTGCAGGAAAGAGCACAAGAACAAGAGAAACAGAGAGAAAGAGAGGACGGACAAGAGATTGAGATTTCAAAGTGATGAAGGAGATGACTAACGTGAGATAAAGAGAGAGAGAGAGAGAGAGAGAGAGAGAGAGAGAGAGAGAGAGAGATGGAAGGAGGTGTGTACTACGATGCCTGCTCAAGTCATGGCCATTGCTCGTCGACACGATTGGTGTCTCATCGCTCTTCCCTCTGCTGGCAGCATCCATCTGCCAATATCTACACCGCGTGCTTTCGATGAATTGGGTAAATGCGAGAAGAGTTATTCCATCGAGTCGCCATGAGTGCTGGCCCTCCATCGGAGAAGATCCACCCTCCTTCTCTCTTCTCTATCTTCTTTGTTAGCAACCTCAATCTACTTACCTTTGAGAGACTACAATGCCGTTGCCAACGCCAGAGCAGGAGCAGCTCACCGCGTACAGTGAGACCGTGAAGGATTTGCGAGATCAAGAACGACGACTCGAGTACAGAATCGTCGAACTCATGGCTGCACTTGAGAGAAAGACGCTGGAGTCAGCCAGACTCACTCGCGAAAGCCAACTGCGCGAGATCATCTTGTACCGGCGCATATAGGCCAGAGATGAAATCATCAGAAATCTCGGAGGCCCCCGTCCACACAGGGCTACCGCCCCGTTCCCTACTATCTCTCTCTTTTTCTCTCTAATCCTATCACTCTCTCAGTCTCTCCGCTCCCCCTTTTTCAAAGTTCTTCTTAGTCTTTTTCCTCTCCGAAAACTTTTTTTCTGTTATGTGTGCGTGGTCTCACCTTAGAGTAGATACTAGGCTGATTCTTATTAATTTTTTCTTTTTTTCAATTATCGCTCTGTTTCTAGTAATAGATTGAGGGACCAATCATACCTAAAAGGGGGGATGTTACGGCGGAGAGAGCGCAGTGGCCCCGCCCCCTCCGGGGAGGGGGGCCACTCGGGAAGCTGCCTGCAGTGAGAGGAAGAACACCTGCATGGCTGGCAGGCGGCTTCCCCCCGCCATGGATCTCCCCACTCTCTCTAGCTAGGTCCAACTTCATGTTAGTAGTGATGTGAGTAAAGTAAGCGATAAATGTGTAACTAAGAAGTCCAAGAGTAATAACGTAAAAAGGGGAGATCCGGGGCGACATACATACATTCCCCACAGCCGGCTCATACTCCACCAGATAGGAGGCTTGACAAAATGGAGCATCGCCGAAGAGAGAAATAGAAAAGACGGAGAGAGAGAGAGAGAGAGAGAGAGAGAGAGAGCGAGGAATAGAGAGAGAGAGAGAGTATAAATATATATTAGGTATTGAATTATTACATTCTAAGTCACTTGAGAACGCTGCTTGAATCATTTTCCCAAATTGCGCATGAGTTCCTTTCGAGATTCTGCGCATTGGTCCGCGAGAATTGAGAGCAAAAACATAAATGAAGGTCAGCGATGCTGATTGTGAGCAGAACAAAGCTCCTCTTCCATTATCATCATGACCGAGGAAGCAGTCGAAGTCATAAGAATCTTATATACATACATATATGTATGTACATAACATTCATCAAGATTGACCAAAGAGGAGCGCGATATGGCGCTTCCTGAACTCAGGTTGCCTACGCATTTCTAATTTGCGCTTTGACTTCAAGTTTGGAAATTTTTTTGACACCCACCTTCGTGAAACATGCGAGAGTGAAACAAGTGGTATAAATTTAGGAAGAATAGAAGAAATTCGAATAAGATTATTGTTCAGATGATGTAAGTTTAAGGAGGTACATAATGCCAAAAAATATCTATGTACTTTGAAACTTCCTCATTTAGGTTTTCTGATTGTATGATCAAATCTTCTTAACTGTTCCTACCCACGAAAAGCACATGAAAATTATGGACCAAAAAGGTTTTTCTTCACATATTCAATGATGTTTTTTTATTTCATTTTCAACTATTTCAAGCTTGTTTGCAGAGGGAGACCAAAGATGGAAAGGAGCATAGAATTAGTGGAGGGATGCAGACTGTAAGAGAATGAGAAAGTGAATGGGAATGGGAGAGAGCAGGAGAGAAAGAGAGATGAGACATAGATTGAGCGAGTCGGAGAGGCTCATGGTCAGTTCTATTCGACTCTTCCTCTGCTTCGCCTGCTCGCCCATTCATGGCAGCATACAACTGCCACTGGTAACTCCTCTCAGCCATCAATCATCAACCTCCTTGTACCTGTCACATTTGGTCAGTTTTCATCTAGATATTTATATATTTCGCTTCGATTAGGTCGTATTTGATTTTTGTAAATCTATTTTTGAGTGTCCATAAGATCTTCTTTCTCGCCTTCAGAATGCGAAAGATGAATACAGGAAAACGGAACCGGCAATTTCTGACATTCCTTTTAAAAGATTTTCGTAATTCATTAAAAATATTATCAAGTTACACAGAAAAGTCTCAGAATGTCTTTGCGTTTCGGAAGCACAGGCGGGAAAAAAGCAACGCTTTTCGCCTCCCCCCATACATATAATGTAATAAGAAAAATTATAACCAATTTTTGTTTGAGTCCCTACTTGAATGACTTAAGGAAACGAGTGATGATGGCAAGCGAGCCATGAAAGGATGGCCTTTACGCCTTCGGAAACGCTGAAAGAATCTTCCTGAGCGTTCGAAGTAATATATCGCAACGCATGATCCATCCAGCGCTCTCACCTCAAACCCGTTCTGCTCGCTCGAGCGACAAGAGGAACAGGCGCATATATATGTGCGCGCGAAAGCAGCCGTAGCCACCGAGAAAACGAAAATAAATGTCCAGCGGCGATTCCTTCGAAGATTTCGACTTCGTCACGGCAGAGGTCGGCACACAAACGACCACGACTTTCCAAAGGAGAGCTGTGGTCCAACTACGCGACCAGCTGTTAATTGTCAGAAAAGAGCTGGTGAAAGCGAGGGAAGACGCGGAGCACTACAAATCAATGCTTGAGTGCTACTCGCAAGAGATTTACCGGCTGGAATGCGAACTATCCAGCGAAAGGCAGCCTCGTTGATTGTGTGTGTGCTTGCAAATGATAAAGCTTGTGATAGTAATGCCATTTGTTTTCATTGTATTCAAATTCTGTTAGGGGATGTCATGGAGGGCAGCCGTCCCGCTAAAGGTTAAGGGCTCCGCCCCCAAAAGGGCGGCAGCGCCATGCCGGTTCAAGCCGGCTGGCAGAGTGTGAAAAGGACATCACCATATGAGGCGGCTGCCCCTTCCCCTCTCTGCCCTTTCCCCTCCGCTGCACGATTGTAACTCTGCGGAATAAAGTGATATAAGATAAGTCCTCGTCCTACGGCATCCCGAGGAAGCAACATATGACGGCATATGACAATTCCTACTTCAATGTTCTTCGAAAAACAGCAAAAGAAACGAAGGATATTTTTCAGTTTTCATAAAGACAAACAGCATTCTCGTTTATTGTTTTGCAAAATATTTTTTGTTACAATTTACTGCACGAAAGTAAATAAATATCTTATCTTACTCGTTTTAAACATCATACCTATATCATTCAAATTTCAAGAAACGAAGTATGTATGTATGTTATACGGAATTCTTCTCTCTAACTTATGATGCAGACGATTTATTGCATAGACAACAGTAATATTTCCTAGACGATCATTTTGCACTCCCTGATGGCCAAATAGAAAATATGCCTAACAGTATAACGTAATAGCATTCATAATATAACGAGACATTAATTCTGATGTATTTAAATTCTCGTCCTTCTTCCTCCGCGACTAACATCCCTTGACTTCCTCATTGGCGCCACTGCAGATAATAGTTATTATTGTGCTTATTTATCGATTAATAGAATAATTATATCGACGTGGAGTCATGCTCATTTGCATAGTTTTCATGGCAAATTGAGCTAAGGGAGTTAAAAATATCGCTAAAAAAATTTATAAATAAAAAAGGAAAAACCTGCATGGGCACTTGAATCCTTCGCCGGCGCAAGTTCGGAAGCGGCTCTGCTTCTTCGCGGCACACGGCATCCACACGCCCCACTCGTTCCAGTAGGTCGAGCTGTCTGCAAGGCGAGGCAGCTGACTGTATGTGGAGGTGTTGCTAGGTTCGGACTATTCTTCTAATTAGAATACTAGCCCAAGCGAGTCTCTCGCACTACTTCATTTGAACTCGCGAGATCACTTCACTTCGTTCCCTGTTCTCACCTACAAGCCGCTCGGCTTGTTCTCTTCTATCTCTCGTTTTCACATCTCTCCCGCATCGCATCTTGACTACCCACATGCAAACTTTTCTCTCCGCTTCTGGTAAAACTCAACAGGCGCGAATCACGCTTTGCATGTACGCGTTTCGCCTTTTAAAATGGAAGTGTTTTGTTTAAATGGTTATAGAAAGCTAAATTCGCACTTGGAAGGCAACATCCGTCAGCAGACTTCTTCTGGATGTTCTCAGTGTCGCATGTGAATCGGTTGATGTTGTAGTTGATGTGTTTCTTGCCAACACAGCACGTGGGTTTCGGGTACTTGCACAGCGTTCGCTCGCATGGAACGTCCTTCGTCGTTTGGCCACTTCAAGAAACTTTTTTTACTTAAATTATTTGGCGGGAAAATTAAAAGTTCAAAATTGCCAACGTGCACGGGCAGCCATCGACTTCGGAGAGGCACTTGCGAGCCGCGGGCAGCGTCGTGCAACCGCCGCAGCTGGTCGGGCAGGCTACGCCAGGAAGGGTCGTCCACTCCGACCAGACACCTCCCGCTGGGCAGCAGGCCTGAGAATAGCAGGCTCTTTCTCTGGGTCCATCCTGGTGTCTCAGTCCATAAAACAAGAATCCGTAATGATTTGGAACAGTGTTCCCTTTGTATACTTTGAGATTCTTGTAAAATCAGCCTCAAGGTAAAAAAAACCTGAGCGTTCGTAGATGTCCACGAGGAGACGACGAAGAGTGAAAGGAGCAGAGCGCGAGCAGCCATGTCTTCCAAGGTTTTCTCAAGCTTCCTTGGTTTCATTTAAGATAAAGTAGACAGAAATAGAATATTGCGAAGTTATAGAATTATAATTATGGTTGATGACAACAAAATAGTCGAAGAATTTATAGGACGGGACATGGGGTTCAAAACGAGAAAATATTCTACATCCTGAGAGTACGAGAACTGTTTGGTGGTCAGGCTTGTACGGCACAGTGCATTGCTGCATATTTATGTGTATTTGTAGGTTTCAAAAACGCGTAAATCCCCCCTTCCACCCCCAACAACTGTTCAATCAAAATGCTGTCTGATGTTACCGGTGCAAACAGAACATTTGACGGAGTCTTTGTTCCAGGATGAGCTTATGGTTTGGAGGATCAAGACAATGTGGTTGATCTCTTGAATTTATGAAGGGCATGTTAAATAGACACAGAAAGCTAAAGAGAAGACCAAAAGATTGCATTGAATTCTCTTTTGACAAGCCCTCCCACTGCTAAAATATTTGTGGACAAGTTTACCATCTTTCGGTGACGCGCTCTCCCATTATTTCCTTTCTGCCTCTTTGGTGAAACGATCACTTTTAACCCGTGATTTCTTATGAACAACAATAACACATTTATCGGGAATCACAAAACGGTTCAGCGGAGAGAAGAAGGAATGAGAAGAACAGAGGCACGGAAAACAACGTCGTGGCTTGTCAAGGATTCGCCAGAACTCTTTCAAGCGGATTCGAGGTGGAGAAGGGCTCGGTTCGTCGCGGCCAAATCGACTTCGGAGTTGGCCGCGGACAATGGCACCAATCGGCCCTGCAGGAAATAGAGGGCAATTTAATAATAATAATAATTAATAATTAATAAAAACAAGCTAACACGGAAGAGATGAGAGTGGCCGGAGGGTGAGTGGGCGATGAAGTAGAGATGCTCGGCCGGCTCCTGCTCCGCAGTCAGCCACTCCACGCGCCCGAGGCCGGGCGGCAGGCCGAGTCTGCGGATTTATTTTAATTTTTATTTTACTTTCTTGTTAATCCTCACTATGCCTCTATCCGACTCTCTTACGCCTTAACATTTCTCAAGACGGATCTCCTGTTCCAACTCTGTCTCTCCTTCTCTCTCTCTCTCACTCTCTTTATCTCTCTCTCCTTCTTTCTCTCTTTCTCTCTCTCCCTCCTCTCTCTTTCTCCTTCTATCCATCCAGCTCTCTCTCCCTCTCTCACCTCGAGAGAGTGAATCCCTCGTCCTGGCCAGGGTGCGCGATGAAGTGGCTGCCCTCTCTATCCTCGTAGAGGAAGCGAGGACGGCCGTCGCCCCCTTCCATTGCACTCAGAATTCCAGTGATGCGCTCGTGTTCGAATTGCTGAGAGGAAGAGAAAAGAGAGGGTTGAGAGAGAGAGGGAAAGGGAGAGAGAGAGACTAACGAGAAACTGTGGCAGTGCCGTGACTGTGTGACCGGACGGGCCGAAGGTGATCATTTGAAGAGACGCAGAAGAGAAGGTCGAACTACGCTAAACGAGAGAGTTAGAGAGAGAGAGATAAGAGAGAGATAGAGAGATGCGAATGAGGTAGAGGTAGAGATGAGAGAGAGAGAAGTAGCCAGAAGCTGAATATCGAACCGCGCAATAGATGATTCGACGACCATGAACTGAGCAGTCCTGAATAGTCTTGGGCCCATCCTCCGGCCACATGAACTGCAAGCAGAAGTGCTGCTTAGTGTCCATCCACAGTCGAGTGGGGAGTGCATTCATCGAACGAGCCGAACTGCCAAAGATGTTCACCTCTGGGAATTGCTCATTGCGTACGACGCGACTCAGATTCACCACGCGAGGCTGGCCGGCTATCTTGTAGACTTCGCAGACCTCGTCACGGTCATCGATGAAGATTCCCGTCTTCTTGCACGGCATGTTTGTGCTGAAG
This sequence comes from Allodiplogaster sudhausi, assembly GCA_945643635.1. Classification (NCBI taxonomy): domain Eukaryota; kingdom Metazoa; phylum Nematoda; class Chromadorea; order Rhabditida; family Diplogasteridae; genus Allodiplogaster; species Allodiplogaster sudhausi. Next base: position 3,028,090 of record CALZFC010000020.1, read on the forward strand.
AGAGAGAGAGATAAGGAGAGAAAGAGAGAGAAGAGGAGAGAGAGAAGAGAGAGAAGATAGAAAGAGAGTGAGAGAGAGATAGAAGAGAGAAAGCGAGAGAGGAGAGAGAGAGGGTAAGAGACCGTGCATCAAAGCAGACATCCCGCGTGAAGAGCGCGTCGCTGGCGTCCACGATCGCCAGCTTGAGCTGGCGGCACCGCGTCGGCTCGCCAATTCGAACTGCAAGGCCGCGGCCGGAAGTCGAGAACGCCGCGGACACCGACGCGTTCGGCCAATGCCCCAGAGCGGGCAGCCTGTGGCCGCGCCGGGTGGCTTCTGCAGAATATCTCAGCATACCGTAAGACATGTACACTATCAATCCGGCATTTGAATCGTTTCAAGACCGAGACCAAGTTCAGAGTACTGTAGCCATACCGGCCGGCTGCGTAGTGGGAATGAAGCAGATGTTGCAAGTGTGATGGTTGCGGAGGGCGATGACGTCACTCGTGGCACATAGGATGGAGAAAGGGACATTGGCAGGCAGTTTGGCCAGGGGGAGGAGGTCGCCGATTGTCCAGTAGGTCTGCGAAGACCTGCAGAAGGCAGTGGTTCTCCTCTTCTCGCTTTCTCTCTCGGCCTATCCCTTTCCACCTCTCTCCGTATATCTCTTATACTCTGCCTCTATCCCTTCATCTCCTCTCTTCTCCCCCCCTCCCTCTCTCTCTGCATCTCTCTCTCTACTCCCTCCTCTCTAACCGGCCAGCGATCCACTGAGAGATCTGCGCCCGCTGCCTCTGCTGCTCATTCACCATTGCGCTGACGATTTCAATCTCCTTCTCCGTCTCTGCGAGTTCTCGGCGCTCTTTCTCCTGTAATTCCAAGAAAAGATGAGATTTTCCAAATGACAGAAAGGACCACACCGAAGTTACTTTATCCAACTTAGAATCGCACAACATTATCATTACAAAAGCTCACCAATGCCTTGGCGCATTCCATACGCGAACATTCCCTGTCGTCGCTCATCGCAAATGCACCGGAAATGGTTGAAGATGACGAGGGAGAAGAGAAGCAGAGAAAGGAGAGAGGCAGAGACGCAAAAAGAGTATGATAAAGAAATAGAGCTCCCTCGGATAGAAGAAAGAAAGAGTGTCGGGAGAAAGGCAAAAGCAGCGTCGACCGTCTCGGGCCAACGAAAGGAGTGAGAATGAGCTAACGGTAAGGGTGAGCACTTTGTTGCTGTGAAAAGAATTTATCGGCATTCTCATTTGAATATTGTTCTGAAATATGGAATCGATGAGTTTGAAACGGAAATTTGGCAATTTGTCAGCCTTTAATTATGCGATGGCTTATTAGGCTGCTTCGTGTGGAACTGGCGACTTTTTTGGATTTTATTAAATTTTAATTATCTCATAAAAGCTCATGAAATCGTCGGCTGACACCGATGGAGATTCTACCGACGATGAAGGATCTTAGCTCGGGACAGAGCAGACTTCCTCCGGGCGCCGCCGTCGGAAGGATGAGAGGACTCACAATTATTTACACTTCATTTCTTGCATTTCTTCGTCTCTATATAAAAAAGTCACGGCCAACTAAAAGAAAAGTGCAATTGTGACAGTCGAGTATTGGCTTCGACTTTCGGAATAGTAAAGAGAGTATAGAATATAAATTCGTTGATCACCCCCTTATCAACTGATTAGATTTAAAGAATGACTGAAGAAGAGCATGTTGTATGCGATGATCAGACGGAAATGATCTTGTCTTTGTCCACGTCGTCCTAGACGCCTTTATGACAACAGCAGCTTCAAAACAACTTTTCTTATGCTTCCGTCACAGTTTTTCTTCGATGTTCAGTCTTTATGGAGGAAGTTTTCGTTATGGAAATCTGTCATATAGAAAATGGATTGTTGCAACAGAGATGCGCACTAATAGGAGGGGGCTTGGTGTCTGTAGTATCTGATCTGTTGCTCGTTCGATTTTGTTACATTCAAGCTTTATCTCAGTGTATTCTAGCCTGGCCTTATCTCTCGCGGTTTTTCTACTGTAGTTGATTACTGCTTGGTTGCAATTCGCCTCTAGAGGATGCCCACATTATTTCTCACAATCCATGTTGTCCAGCTTTTGGATTTCGCGTACACCACTCTAGAAGCCATTCTCTTCTTTTCTTTCTTTATATTTTTGACGATGAATAAAACTGTATAAAATACACGCAGAAAGTCGTCTTCTTCTTCCTTGACATGAAAGAGCATGGCAAAATTTTCAGATTAGAATCCGAACGTCTGCTTGAAAGCTCATTTATAACCATCCCTAAACACTAGACCCTACTGACCTGAGTAATCAGGAAGATTCTTTTTAAAATAATTCTTTATTTCATAGTTATAACACAAATTATAGTATTAAGATGAATAATCTGAAATAATAAAGGCCGCATCCGAGCCCAATTCACTCCGCATGAAGACGGTAACGAGGAGCGGGCGCGGGCAGGACGCCGCTGCCAAGGAGGGCGAGGTCGCCATCCGAGAGGAGGCCGAGCTCGGGACGCGCGCTCTTGTAATAGGCAGCACGAGCCAGGGCTACCAGGGAGTGGCCGTCGCGGAGACGACCCTGAGGAATCCAAGCTGATAATGAAGAGAGAGAGAGAGAGAGAGAGAGAGAGAGGGATAAGGAGACTGAAAGAGAGAGAGAGAGAGAGAGAGGGAGAAAGTGAAAGAGAGGGAGATATAGAAGAAGAGAATGTGTCAAGCGGGCTGACACGGAATAGCACGGCTCCCTTGTCGGCGGTATGGACGATGAAATAAAGACGGTCGGACGCCTCCTGCTCCACGTTCAGCTGGGCGATTTTGTCGTAGTCGCCGGGCGGTAGGACCAGTCTGTCACAATTGGCCATTCTGGCATTTCGTTGTCTCTCTCTCTCGTTCTCTTCCTTCTTTCGCTTTTCTCTCCCTCTCTTTTTCTCTCTCTCTCTCTCACTCTCTCTCTCTCTTCTCCTCTCTCTCCACCAACTCGGACAGCACAAATGTGCCATCGTCCTGCTCATACGCGATGTGGTAGTCGTCGCAGTCCTTGACTTGGCATAAGAAGCGAAGTCTGTCGGGGTGGGACGGGGGACCAGTCAGCATGCCCGTCACGGCGTGGATTTCGTCACGCTGCAAGCGAGAGAGAGAGAGAGAGAAAGAAAGAAAGAGAGAGAGAGAGAGAAAGAAAAAGAGAAAGAGAAGAGTAAAAGAGACAACAAGAGAGCGAATGAGAAAGAGAAAGACAGTCATCTGCTTATCACTATCTCACGTGTCTTAGCAGTGGATGTTACAAGATCTTGCAAGCCTATAGAGATGACAATCCTAGACTGGAATTTCCGACAGTATCCCAAACTGACAGAGAACGTCGGAAAGAAGAGCTGAGTGTAGCTGCTCGGGCTGTTGAAAGTGAAGATGCGAAGGGACGCGGCCCACCAGCGATCGCTCGCGGCCTGGAGCATTGAAAAGGGATAAACATAACTATTATCTTAAGCATAATTCTGCACTGAAGCCAGAGAGAGAGAGAGAGAGCACCAATTTCTGCAGGATGTTCCGGCCCTTCCCGATGAACTCGCCCGTCATTTCGATGGGCGGCTTCGTTGCCAGCTGAAAGGAAGCATTGATTGTGAGCCAGTCTACTTATTAATAGTCTTTTTATTTGCTCATTGAAATTGACACGAAATAAGCCTGTTGACCTCCTGAACTTGCATGTATTGCTTTTTGTCGTCGAGCTTCAGAGACACCAGGCGCATGCCTCCGTTTCCGTGCCACACTTCGAAGGAGCAGATCGCATCGTCGTCGTCGCCCGCGAAGAAAATGTAGAAGTCGAAGGCAGCACTGCTACAAGAAGAGGGCTTTGCACCCTTCAAGGGGCCTTCACAGGGGAAGAGAGCGCGCTCTTAGATGAGACTTGTGACACAAATAATTTTGGAGATGATTCAATCGAGCTGGAATTTGTTGAAGCTTTCAATAGCGATGCATCTTAATGATCTTGCTTGGATAGAATGTTGACAGAGTTCCCCGATGTACCTCATGATATATTTACGGACTATGACGTCACGCGTGAAGTGCACGTCTGCAGCGTCGATGAGACCGAAGAACATGCCGCGAAGGCCGTAGCGGATGGCGAAGCGGCGGCCGGAAGGCGCGAAGGCGGCGCATTCGAAGACTTCCTTGCAGCGGTTCCACGGAACGTGCACGCCGCGCAGGCTGGCTGCTGGATCAGGAGAATTTCGGCTGTGCCCGACAACTCTAAACGAAACCAGGGGAAGCAGACGCCGACGACGTGGGAACGAAGTAGACAAGCTTCTTGTTGCCGACGACCACTGCGACTACATCCCTGTTCACGCAGAGGATCTCGCAAGCAGAGCCGGCCGGCAGTTCAGCCAGGGGAAGCAGGTCCCCGATCGTCCAGAGCTTCTTGAATGTCCTAGAACAGTGATTATATTCACTGAGTCATTACTTTATTATTGGGCTCAATTTCTTTATTATGGTCATTTCTATTGCATAATTACATAGAAACGGACATGCCAACGCGGTCTTTGAGTGGAGCGACCTCACGACGAAGTCTCTGCAGAGTCTGGCGGATCTCTTCAAGCTTCCTCAGCTTCTCTTCCTTTTCGCGTCGCGCCTCCGTCTGCATGGAATTCACTTACATTTCTTCACCCCACAAGATTCCCAGAGGACGATCACCGAAGAATAATTAAAGCAGGTTCGAATTGCCGCGTTTAAACTGCGAGTAGGCACTCTCATTCTCGCGTGCTATTTCGCAGGTCGCACTAACCCGCTGCGTGAAAATAGCACGCACGTATGAAAGTGCGAAGGGTCTCACATCTGGTGATTTCTTTTAACAAATATGTGAAGTAAATATATATAGTCCCGTCTTACCAGCTTTCCGTAGCAAGTCTCGCAGTCGTGTTCTTCCGCTGTATGCTCATCATCTTTTGTTTTACGGAGCAACTGGAAATAAATAATATTTAAGTTCACAATACAAAGCAAAATAAAAATAGTTTTCGATACGCACAAAGTGGAAAACATTTAATTGTTGCCTTTTAAAGTCTCACAACCTCTTATAATAAAATTGTTGCTATAAGAACAGCAAATGTTTGTTTGACAAGACTAATTGATATTCAGTGACCCACCAGATTGCCCATCGCACAGAATACCGGATGAAGAGAGAAAGGAGAGACGACCACTCTCGAGTGGTGACGGGAGTGGGAATGGCAAGAGAATGTGTCATATATACCACATGCAATAATTAATTATACCTATAGAATTAATATCAAAAGTGCAAAATATCATATTTATTATGCAATTTCGCATGCAAACAAGACTTTTTCACTCTTTCAATCATTCTGTTCTCCATTACTTTGAAGCAAGGTTCAGTTGAAAATTACCGAGAATAGCAGCTGTTTTGTTCAAATTATCTCTTCGTTGTCCCCTTTCTTTGTCTCCATTTCTCGATCCTTCTCTCTGGGCCACTGCACACTTGCTATTCTCTCCGTGTATTCTCAACTCAACGGGCAATTCAGATGACAATGAGACCACAAAATATCGAAGGCAATTTTTTGGCCACATCTTAAAGCTAAGGGTATTTATTTCACTTTTTATTTAGTTTTGCGGAATCAAGTGCGAAGTGCTAGAGTCCATCAATTCAAATCCTTGCGGTCTCGTTGAATTAATCTGGCACTCGATTATTGCAAGCGAAATGAGAGAGACTCAAGGGAAGTGTTTAAAACAAACTTTCTCCATTTGTTTTTGCTTTTTAAAACGTTCATCAGAAAATATGTACAGCGACTCTTTCCGTCACTTCATTCCTAAATCAATTTAATTTCCATACTAACTTCAAAGTCCGAGAGTTGTAGTTAGTACATAGGAGATGTGCACGTGCCAATGAGCCAGTTGCACCTATCCAGAAGGAGATGGTGACCAACACAAGATTGATTCTCTCTCTATCTCTTTTTCTCCCTCACTCTCTCTCTCTCTCTCTTCAGTTTCTTTCTTCGTCGATGCTACCCTTTTATTCATGCTCATTTTCTCAATCTTGTTGAAAAGATATCTTTATTCACGAGATGAGACAATAAATATTAATACATATTTAAAATGCTAAATTTTCCAAGTAAGGTAAGAACAGTTTAGCATTTCACGCGGACTCCTGAGGAAGTACCGATCGCTTGGCTGCAGTGCAATCTCGTCGTTTGCGGCGCTTGCAGCAGCAAGGGCAGCAACTGCAGCATTTCAGTGTAAGTCCCTTGAAATGCCAAGAGACAGACTAAACCTTACCCGCATCCGCAGCATCCACATCCGCAGCAGGGACAGCAGCAGCAGTTGTTGCAGCAGTTATTGCAGCAGCAGTTGCGATTGCCACAGCAGCAGTTGTGGCAGCAGCAACACTTTTTGCAGCAGCAACAACAGCACTTCTTGCAGCAGCAACAGTGGTTGCAGCACTGAATTCCCATTCGTAGGACTCCGTCAAAGATATTCAAAGGATTCTCACGTTATTGCAGCAATTGTTGCAGCAGTTATTGCAGCAACCGCCACAGCAACCACAGCATCGCTTGTCTCTTCCGGCCACCGAAGAAGGCTTTGTGGTGGAGGAGTTGAAGCGAGAAACAGCTGCGGAAGGAACTGGCGGAGTCTGTGGAGAGGGTGTTGGAGATTGAAGAGATTTCTGGGGGACTTGTGTAGCTGCCAAGGAAAGTCCAGCCAGGAAGGTCACGAAAAGAACAGTGTAAGTGATGGAGTTCATTGCTGTGGAGTGAAGCTAGCCGGGTGGTGTCCTTCTGTCCCGGTCAATGGCACTTTTATATTACCGACTGTAACATTAATCCTCAGGGGAACTTCTTGGAGGTGAGAGTGAAGAGAACGAGCAAACAAAATCTCAAGCGTACATCACACGGATATCCTCGTGCCTTGACCTCAGAGTGAAATAACAGTTTCATACATTCAAACGTTCGTATCTTAAGAAAATGAAAATTTTAATGAAAATAAACAATTCTCTCTGGTTTGATATACATTTCGAGCTCGTTGGTATCAAATTTTAGTATTTTAGCTAGGAGATAAGTTTGAGACTCAACAACAAAATTTGTTCATAAGTCAACAGGCCCGTCAGCGCCATTCGATCTGTTTGTTCTTCCGCTTGACACTCAATGTTCTCACTTGTGCTCTTGTCCGAGGGATCTTTGGATAATATAAAAGTACCATTGACTTGGACAGTCCACCACCCCGCTCAGCTTCATTCCACAGCAATGAACTCCATCACTTCCACTGTTCTTCTCGTGACCTTCCTGGCTGGACTTTCCTTGGCAGCTACACGAGTCCCCCAGAAATCTCTTCAATCTCCCATCCCAACACCCTCTCCACAGACTCCGCCAGTTCCTTCCGCTGCAGTTGCTCGCTTCAACTCCTTCACCACAAAGCCTTCTTCGGTGGCCGGAAGAGACAAGCGATGCTGTGGTTGCTGTGGCGGTTGCTGCAATAACTGCTGCAACAATTGCTGCAATAACGTGAGAATCCTTTGAATATCTTTGAAGGAGTCCTAAGAATGGGAATTTAGTGCTGCAACCACTGTTGCTGCTGCAAGAAGTGCTGTTGTTGCTGCTGCAAAAAGTGTTGCTGCTGCCACAACTGCTGCTGTGGCAATCGCAACTGCTGCTGCAATAACTGCTGCAACAACTGCTGCTGCTGTCCCTGCTGCGGATGTGGATGCTGCGGATGCGGGTAAGGTTTAGTCTGTCTCTTGGCATTTCAAGGGACTTACACTGAAATGCTGCAGTTGCTGCCCTTGCTGCTGCAAGCGCCGCAAGCGACGAGATTGCACTGCAGCCAAGCGATCGGGACTTCCTCAGGAGTCCGCGTGAAATGTTACAACTCAGCAAGTTTAACAATTTTGACAGTAATTTATTTACATTTCTCTTGAATAAAATTTTTCAACAAGAAAGTGTTAATGTTGTTTTAAAGATAGCAATCATTGCTTTAAGAAGACAGCTGTGAGTTTCTGAATAACCGAATATTAACAGAACGTTTTCTATTCCGAGCCATTGCAATGACTAGGCATCGTGATAGATTTCATAGTCACATTTCGACATTATTTCTTTTGCCTGCAAAGCGAGAACTCAGTAAGCGGAATCCTTCATTTCATTGTGCACCACCACATGAATCTGACATTTCAATCTTCAGTCTCAGGACTCAATTCCTGAGGATTATTTGTGGAACCACTAGAAGACTCAGCGATGGCAGCTTTTTATTTTGATGTTATATTCATCTAAGGCGACAACTTTGAACCAGTATACATATATCACATGTACATAAATATATTTACATATGTAGTAAGTGGGTAGGCCAATGGCAACAGTTGCTTTGAGGCACGCTCTATCCATCAATATAAATGTTTGGATCATTGCGGATATGTCGATTCGGATTAGAAATGCATTCGACTACAAAGAAAGAGCAGAATCAATCACTTTCGGTTTGCGCCAACGAGTGAAGTCTGCCGATGATATGACTAGTTGGCATTCGTGGGCGAGAGAGGAGGGGATAGGGAAAGGGTAGAAAGGCTGGCCTTGAGATGATTCTGAAATGGATCCCTCATGGGGTGGGCCAAAGAGCTGGGGAAGAAGAGACATTCAGAGATTGCAGCGCGTCCCGTTCACCTCGCGCCCCTTGAAGCGCCAGACGTCAGCAAAGTCGATGTCGATCGCGTTCGCGTCGTTGCCATACCTCAAAGAGATCAGTGGAGAGAGAGAGAAAGAGAGAGAGAGACAGAGAAATAGAGAGAGAGAGAAGAGAGAGAGAGAAGAGAGAAAGAGAAAGAGAGACAGGGGGAAAAGAGTGAGCAGGAAGAAAGAGAAAGAGAATGTACTTCTTGAATCTCTGTCGTGCCATGTCGATGATCTCCTTGGATATCTCGTTCTGCGACGTGCCACTCACGTCCACGTATCGGCAGAGGTCGTCGTTCGCGTAATGGCATGAGATCGCCTTACGGAAACCTTCAATTATCTGCTATCGATTAATATATTGAGCGCGTGAAGGAAATGCATTTAGATTATTTTCATGCTAGCTTACAGAGCGACAGTGCTCTTTTTCCGATCTCTCCTTCTCTATCTCTCTCTCCCTGTTTTAGTTGTTCCCCACGCTGGCACCATCACAGCGACAGCAGATTGCCTGTTCTTACAGAAAAGGCTTATTACTTCGCCGTTCCGCTTCACTCCTTATCAAAAGACCGTGTAACTGTTTTAAATCACTCGAATACGAGTTTAACTTTTGTGACTTGAGGAGAGAAAGACAGACAATGGGAAAGAGGGATCGAGAGGGAGGGAGAATGGGCAAGGTAAGAGAACATGACAGAGAAACGACAGGAAGAGATAGTGATTCGGAGAGAGAGAGAGAGAGAGAGAGAGAGAGAGAGAGATTGTGCTCAAGACCTGTAGTCGAGTCTAGTGCTTTTCTGTTCTTATCTTCCATGCAGCTGATAACGTGGCTGTTCCCTGCAGTGTATCGGTCCAGTCACGTTCTCTTTTTCCCTATTTCTCTAATTCCTCTGTTCATCTCTCTCTCTCACTCTCTCGCTTGCTTTACACGATCAACAACGAGTTGTCAAATTCAATTGCCCCATTTAAACTCTCTGATCATCATTAGAGTTTCTCAACGAAACTAAACTCTTGTTCAAGGGATATCTGATATAATGGCTATTTTAATTCACGAATGCTATGTACAAACGATGATAATAAATAATTAATTGAAATGAATTAAATAACTAATTTAATTAATAACCTTGCGTTCGATTGGCGCCCGAGCCGTGGATGATGAGAGGATGGAAGAAGAGCGTGTCGCCCACGTCCATCTCCACGTGCAGACGAGGCATCGACGGGTCGTAGTTCTGGATCCCGTGGTATGCCTTGTTCACGCCACCCTGCAGAGAGAGAGAGAGAGAGAGAAGGAGAGAGAGATAGAAGGAGAGAGAGATAGAGAGAGAGAGATAGAGAACAGGACAGAGTGAGAAACAGAAGAGTGATCGATGAGAGAACATAAGTTTTGGCATCAGTGGTTTAAAACAATAAACACAGTCAAAAAGAGCAAGAGAAGAGGGCGCAAAGAGAGTTAAAGAGTTCTTGGGGCTGTTCGAGGTCAAATCCAAGTCCACCAAGACTCGCTGTTGCTTTCTGCGGTGGAGCTGCAAGACTTGGCGTGGCAGTGAAGGGAGGGCGGGAGAGAGGATAGAAAACACCCAGGTGGATGGCACAGGAAAGCAGATATGTATGTACGGTGCGGCCAAGTGGTTGACAGAGACAGAGAGACAGAGGGAGAGAGAGAGAGATGGAGAGAGAAAGAGAGAGAAAGAGAGAGGAAGAGAGAGAAAGAGAGAGAAAGAGAGAGAAAGAGAGAGAGAAAGAAAGAGAGATGGAGAGAGGAAGAGAGAGAAAGAGAGAGAAAGAGAGAGAAAGATAGAGAGAGAGAGAGAGAGAGAGAGAGTACGAGATGTACCTCCCAGTTGGGATAGCTGTGCGGCAGCAGCTCGCCCTTGTGCGAGCCGGGCACGACGACCAAGCAGCCATTGGCACGAGTGATGCGCTCCATCGCAGTCCACGAACAGCAGATGAAGTCGGCCGGGCGGAAGGGGAAGTACTGCAAGTCCTGATGCATCGGGTGGCGAGACGTCAGAGAGCCTGGAGAGAGAGAGAGAGAGAGAGAGAGAGAGAGAGAGAGAGAGAGAGAGAGAGAAGTGAGAACAAGAGAGAGAGAGAGAAGAGAAAGAGAGAGAGAGAGAGAGAGGGAGAGAGAAAACAGAAAGAGAGAGAGAGAGAAGAGAGAGAAAGAGAGAGAGAGAAGAGAAAGAGAGAGAGGAGAGCTAGAGAAACGAACCGGTGTCTGGTGGCTTATTGATGAGCATCGTGTGCATTGCCATGAGATTCGATCGCGGAGTGCCGATCAGATCCTTCACGACGTCCACGACCTGAAGGAGATGATGGTATAAATCTTTGTCCCTCCTTCCCCTCTTGCAGTCTCTGCTTCTCATCCACCCGTTCTTTCTTCCCTTTTCTCTGTCTCTTCCTTCTCTCCCCCTCTCTGTGTCTGTCTCTCTCTTCCTCTCTCTCTCTCTCCCTCTCTCATTCTAACCGCAGGATACTTGCAGTAGTCGAATAGCACGGGATCATTCTGGAAGTCCTGCAGCTTGGTGATGGCCTGCTCGTTGGCGCGGAACTCAGCCTTGGCGATGGAGACGTCTTTCATGACGGTCATCTCGGGGAACTCGCGGCGGATCGATGGGTCCTCGCAGATCTCCTGATTATTCATTTGGTTAATTAATGTAAACTAATTCTTTGAGATTTGTATTTTTCGTCTCAAAAATACTGATTGTGAGGGCAAATCTGCTGCGCCTATTTATATAAATTGACGAAAGAACAATCGAAGATGTCTGCAATCCACAAGGTAGAATACAAAATATGACCACGAAATAGAGTGTAAATAAAAATAACGGGAATTTAAAAATTAAGAGGAAAAGAAACATCTCCAAACCTGGAATCGTCGTTTGAAGCGTTCGACCTCTCGTGACGGAATGAGATTGCGCACGAGAACGTATCCGTTCCGCTCGTAGTGCTGCTTCTGCTCCGCTGACAGCACCATGCCGTCCTTATTGATTAGATTTTTTAATAATTTAATCATCGCCAAAAATAATTGATACTTTAAATAGTAATTTATTCATATGTAGTAAACAAAATGCTTATTTAAAAAAATAAGAACAAAATAAATTTCAGAAACCAACGTACTTTTTGCCAGTCGAGCACCCCCTCACCGAGCGTTTTGTTGCTCGTCGCAGTGTTGGAAACTGTCGTCATTCTAAAAAGACTTTGGGCAGAATGTTTAATTTGTTTAAAAATAAATCACAAAAAAGGCGCGAAAAATTTATGAGTTAATGAAGTGAGGGAAGAATTTAAAATGCATCTAAAAGTGGTCTGGCCATGGCGTGTAGGTGCGTTTTAATAGGAGCGAGACTAAAATAGACTTGCTTGACCGAAGCAGATCAGTGGTGATTGGTTCTCGGCAAAGGGTCATAGAGCTGAGAATAAATGGACACGACAAGATGATGGCAAGAGATGCTTGAAGGCAACAGCTCTTTTTCTTCATTTTCCTCTTTGTCAGCCGTAGTCGAGTCTGGCCGAGGCAGAGAGGAAAGATAATATATTCATAAAGTACAGACTACAGAGTAGCATCGAGAGAGTGCACAAAGGGATGAGAGGACAGAGAAGCAGCGAGAGAGTGAGAGAGAGAAATAAAGACGAGAAACAAGAAATGCGCTCCCTGTGAAGGAGAGACAGGTGGTTGCTGATAGGGTGAAGTGAGCGAACAAGGTCGGCTTGAGAGATCGAAAGAGAGAGAGAGACAAAGAGAGTGAGAGACGAAAGAGAGTAAGAGAGAGAGTAAGAGAGAGACAAAGAAAAGGATGAGAGAGACAGGAATAGCAATGAATGCCGAAGGAGATGAAGGAAGAAAGGAAGAGAGAATAATATAATTGAGCGAACGCTGCAAGCAAAGGATGGAATGCAACTTAATATAATGCAATAATTTTACTTATTCAGCACTTTAGCAAAGTCCTCTTTAGAAATACAACAAAATGTATACATAAAATGCACTAAAAGCATTCGATACTCGCCTGATTGAGTGAACTGCTTCCAACCTTGTCAAAGAGCTGCTTCACTTTCCGTCCTCTCCCCTTGCGCAGAAAGGGAAAAACTCTCTCTTGGTCCAAAGTCCAACGTGTTAAAGGTCGTTTAATCTCGCCCAAACACACGCGCGTTTTCTGATTTGTTGAGAACATTCCGGGTGGCCACACTGTAGCCACCCATGATGCGTGCCAAAAGATAAGTTGTGTGTGTGTCTCGTGTCTTTCCTGTTAAATGCTGCGATGAAAATACATTTTGTTTCCAGATTCCGTAACTATAAAGAGGCAAGCGACAGGGTGCTATTTTCATGATGATTAGCCGTTCACTCTGCAATTTGTACGACCGCGAATGGTTGCATGTACTGTAATCAGCAAAGAAAGTCTTTGACTAAATCGTATCTACACTTACATATGTATGTTGTTATGGAAATGTCTTTCTTGTTATTCCGTCTCTCGTCTGACAGTAATCGACAGACTTCATATTCCTCAGATCGATTTGTTCTAGTGCGTGAAGATCAGTATACAATTTTCCACTTCTAATATGATCTTCTACTATATCCTTAAATGTAGTTAATTTTATTATTTTTGAGCATATCTTACAAGCTCCTTAAAAAATAACACATAACAATTAAAACATACTTTTCTTAGGTTTTGCACACAACGCGATTTCCTTCATCTTAAAGCATATTTGGCCAAATAAGGCAGATTTATTTACGAGACATTAACATTAACACGAAATGGTTGAAAATCATATACATGTAGATGAACCGTCGTCTTCAAATTGTGCATAAAGCGGTGGAAGAATTCAGGAAGTCTCAGAAGACCTCGTTTTGGCCGCGCTTTCTGCGGAAGATGCGCACACGGACACCGTCGCCGGGCTTCATTATCAACTGGAAAACAAGACTGTTTTTTAACAACAACAATTGTTAAATTTAAATTGGGCAAAAAAGTTTTTAAAAAACTTTTTTACCCAATTTAAATTTTTTACGCCTTTATTTACGGTGCTTTTTGTTAATCATTTTACACTTTTATCTTATAAATACCTCTGGCCGTGGACAGTTGCCAGGCATAGGCTCGACCGTCTCGACGCGATAGCGCCTGAAGAACCACGACAACACGAACTTCTCCTCGGCCAGCGCAAACTTTTGACCTAAAAAGATCGTATTGCAAGTTTCTAGCAATGTGCATGGAAATAAAGATAGGGAGAGAGAGAGAACAGGAGAATGAACCAATGAAAAAAGGGCGAGGAGGAGAAAGAATCCACCAACCGATGCAATTTCTGGGTCCGGCAGCAAAGGGGAAGTAGGCGTATGGATGTCTCGAGGCCGTCTTCTCAGGAGTGAAGTGGTCGGGGAAGAAGGAATCGGGGTGCTCGAACATCTGGCAGTTGTATGCACAATTAGGTCATTTTTGCATTCAAGTACAGAAAATGAATTATTTTCGACAATTATGTAAGGAATGTAAAAAAAAATACCTTAGCGTCACGATGAGTTGCGAACGGCGCAATCAACACAGACATGCCCTTCGGCAAGACAGTGTCTCCTGGAAGAGAGGGTTTGAGGGAGAGACCAAGCGAAAGAGAGGGATAGAAACTGAGAGAGACAGACAGACAGAGAGAGGGTGAGAGAGAGAGATAGAAGTATAACAGGATAGACACTGCAACACCCCCTACCATAGTTAACGTCTTCGGTGAGCTTGCGAGCCATGATGGGCACGGAGGGATAGAGACGAAGTGCCTCCTTGATGCAACGGTCCAGGTAGGCCATCTAGGGAGAACGAGAGAGAGAGAGAGACAGAGAGAGAGACGGAGTGGGAGAGATAGGGAGAGAGAGAGACGGAGTGAGAGAGATAGGGAGAGAGAGAGACGGAGTGAGAGAGAGAGATAGGGAGAAAGGGAGAGGGGTCTATCTGTTCTCGTGTCATTTATTCTACCACAAAAGTAATGCCATGTCGAAAATTTTGCGAGATGAAGAACAACATAATTAACTTTATTTCAAAGAATAGTACCTTCTTCGTGTCGTTCTCGTCCGGAGCTCTCTCTTGATCATCTCCGAAAATATCATCCAATTCGGCGTGCACCTTTAATAGCATGAATAGAACCTCATTAAATATCCTTTCTCAGCCAATTCAAGTAGGGCAGAAATATAAAAATAGTCGACGAACCTTTGCTTGGTATTCCGGATACTGGCCAAGGAGCCAGATTGTGAAGGCCATATTCACGCCCGTTGTGTCGTGGCCTAAAGTAAGGCTTCTTTTCTTCTTTCTTTTTTTCTTACTCCAAACAGAGATTAATAATTATGTAGTTAGATCAAAATGTCCTTGAGCAACCATAGAACTACCGTACCCTCGAACATGAAGGTGTCGACCTCCTCGCGGATATCCTCGTAGGAGAGCGCGTTTGCCTTCTGCATCATCAGCAGCATGTCCAGGAAGGCCAGCTTGCGCTTTTTCACCTGGAGAGGCGCAAACGGTCAAGAGTCGAGGAGTATTCTTTTTAGTGTAATCGGCTGAAGACTTCCCAAAAAGAATGATTCTCAACGCAAACTTCTTCAGGGTTGAGCTGATCGTCGAGAAAGCCCTCCTCTTCGAGTGCTTGACGGCGTTCTTGGATGACCTGAACAGAATCTTTATCTGTCAAGACTTTCTACACTCTCCATCTCTCTCTATCTTCTCTCTCTATCTTCTCTCTCTATCTTCTCTCTATCTTCTCTCTCTATCCTCTCTCTATCTTCTCTCTCTATCTGCTCTCTCTTTCTCTCTCTCTCTATCTTCTCTCTCTCTCTCTCTCGTTCCTTCTCGCTATCAATTTCTCATTCTCTCTCAAACCTTTCTTGTGAAATCATTAGTCTCCTTCACTAATCCGTCGTACTCGAGGCCGTATCCAGAGGCGTACCAAATAGGCTTCAGCCAGTTCCATGGCAGACTAGAAAAACTTACATTATGAATAGAAAGAGAGAGAGAGCGAGAGAGTAAGGAAGACAGCTAAACAAAGAGAGAGAGAGAGAATTAGGAGAGAAATAGAGAAAGCGAGACATCTTCCAACCGCAAATAAGTGAAAATGAGATCGGAGACTCTCGTCACTCCGTTCACGTATTCCATGTTGCCACCAATTTGAGCATTGATGCAAGTGCCCATCGCCGTTTCTGGAAAGAATTTAAATAAATATTTTTATTTTAGAAACAGGCGACTTTTCACATGACTTGATGAGAGCATTTAGAACTCTTTTTGATAAAGAAATGGATAAAAGTTTTCAAGACTCTAAATTACGGTATTCGCACCACAAATGATGTCGAGGGCGCATCGCTTCGAGAAAGGGAAGACGTCCAGTTCGCGGCCGTTGTCCGCGTACTTCTCGAGGACGTCGACCATCACCTAGATGCTGCTTGCTTTGCTATAGTATGAATCGCTGTTTTAAAATGAAATAAAAATAAATAAAAAGGAACTTTGCAAAATAAAACGATGCTGTTGCTTTATTATATTATAATCATTATTAGAGCAATTAATAAAGTGAAAACGTGCACTTCGCCATGTCTCGCGAAAATCTCGTTGTACGACTTGAGCACGTTAAAGTGGAAGGTCGGCGTGAGCATCTTCCGACGCGCGAACCACTTCTCGTTCGTGCTAGATGGAGAAGAAAAATGGTGGACTCGAATTATATGAGCAGTTAAAAAATCTCTCTAAAGTAATATGTTAATTCAATCCATAAACATATGTACTCATTTTGCTGACTGGGAGCGATATAAATATAATTCTTCAACATGAAAAACCTAGTGAGAAGCCCAGTGCCGATCCAGCTACTGATCTTGTCGTAGAGCGTCGACTTGGTGATGTTCGTGTTGCTCTCGAGAATTTCCTAGATCATTCATTTAAGTTATTTCTTTTTCTTTAAAGTGTATTTATTAGTTATTTCTCAGTCTCTCACCATCTCCCTCTCTCTCTCTCTATCTCTCTTTCTTTATCTCTATGCGTTCAAATCCCCTCTCTATATCAGACCAACTGACCTTGACATGTTCGGGCCCGACAACAAAGACCGCCGGCATTGGGCCTAGCCAGAACTTGATGACGCCATGCCCTCCTTCCCTGTAGTACTCTTGGAACCAGCCGAGCAGTTGGCGAGTGAAGCCTGCGATCAGAGTAAGGCATCATAGTAGTCATATTTCATTTTAAAGAAATTGTGAGATATCCAAAATGTATTTATGTGTATGTAAGTAGGTATGAACATAAAATATATATATCTAGTATCCAAAATGTACTATATAATTAACATTACATATTAAATATTCATTATTGAATACCCTGTACATCGGTGTCGAATTGCCATGCAGCGCCGACGAGTGGATACGCCTTCGGGCCTGGCAGCTGATTACGACATACACTTTTTTTTGTAGTACAATAAGCTTTCAAAATAATTTTCATTTTATTTTTAAATGAAGTGTTTCTTAAAAGAAGGGAATAATAAATAGTGTGTGTGGGAACACGGTAGATACATGCATACATGAGCGAGCTTGTAGTATGTGTGATGCGCGACGTGGTACCACTCGATGAGCAACTCTCGCATGGTATATACCATAAAGGCGAGAATTCCAGCCGGAATCGCTGCGAGCAGCAGCAGCGATGCCATCTTCTAGGCTGAAATCATTTGTTTATACATACTTAAGAAGTGAACCAATAAGAAGAGAAACACGCTGTTTGTCAAAGTCTTTGGAAGCTATGTATGTACATAGGACACGCAGAAAGAGCGAAAGTAACAGAATTAAGATGAATTGATATGCATGTACATGATGTGTAATGAAGTGAACTCGTTGATCGAGTAAAAAGATATATAACGAAATGGCATAAGATTATCACCCGGATACAGTGCTGGAAAGAGGAGAAGAAAATAAATATTTTCGCGATGAAACAGCGCGGCGAGCAAGCTACACAACAAATTGAGCTGTAGAATTATTTCTAGCGAACAAAGAAGGGCGATCAACAATGAGAGGCTTATTGTTAGCGAGGACAACCTGATTGTATGTATATATTTCTCCATTCCACAATCTCTCAAGAGTCGCAAGTTATTTGTCTTTGATTAGAAGAAAAGTGCAAAATGAAGAGCAGAGATCAGTCCCTGCACTAGAAGTACAGAAAAGAATGAAGTGAAGGACTGCAAACTAATATCTATAATATACTTCAAATGGCTTTTTTGGTGTAAGAATGACTGAATTTTTAAACATTATCGTTTAAACATTACATAACGAGAGTATCACCAACCGTTTGTAGTAAACATACATACATGTGCATTTACAAGGTGATAAGCCTCGCACTTATTTATATGTATGTATGTAGAAAACACGAGTGTGTGCGTGCTTCATGAGTGTGAATCGAACATTTCTCTCTCTCTCTCTCTCCATTCCATTGATCTCTTCTAATCTTTTGCTCTCTTTTTCTCTTTTATCTCTAAAAGGTGGTTGCGTAGTAACCGATGAGAGAGTGCATTTTATTGCTGATAAGATACTTCTCCAAATTTCTTCCACATGACCAAATACAGAGTTGAATTTAAATGAAATTGAATAGATTAAATCAAAAAGAATTCATGAAAATATAAACGTACAAAAGTACGATAAAACATTGAAGACGATAAAATAAACTTCTCGCTAGATGATGCTGGAGAGTCGTCGATATATGAATATTTGTAGTTGTAAATTGGAGGGTAAACTGAATGCAATACACAACGCTCGGTTGATTGAAGACATGACCACGTTGCTCTGCATTCTTATCATAGAATAGCAGCCAAACAGCAATAGACTAGAGTAGGGAAGACCATGAGAGATAAGGCCTCGGCTTGACACAGAGTGGCAGTATATATATGTATGTACATAGACATACATTGTCAAGTGCTCCATTGCGAAAATAATTTAATGATACTGCACCAATTT
Source organism: Allodiplogaster sudhausi (assembly GCA_945643635.1). Lineage (NCBI taxonomy): Eukaryota > Metazoa > Nematoda > Chromadorea > Rhabditida > Diplogasteridae > Allodiplogaster > Allodiplogaster sudhausi. The sequence continues at coordinate 3,046,653 of CALZFC010000020.1, forward strand.
GGTGTCAATAAAATGGAAATAATTTGAGGGGTGAAACCTGGCAATTGGGACGTTCTAAAAGTTGGTGAAGGTAAAACCCGAGTACCTGAATCTAAATATGCAAGCCAAATCGATATCCTACATATGTACATTACATTCATCGAGAGCCCTATTTATATAGGGATGATACAAGTGCATAAACACTGCAGTAAATAAGATTTTTATTGTGAGTCCTCTCATCCTTCCGAGGGAGAGAAGGTGCTAATGTAGGTGCACCGAGGATGTCTGCGCTGTCCTTGGACACCTTCTACATCCTCAAAGGTCCTTTTCAAACTCATCGATTTTATACTTCGGCTTGAGCCATGTGTGTAAACATTATTCAAATGCGTATGCAGAAACAGCGTAAAATCACTACGTTAGCTCATTCTTGCTCTCTTCATTGGCCCGAGGCGGTCGAAGCCATTTTTGCCTCTTGGCGACTCTCGTTCTCTCTGCTCTCCGGAGACAACTCTCCCTTTCTCGTGCTCCCTTCCATTTCTCTGCGCTCTTTCCTTTCTCCTTTCCATGTTTCTCTCTCTCTTCTCTTCTTCAACTTCGACCATCTCCAGTGATGTCACGTTGAGCGGCAACGGCGCGTGCGCCAAAGCTTTGGTTAGCATTTGCACGAAAATGTTCTTATCGTCATTCTAAATTGGATACAGTAATCTTGGGTTTGCGGTGATTTTGCTTTGTATTGTGAACTTAAACATTATTTATTTCCAGTTGCTCCGTGAGACAAAAGATGATGAGCCAACAGAAGAACGCGGTTGCTCTCTCTCTCTCTCTGGCTTCAGTGTAGAACTATACTTAAGGTATTAGTTATATTTCTCCCTTTCAATGTCTCCAGGCCGCGCCCGATCTCTGGTGCGCCGAGTCCCTTCGCGTCTTCATTTTCAACAGCCCGAGCAGCTACACTCAGCTCTACTTTCCGACATTCTCCGTCAGTTTGGGATACTGTAGGAAATTCCACTTTTATGATTGTCCACTGTTAAGACACAGTGAGATGACGATAGATAGACGATTATCTCTTTCTCTTTCTCTTTTTTATTTTCTCTCTCTCTATCTCTAGCTCTCTCTCGCTTAGAAATCCACGCCGTGACGGGCATGCTGAGTGGTCCCCCGTCCCACCCCGACAGACTTCGTTTCTTATGCCAAGTAAAGGACTGCGACGACTACCACATCGCGCATCAGCAGGAGGACGGCTCATTCGTCCTGTCCGAGTTGGTTGAGAGAGAGAGAAGAGAGATTAACAGAAAAAGAGAGGGAAGGGAGAGAAAGGAGAGAAAGAAAGAAAGTGAGAAGGGAGAGAGAGAGAAGCAGACAAAGAGATTAGCCGGAATGGCTGATTGTGACAGACTGGTCCTACCGCCCGGCGACTACGAGAATATCGCCCAGCTGAACGTGGAGCAGGAATCGTTTGACCGTCTTTACTTCATCGTCCATTCCGCCGACAAGGGAGACGTGCTCTTCCGTGTCAGTCTACTTGACACATTCTCTTCTCCTATATCTCCCTCACTCCCATCTCTCTCTCTTTCTCTTTCTCTCTCTCTTTCTCTTTCTCTTTCTCTCTTTCTCTATCTCTCTCTCTCCTTATCTCTCTCTCTTTCCCTCTCCTTATCTCTCTCTCACTCTCTCTCTCTTTCTCCCTCTCTCTCTTCATTATCGGCTTGGATTCCTCAGGGTCGTCTCCGCGACGGCCACTCCCTGGTAGCCCTGGCTCGTGCTGCCTATTACAAGAGCGCGCGTCCCGAGCTCGGCCTCCTCTCGGATGGCGACCTCGCCCTCCTTGGCATCGGCGTCGTGCCCGCGCCCGCTCCTCGCTACCGTCTTCATACGGAGTGAATTGGGCCTTTATCATTTCAGATTATTCATCGTAATACTATAATTTGTGTTATGACTGAAATAAAGAAAAAAAAATTTGATGGCTTAATCTGTATTAGCGAAGCAAGAACCATACTTTTCACTGTCAGCAGGTTCTAGTGTTTAGGGATGGTTATAGTGAGCTTTCAAGGAGACGTTCGGATTGTAGTCTAAATATTTAGCCAGTCTATTTAATGCCACGGAAGAAGAAAACGACATTTTCTGCGTATGTTTTGCAGTTTAATTCATTGCCAAATATAAAAAGAAAGAAAAAAAGAGTATGGCTTCAAGAGATCAAAAAGCTGGACTACATGGATTGGGAGAAAGAAGTGTGCGTCCTCTAGAGGTGAATAGCAACCAACCAGTAATAGAGAAGAGAAGGGAACCGCGAGAGATGATGCCAGGCTTTCATTCACTGAGATAAAGCTTGCATGTAACAGAATGGAGCGAGCAACAGATCAGATACCAAATACACCAAGCCCCCTCCTATTAATGGACATCTTTATAGTAACACGCCATTTTCTCTATGTCGGTTTTCCATCACGAAAACTTTTGCATGAAGACTGAACATCGAAGAAATACTGCAATAGAAGCATAGGAAAAGTTGTTTCAAAGCTGCTGTCGTCATAAAGGCATCTAAGTCGACACGGACAAAGACAAGATCATTTCCGTCTGATCATCGTATACAACGTGCTCTTCAGTCATTCTTCAAATCTAATCAGTCGATAAGGGGGTGATCAACGACTTGATATTCTACACTATCTTTACAATTTCTAAAGTCGAAGCCAAATACTCAACTGGCAATTTTCTTTTGTTGGCTTCCTTATTTATGTATATAGAGATCAAGAAATGCACGAAATGAAGTGAAAGTAAGAGTGAGTCCTCTCATCCTTCCGCCGGCGGACGTCTGCCCTGTCCAGAGTTCAAACTCCTCATCGTCGGCGTAATCTCTTCCGGCGTCAGCCGACGATTTCACCTGCTTTTATGAGATAATGAAAACTTTATAAAATCCGAAAAAGTCTCCGGTTCCACACGCAACAGTCTAAGATCGCATAATTAAAGGCTGACAAATTGCCAAATTTCCGTTTCAAACTCATCGATTCCATATTTCAAAACGCTATTCAAATGAGTACGCCGATAAATTCTTGCCACAGCAACAAAGCGCTCGCCCTAACCGTTAGCTCATTCTCACTCCTTTCGTTGGCCCGAGACGGTCGGCGCTGCTTTTGCCTCTCCCCCGACACTCTTTCTTTCTACTCTCCGAGGGAGGTCTGTTTCTTTCTCATACTCTTTTTGCGTCTCTGCCCCTCTCCTTTCTCTGTTCCTTTCCTTTCTCTGCCCTCTATTTTCTCTGCGTCTCTCCTTTCTCTGCCCCTCTCCTTTCTCTGCGTCTCTTCTCCCTCGTCATCTGCAACCATTTCTGGTGCATTTACGATGAGCAACGATAGGGAATGTTCGAGTTTGGAATGCACCAAGGCATTGGTGAGCTTTTGTAATGATAATCTTGTGCGATTCTGAGTTGGATAAAGTAACTTCGGTTTTCGGTGTGGCCCTTTCTGTCATTTGGCAAATCTCAACTTTACTTGGAATTACAGGAGAAAGTGCGCCGAGAAATTGCGGAGGCGGAGAAGGAGATTGAAATCGTCAACGCAATGGTGAATGAACAGCGGAGGCAGCGGGCGCAGATCTGTCAGTGGATCGCTGGCCGGTTAGAGAGGGGGAGAGGAGAGGAGAGGAGAAAGAGAGGCAGAGGCAGAGTATAAGAGATATAGGGAGCGAGATTTAAAGGAATAGGTCAAGAGAAAGCGAGAATAGGTGAACCACTGCCTTCTGCAGGTCTTCGCAGACCAACTGGACGATCCGCGACCTTCTCCCCCTGGCCAAACTGCCTGCCAATGTCCCTTTCTCCATCCTCTGCGCCACGAGTGACGTCATCGCCCTCCGCAACCATCGCACTTGCAACATCTGCTTCATTCCCACTACGCAGCCGGCCGGTATGGCTACAGTACTCTCAACTCGGTCTCGGTCTTGAAAAGATTCGCATGCCGGATCTTCCTATCGGAATACAGTAGATGCCTCATGGTATGCTGAGATATTCTGCAGGAGGCACCAGGCGCGGCGTCAAGTTGCCTGCTCTGGGGCTTTGGCCGAACGCGTCGGTGTCCGCGGCGTTCTCGACTTCCGGCCGCGGCCTCGCAGTTCGAATTGGCGAGCCGACGCAGTGCCGCCAGCTCAAGCTGGCGATCGTGGACGCCAGCGACGCGCTCTTCACGCGGGATGTCACCGTGAACTGCTTTGATGCACGGTCTCTTACACTTTTTCTCTCTCTCACTCCTCTTTCTCTCTCTCTCTCCTCTCTCTCCTCTCTCTCTCCTCTCTCTCTTTCTCTCCTTATCTCTCTCTCTCTCTCTCTCTCGCTCTCTCTCTCTTCAGCACAAACATGTCGTGCAAGAAGACGGGAATCTTCATCGATGACCGCGACGAGGTCTGCGAAGTCTACAAGATCGCCGGCCAGCCTCGCGTGGTGAATCTGAGTCGCGTCGTACGCAATGAGCAATTCCCAGAGGTGAGCATCTTTGACAGTTCGGCTCGTTGGATGAATTCCCTCCCCACTCGACAGTTTTTAATGGACACTAAGCAGCACTTCTGCTTGCAGTTCAAGTGGCCGGAGGATGGGCCCAAGACTATTCAGGACTGCTCAGTGCATGGTCGTCGAATCATCTATTGCCCGGTTCGATATTCAGCTTCTGGCTACTTCTCTCTCTCATCGCGCTCTCTCTCTATCTCTGTCTCTCTCATCACTCTCTAACTCTCTCGTTTAGCGTAGTTCGACCTTCTCTTCTGCGTCTCTTCAAATGATCACCTTCGGCCCGTCCGGTCATTTCTCGTTAGTCTCTCTCTCTCTCTCTCAATCCTCTCTTCTCTCTTCCTCTCAGCAATTCGAACACGAGCGCATCACTAGAATTCTGAGTGGAATGGAAGGGGGCGATGGCCGTCCTCGCTTCCTCTACGAGGATAGAGAGGGCAGCCACTTCATCGCCCACCCTCGCCAGGACGAGGGATTCACTCTCTCGAGGTGATAGAGGGAAAAGAGTCAGAGAAAATAAATATATAAAGAAGAAAGGAGAGAGAGATATAAAGAAAGAGAGAGAGAGAGAGAGCAGAGATGAAACGGAAGATGGTGACCCAACTTAAACAGACAGTCGTAGAGCGGCAGAGTGCGGATCAACGAGAAAGTAAAATCAAAATAATAAATAAAAAAGGAATAAACCGCAGACTCGTCCTGCCGCCCAGCCTCGGGTGCGTGGAGTGGCTGACTGCGGAGCAGGAGCCGGCCGAGTATCTCTACTTCATCGCCCACTCACCCTCCGGCCACTCTCATCTCTTCCGTGTTAGCTTGTGTTTATTACTCATTATTATTCAATTCCAAAATGATCACTCTATTCGCTGCAGGGCCGATTGGTGCCATTGTCCGCGGCCAACTCCGATGTCGATTTGGCCGCGACGAACCGAGCCCTTCTCCACCTCGAGTCCGCTTGAAAGAGTTCTGGCGAACCTTTGACAAGCCACGACGTCGTTTTCCGTGTCTCCGTTCTTCCTTCTTCTTTCCGCTGAACCGTTTTCTGATTCCCGATAAAAGTGGTATTGTTGCTCATCAGAAATCACGGGTTAAGAAGGATATGAAAGATTGATGGACTGGGCAGCAGTTGGAATTCTCTCGTCTCTCGGTAGCACTTCGCACTTGATTCCGCAGAAATAAAAGAAAAGTGAAATGAATACTCTTAGCTTTAGGATGTGGCGAAGCTTCGATATTTTGAGGTTTCATTTTCGTATGAATTGGCCTTTGAGAATACACGGAAAAAGAATAGCAAGGGGACAACGAAGAGATTATATTCGAAGAAAAGAGCTGAAATTTCAGATGTTGACTTCTTGTCAAAGCTTCTCGGTAGTGTTCAACCGAACCTTGCTACAAAGATTAAAAGAGTGAAAAGTCTTGTTTGCATGACTTATTGCATAATAAATATGAGACACCTCGTATTCTATAGGTATAATTAATTATTGCATGTGGGATATGTGACACATTCCCTTGTCATTCTCACTCCCGTCGCCACTCGAGAGTGGTCGTCTCTCCTTTCTCTCTTCATCCAGTATTCTGTGCCATGGGCAATCTGGTTGGTCACTGAATATCAATTAGTCTTGCCAAACAGACATTTGCTATTCTTATAGCAACAATTTTGTTATAAAAGTTGATAAGATTCTAAAAGTAAACAATTAAATGTTCTCCACTTTGATTGTATTGAAAACTCTTTTTATTTTACTTTGTATTGTGAACTTTAATATTATTTATTTCCAGTTGATCCGTAAAACAAAAGATGATGAGCATACAGCGGAAGAACACGACTGCGAGACTTGCCACGGAAAGCTGGTAAGACAGGACCACATTAAGGAAAAGATACATTTAAAATTACATTTTCCTTAATCAATTAATCTTCGGTGATCGTCCTCAAGGAATCTTGTGGGGTGAAGAAATATAAGGGAATTCCATGCAGACGGAGGCGCGACGCGAAAAGGAAGAGAAGCTGAGGAAGCTTGAAGAGATGCGCCAGACTCTGCAGAGACTTCGTCGTGAGGTCGCCCCACTCAAGGACCGCGTTGGCATGTCCGTTTCTATGTGACTATGCCTTAGTAATGACCACTATAAAGAAATTGAGCCCAATAATAAAGTAACTCAATCAATATAATGACTGTTTTAGGACACTCAAGAAGCTCTGGACGATCGGGGACCTGTTTCCCTTGGCGGTACTGCCGGCCGGCTCTGCTTGCGAGATCCTCTGCGTGAACAGGGATGTCGCCGCCGTGCTCGTCAGGGACAAGGAGATGGTCTTCTTCGTTCCCACGTCACCGGCTTCCGCTTCCCCTGGTAGAGAATTCGGACTCCGATGAAATGCTCGCTCCCTCTTCCAGCCGCCACCCTACGTGGCGTCCGTTTTCCTGGAATCCTCGGCCAGAGTCTTCGAACGCGCCGCCTTCGCGCCTTCCGGCCGCCGCTTCGTCATCCGCTTCGGCCTCCGCGGCGTTGGCGTCGTCGACGCCGCAGACGCGCACTTTACTCGTGACGTCATCGTCCGTAAATACTCCATCAGGTAGCGGAATTTCGGGGAACTCTTACAAAATTCTATCCTAGCGCGATCGTTAAGATTCATCGCTACTGAAAGCTTCAACAAAGTGCAGTTCGGTAGAATCATGTCCAAAATGAGTCTCATTTAATTGGGAGACCTTCAATAGTGTGCTGTGTTCCCTGGTAGAGATGGTGGATGACCCCTTGAAATGTGTAAAACCCTCTTTTTGTGGCAGTAGCCCGCAGACGGCCCCCAGTTTCGGCGTCGTCTTCGCGGGCGTCGACGATGAGATCTGCTTGTTCATAGTGAACAGAGGCATCCGCCTGGCGTCCCTGAAGCTCGACTGCGCAAAGCGAGAAATACGCGTTCAAAAGGTCAACACCGGCATTTCGTGTCAACTTCACTGAATAATTAAAGCGACTATTAATATAAGTCTTTTCAGCTAGCAACGATGCCGCCCATCGAAATGAAGAGCGAGTTCATCGGGCAAGGCCGGCACATCCTGCAGAAATTGGTGTGCTCTCTGTTTCTCTCTCTCTCTCTGGCTTCAGTGCAGAATTATGCTTAAGATAATAGTCATGTTTGTCCTTTTTCAATGCTCCAGGCCGCGCCCGATCGCTGGTGGGCCGCGTCCCTTCGCATCTTCACTTTCAACAGCCCGAGCAGCTACACTCAGCTCTTCTTTCCGACGTTCTCTGTCAGTTTGGGATACTGTCGGAAATTCCAGTCTAGGATTGTCATTCGCTCTCTGTAGGCTTGCAAGATCTTGTAACATCCACTGCTAAGACACGTGAGATAGTGATAAGCAGATGACTGTCTTTCTCTTTCTCATTCGCTCTCTTGTTGTCTCTTTCACTCTTCTCTTTCTCTTTTTCTTTCTCTCTCTCTCTCTCTCTCTCTCTCTTTCTTTCTTTCTCTCTCTCTCTCTCTCGCTTGCAGCGTGACGAAATCCACGCCGTGACGGGCATGCTGACTGGTCCCCCGTCCCACCCCGACAGACTTCGCTTCTTATGCCAAGTCAAGGACTGCGACGATTACCACATCGCAGATGAGCAGGACGATGGCACATTTGTCCTGTCCGAGTTGGTCGAGAGAGAGGAGAAGAGAGAGAGAGAGAAGGGAGAGAAAGAGAGGAAGAGAGAGAGAGAGAAGGGAGAGAAAGAGAGGAAGAGAAAAGCGAAAGAAGGACAACGAGAGAGAGAGAGAACGAAATGTCAGAATGTCTGATTGTGACAGACTGGTCCTACCGGCCGGCGACTACGACAACATCACTCAGCTGAACGTGGAGCAGGAGGCGTCCGACCGTCTTTACTTCATCGTCCATACCGCCGACAAGGGAGACGTGCTCTTCCGCGTCAGTCTGCTTGACACATTCTCTTCTCCTATATCTCCCTCTCTCACTCCATATCTCTCTCCATATCTCTCTCTCTTTCTCTCTCTCTCTCTCTCTCTCTCTCTTTCTTTCTCTCTCTCTCTCTTTCTTTCTCTCTCTCTCTCTCTCTCTCTATCTCTCTCTCTCTATCTCTCTCTTTCTCTCTCTCTCTCTCTCTCTCTCTCTCTCTCTTTAGTCTCCTTATCCCTCTCTCTCTCTCACTCTCTCTCTCTCTTTCTCTCTCTAACCTCTCTCTTCATTATCTGCTTGGATTCCTCAGGGTCGTCTCCGCGACGGCCACTCCCTGGTAGCCCTGGCTCGTGCTGCCTATTACAAGAGCGCGCGTCCCAACCTCGGCCTCCTCTCGGATGGCGACCTCGCCCTCCTTGGCAGCGGCGTCCCCGCTCCTCGCTACCGTCTTCATACGGAGTGATTTATTTCAGATTATTGATCGTCATTCGATTATTAGTGTTATAACTATGAAATAAAGAATTGTAAAAAAAATTCTTGAATGCCACCTCTCGAAGCAAAGCTGTCATTCAAAATAGAACGGCTTCCAAAGCCCATATCCGTAGATCAATGCATTTAAAAAACCTCAGAACTTGACGAGTTAAGCTGCATTAAGGGAAGCTTCCTAGTTATTGACACTCAGGAGGCTCTAGTATTTAGGGATGACTATACATTAGAGGCCTTCCAAGCAGGGATTCAGATTCCAGCCTCGAAATCATGCATACCTCCTTCATGATCGATGACGAAGAAGACAACATTCTGTGTGTATGTTATGCAGTTTTATTCGTCATCAAATATACAAAGAAAAAAAGAAGAGAATGACTTCTAGAGCGGTGTTCGCGAGATCTAGAAGCTGGATGACTGGCCGGGTTTTCTCCTGAAGATACGCACAAGAACTCCGTCGCCGGGCTTCAGGATCAACTGAATAAAACCCTTTTTAATTCTTTCATTTTTTAAACATTTAACTTAATAATTTAATTGATTGCTCTCAATGCTTCCTAGTTGGCCACCTCGGGTCGCGGATAACTGCCTGGAAATGGTACAGCAGATTCAACGCGATAACGTCGGAAGAACCACGACAATACGTATTTCTCCTCAGCCAGAGCGAACTTTTGACCTTCAAAGGAGCAATAAAGTGAGAGAGAGAGAGAGCGAGAGAGAGCGAGAGAGAGAGAAAGAGAGAGAAACAGAGCGAGAGAAAGAGAGAACTCCCAACCAACCGATGCAATTTCTAGGTCCGGCTGCGAAGGGGAAGAAGGCGTAGGGATGTCGAGAGGCAGTTTTCTCAGGCGTGAAATGGTCCGGGTAGAAGGTATCAGAGTGCTCGTACATCTTAGAATCACTGGCAAAGTTCCAAAAGCCGAGAAAGAAATATTCAAAATAATTACCGTGTTGTCATGTTGCGTGGCGAACGGAGATATCAGCACAGACATTCCTCTCGGAAGAACTGTATCTCCTGGAAGAAGAGAAGACCTTGGAGAGAGGATGAGAGAGGAGAGGAAAGAGAAGTAAAGAAGATAGAAAGAGACGGAATGGGAGGGGAAGAGATATGCGAGAGATTGTGAGAAACACCCACAAACTCGCTACCATATTTCAAGTCTTCTGTAAGCTTGCGCGCAATGATGGGCACCGATGGAAAGAGCCGGAGTGCCTCCTTGACACAACGATCCAGGTAAGACATCTGAAATGGGAGGGAGGGGATAGAGAAGGGAGAAAGAGAGATCAACAGACAGTCAGAGACGGGAGAAAGAGAGATCAACAGACAGTCAGAGACGGGAGAAATAGAGTAAGGAAAGGAGGACCAGAGAGAGAACGGGAATAGAAGCTTAGATTGCGTCAACACAATTTACTTCTCATTCTTATCGAACGTATTTTATATCATTGCCTCGTGTTAGCTTTTCTTTCTCGTGTGTCTCTTTTGATCTTCTCTCCGAAGATCGATCTTCGTTTCGATAAAAAACATGAATTTTTTTTGTAGAAGTAAAATAGAATGACCTTCTTGGTGTCGGCCTCCGTCGGCAGTCTCTGGGTGTCCTCGCCGAAGATGGCGTCGAGTTCTTCGTGCACCTATGTCAAAATTTTACTTATTTTTGAATAGTTAAATAAAATTTCGTTTTATTACTTTTTGACTATATAATAATTATAAAACAGAAAAATGTCAATGTCAAAAAAGTTCAACCTTCACTTGATATTCCGGGAACTGGCCGAGCATCCAAATAGAGAACGCCATATTCGTAGCGGTTGTGTCATGGCCTAAAGGGAATATATTGTATTGAAGAAATCACTTACTGTAAGGCTGCCCGATTTCAGTGTGTCAAAGTTGATATGCGACGTGCAATTCCAGGTAACAGGTATTCTCGTTCTAATTATGAGCTACCGTAGCCGTGCGAACTACCGTACCCTCGAACATGAAAGTGTCGACCTCCTCGCGGATGTCCTCGTCGGAGAGCGCGTTTGCCTTCTGCATCATCAGAAGCATGTCCAGGAAGGCCAGCTTGCGCTTTTTCACCTGAAGAGGGGCAAACGTTAAAATGTGATAGATTACTTCAGAGAACAGCAGATTACATAGAACTCTCCCGATTAGTAGTATTCATCGTCTGTTTAAGACAACATCCACTAGAAATACATATCATTAGATAGGAACCTCCTCCGGGTTGAGTGGAGTGTCTAGCAAGCCCTCCTCTTCGAGTGCCACCCGGCGTTCCAGGATGACCTGAACCAGATTTTTTGTCACCACTTTCTACCACTCTATCTCTCTCTCTATTTCTCTCACTTTCTTTTTCTCTCTTAGTCTCTCAAACCTTTCTTGTGAAATCGTTAGTCTCCTTCACTAATCGGTCGTACTCGAAGCCGTTTCCAGAGGCATACCAAACAGGCTTGATCCAGTTCCAAGGTAGGCTAGAAAAGAACGATTATAAATGGAGAAAGGAAGAAAATGAGAGAGCAATATAGAGTCAGTAGGGAAGAAAGAGAAAGATAGAGAGAGAGAAATAAAAGAGAGAGAGAAAGAGAGATCGAAAGATCTGGCTACCGTAGATAAGTGAAGATGAGATCGGAGACTCTCGTCACTCCGTTGACGTATTCCATGCTTCCGCCAGTCTGCGCATTGATACAAGTGCCCATCGCCGTTTCTGAAACGCTTATAAAATAGCTTCAATAATAGAAAGCAAGAAAAAAAGAGAGAGGAATTGTCAAAATGATGCATTAAAAACATTAACTGTTTATGCAATCAATGAATGATTCGCACCACAAATGATGTCGAGTGCACATCGCTTCGAGTACGGAAAGAGATCGAATTCACGGCCGGTGTCCGCGTACTTCTCCAGCACTTCCACCATTATCTCGAGTTGAAAGGGGAAGAGTCTTTTTTGCGGATCATTTTGCACATTTGTATGACTGTGCACACTAAAAATATCCCGGCAACTTTATGAACGCACGCATACAATCCGGTTCCATAGCGCTACTGTAGAATTATTCGCTGGGTTCTTCTTTTAAGTTTATGTCTCACTTGGCCTTGTCGCGCAAAGACGTCGCTGTACGACTTGAGCACGTTGAAGTGGAAGGTCGGCGTGAGCATCTTCCGACGCGCGAACCACTTCTCGTTCGTACTCAAGCAGTTCAAGGGAGGACTCGATGGGAGCGAGGGAGAAGGCAAACCTCGTGAGAAGGCCGGTGCCGATCCAGCCGCTCACCATGTCGTAGAACGTCGACTTTGTTATGTTCGTGTTACTCTCGAGAATCTCCTCAACAAAGAACGAAGATATTGCTGTGCCGAAGAATGTCTTAGAAAGCGAATATTGATACATCAATTTCCTTCTGTGTCTTGCTCTGTCTCTCTCTCTCTCTGTCTCTTTCACCCTCTTCTATTACCTTTCTATCACTCTATCTACTTGTCTGTGTTTCTCGTCTTCTATCTCTGCAATAATATCGATCGGTCTCTTTTCCAACCTTGACATGTTCGGGACCGATGATGAAGACGGCCGGAACTGGTCCGATCCAGAACTTGACGAGTCCGTGGCGGCCGTCCCGATAGTACTCGTAGTACCAATTCATTAGCTGGCGTGTAAATGCTGCACGACAGAATTATTTATTTATTTATTTATTTTTTTAATATAACATGGAATTTTTAATTATAATACATATATCATTAAAATACTAGATGTAGTGTCTCCTGTCCCGGCCTCCGTGCAAACAATTTGTCAGCTTTCTCTTCTCATCACATATAACATCGTCAAATTAAAACAAGATGCTTTTTGATGGGACGATCACTAAAATAATTATATTTGTGTACAACCATACCTTGTATCTCGAACTGCCATGCGCAGCCAATAATTGGATAGGCTTTCGGGCCGGGGAGCTGCAAGTGGCAATTCAGCTTATTCTTTCGATCATTCTCCTCAATTCTAAATATATAAACATAATATGTACACATTAAAGGAAGTATCCGAGGAAAAAAATAACTTCTTCTTTTATGTTCCCATATGATCAAGTCTGGCCTAAAAGATCGATTAGAGGTGGTCCCGCTTTACGAAAGTCAGTATTTAGCGAGAAATTTGCATTTGTTTTATGGAATACGGTAGAAAACGTCTCTGTCGATGCACCCGGTGTATGCTCAAATCCAAGCAAGGAATGCCAACACGTGGGAAGAAGAGGCAGTCTCTGACCGTCTTGCCCACTTAGCACCCCATTTTCACCAAGAGATGAGAGATACAGACGTTAGAGAAAAGCGAGACAATGAAAGAAGTAGAGAGAGGTTAGATACACATACGTTTCAAATTTGAAATTTTGTAGCGGGCGCTCAAAAAAGGCTCATCCAATTGGGAGTTTAGCACAGTTTGAAACGTAATTTTATTATATACGGTATTCTTTCGTCGGATACTTCCTTTAACTGTATCTGTTTATGAAATGTATGCACAAAAGTTTAATTTTATGACTTGTTTTTCGACTGATCGAAAAAGTAAGGCTCTGATTACGTGTGACAATTTGAAGTAAGTGTGAAAGGAGATGCGGAGCCACTCGATCACGAGACCGCGAGCCGAGTAGAGGAGAAGCACGAGAATTGTTGCTGCTGGAATAGCTGCCAGCAGCAGAAACGAGGCCATCTGCATTAATTGGATTATCTAAATACTTAACAATATATATATATATATATATAATTTGAAATTTTTAAAAAGAATATGCAATTTGCATTAGAATAAAATAATAACTCGAAAACATGAAGTGCCATATTATTTGTGCTAGCATGACGATGCCCGAAAAGGAGGAGTGAGAGAGAGAGAGGGAGCGGAGACGAGAAAGAAAGGATGAGAGAGAGTGTGAATCTACTCTGACCGACTGCCGCTTATATACAGTGTCCTAGCAACGGTAGACTCTACTGGCAGAGAAAGGAGCGAACGATTGTAGAGATACATATGTATGATAGTGATTTCTACCTTCTGTCTTCGCCCTGACTACCCCATTTAGCCTTATCTCTTCAAATCATTATGATACTTATGTAGCCTATTAAATTTGTAATCACCTGTATGTTTCTAACCCACTCTATTTCTTTCTAAAAATAAAGAATATGCGAATATGTTTGTCTCAGTTTTATGACACAATTGAATTGAAACTGCCCAAGACTTTGTAAAGAAGTGCTTCGGATGTTCTAGTTTTACTATCTAGCAATAAAAAGGATAAACTCGAATTAGAAATTGAAGTATTTTTACGTTTCGCACACACTTAATCATTACACAAAGAAAGACATGGAAAAAAAGTAGAAAATAATGACAAGTAACTAAACAAATTTTAAAAAATAGCAAATAAAACTAAACAGAGGACTCACAGAAATACATGGGCACTCTCTGCTCTCTGCCGTATTGAGGCATAAAACATTTCGCGGGTGGAGCTATTTCGGCTGAAAATATTCAATAAGAAATTTAAAAAAAATGTCTTGGTGATGCTGATTTGCTGTGGATAAAATCCTATCAAAGAGGCATATTTCCATGGAACTCGCGAGAGAGGAACTCCAAGCTGACTGCCCATGCCGGATGGCCATGGACGACCACATCATCTTATAAAGAAGATAAGAAAGTTCCGTCGATCGCCTTGCACTTCCTTCCATGGCGTGGGCGGAGTGAATGAGTGAGTGCATTATCGAAGGAGCCACCACGTGTTCCCGTCTCTCTTTTGACTGCTAGACTCCTCTTGTCCTGTGGCCTTTACTACAGTTGCGTAATGTCAAAAACAAAGAGCGATAATAAAAGACTGAAAGAGTGACTAGTTATATCTTCTGCTGAAAAGGGAGCATTCCCTTAAAGCACCTTCCAAACGAGGATTCTCAATAGGAGGATTGAGAATGTTCGCTGTTCGGCGCTTCACTGAATTCACTAGAGTGGCCAAGTAGTTTTTTTTCACTTCATTTCATTTCTTCATTCCGACCCTTTTAATTTGTATTCGTCTGTGTCCATGACATGGGATTTTTTTCAATTTAGGACACGCTCTACACATGCCAGCGAATTATGCATGCGTCGTATTTTCTTGGTATTTCAGTTATGTTACTTTGTTATGGAAAAAACAATGTTTACTTCACGAGATGAGTCCGCTTATACATACATATATATATGGCTATGATGATCAGGACTTTAGCATTGGTGTATGCATATGCGGGGAAAACTATTCACACGTGGGATACAAATTTTTGACTATAGTTACATTCATGACAAGCTAAATGTCCATGTCAAGTGGTAATAAAGAATGCAATCGACTATTCTGTGTAGATCGAAAAATTATTTACATTTTTTGTATGCTTTCCCTTTCTCTCTCTCTCTCTCTCTCTCTTTCTCTCTCTCTTTCTCTCTCCCTCTCTCTCTCGCTCTCTTTCTCTCTATCTTTCTCTCTCCCTCTCTCTCTCGCTCTCTCTCTCTCTCGCTCTCTGTCTCAAGTTCACGCCATTTTGTCTAGCACTTGCGCGAGAGAGAATATGATTTAGAGAGACACATAGCCTGGAAAATTCAAATAAAATACTATTTGAGTTTCGAGCTCTTTTAATGATTTTTACTATTGGGAATTAATAGGTTTTTAAAATATCTTGGGAATTAGTGTGCCTGTTAATTCCAAATTTTATTATTTAATACATTATTTCATAGTAAGTTTGAATCCTGTAGACGTGGATCCTAAAAATTAGAACCAATAAAGAATGATTGGATATGAAGGAGAGAAAGGGAGTTTGAATCTTCTCAGAAAAACTTCATTATTAAAAAGTTAGATATTAATTGTGAGAGGGAGCAATAGGCATGGTGAGTGAGAGAGAGAGAGAGAGAGAAATAGAGAGAAAGAGAATAATCTAAGTCGTTTCTACTTGCCTATCAACCGGCGTGCTCAAGTGCGAATAGGTCTAAATAAAGAGAGGGAAAACTATGAGTGGAGGTCGAGTGTAGTGTTCTCTACTTTCACGCTAAGTACTCCTTTCACAACATGGAGATTGGGAGAAGGAGACAATCACTTTATGAATGGAGAAAGAGAATGAAAGAGAGAGAAAGAGAGTGAGAGAGAAAGAGAGGATAGAGAAAGAAAGAGAGAGAAATAGATCGAAATAGAGAGTGAAAGACAGAAAGAGAGAGAAAGCTCATTCTCCTGATCATTACAACGTCCCATTTTACTGCGTATTGCACATGTGGGTGTGTTTTTACATGTCCACGAGGGTGGTAGTAGCATGCCACTAGACTCTCCTGTTATGGAAGAAGAAGAAGAAGAAAGGAAGTTGTTAGTCATTCAAACAGGAAGCAATCATTTGCATATAATATATGGAGGCCTTGATCAATAAAAAAGCTAAATGTCACACATGCGCTAGTAAATTTTTTTAAAGTAGGGCGATCACCGAAAAATTATGTGATATTTTAAATTACCGCTACCCTTCACACTCTCATTCGCGCGTGCTATTTTCCCTCCTTTAAGTCAGACGAATTTCTCTGCTCTTCCCCGTGTCCATTGTCGCCTGTTTTTCACTTGTTCTTTCCCGTTTTGCCCTCCCCCCTCCTCCTCGCCTATGCCGCAGATGCGCTTTTCTCCTACCTCCTACCGTTTAGCCCTCACAGGCGAATCCCCTACCGCATCCCAGAGACTCCCAATAGCAATCAAAGCAAAATGCTAAAGAAATCAAAGATGGCGAAGAAAGGAAACGTTATTTATTCGACGGAGATGTCTTTTAAAAATGTAACAGGGATACATAGAGAAGAGGCGCTTCTCAAGAGGGCCAAAGTGGCGCAAGCATTTGATTCATTCATTTCCTGGCCAAAGAAAGTTAAATAGCAAAGTAAAGAGTTACGGAAGATTGATGAAAGCAAAAGAGCGAGTTCAGTTTTAATACTATTAATAAAGAGAGGGTGCAATGGAACGAGGGTCAAAGCAGGAGTGATTCTTGAGCTGGACGGAGAAGTACGGAGAGAGCAGCGACCAGCACGCGGAGAGGGCGATCTCACTCAGCGGAGCCACGCCCCCCAGGCGCATCTGGAAAGGGGGAGGAATTGGATGATGATCTAACGAAAGTATGTATACTATATGTACATTTGTAACATATTGATATCGAGTAATGTAATAAAATATAATATAACATTTCATGTCTCACATTCTAGAAAAGAAAATGGCCTGCCTGATATAAAATACGAAGAAGACTCGCCCGCCAGGAGAGTGCACGACGCCCTCGGGGCTCAGCGTCTTGTTCCAGTCGGTCGGCACTTCTCGCAGCCTCAGTGTCGTCGAGCGATCGAGGTTGAGGTCGGTCAGCTTCACTTCCAGCTAAAATAATTTTAATTTTCAGAGTTATCTTCATCGTCTTTCATTGCTCTTTTGAAGAATTTTAAATTAAAAATAAGATAAAATAAGAGGATAAACAGACTGACCTGACTCGCAGCGGACTTGCTCGCCGAGAAGAAGAATCTTTGCACGCCTCCGGATGTCTCCGAGGGCGCCGCGTTGAGGATAGCGAATTCCGTCTCCGGCCACCGCGTGGTCGCCGCATCGACGTGAGCGAATTCCTCGTAGAGCGGGCGGTACTCGCCGATTCATATCGCCTGCGCCGCGTCCTCTCTCACGTCCGTCCGTCGGTAGAGCACGGACGCCTGGCGGCTCACGTAGCCGTGCACGCCTTCCCAACTTTCGAGCGCCGGCGCAAGCATGTACTTAAGAGAGCCAATCTGAGAAATTCGACCATGCCCCATTGTAAAAGGACAGGGAACAAAAGTACCCTTTGATCCTAATTTCCTTAATACAGCGTGTGTAGGACCTAAATGGCTTCCCAAAACCGTTGTCAGAAAATTTTTTTTCTGAAGTATGTCTACAGTATGCCCTGATAGACCAAAAATATTCAAATGAGCGTAACTCCGTTGAACAGCGACCAATCTCAATTTTGAAACATTTGTTCGATTCCTGGTCTAATAGCGCACAAAACAGCCATAGAAACATTTTTCTGAAATCTTCATTATAAAGGTCATTTTGGCAAAAATGTGTTTTGAGGGGTCCATTTCGGGCATTGGGACCCCCCCCCCCATGTTAAAAAACGGAGTACACCGCGTGAAAGAGCGTGGTTTGTTACCTCTAAAATAATTATTCTTAAAGTGAAAGTCCTACCTCGAAGGGACGGTAGCACGCGAAAAATGCGCGAGAGTAGATCAAAATGGCGCATTTTCAGCCTCCGAGGTACCGTGCAAGCGCATTCATCGATCCATAACTACGCTCAATGTTAATATTACAAACTCGTTAGCATATCATCTAAGAGCTCTCGCGGAGATCTTCAAATCTTACATACATAGTTCTATTTAAAAGTTTCGATTTATATGGGAAATTACGTTCTGTATAATTAGAAGGCTTAAAAAACTACTTCAAAAACATTTCCGCATGTCCAAACATACATCATAAGAAAGAGGATGAAATTTGGTACAAGATGAACTACTTTCAATGAATTTCCAATTATAAGATGTTTTATTATAAATCATAAAATGAGGGCCAGTTGATTCACTGTCATTCCGCCCAAGAATTCACAGTTTAGGTTATTCGAATTAGAATATTCCAATCCTCTTTTTTACACTTTTTCCATGAGGCGTTTTTATCCTAATCTTATGGCTTATAACAAAAGATCATATACATGGAATTTCATTGAAAGGGGTTCATCTTGTACCAAATTTCATCCTCTTTCTTATGATGTATGTTGGGACATGCGGAAATGTTTTTGAAGTAGTTTTTTAAGCCTTCTAATTATACAGAACGTAATTTCCCATATAAATCGAAACTTTTAAATAAAACTATGTATGTAAGATTTGAAGATCTCCGCGAGAGCTCTTAGATGATATGCTAACGAGTTTGTAATATTAACATTGAGCGTTGTTATGGATCGATGAATGCGCTTGCACGGTACCTCGGAGGCTGAAAATGCGCCATTTTGACCTACTCTCGCGCATTTTTCGCGTGCTACCGTCCCTTCGAGGTAGGACTTTCACTATAAGAATAATTATTTTAGAGGTAACAAACCACGCTCTTTCACGTGGTGTACTCCGTTTTTTAACATGGGGGGTCCCGATGCCCGAAATGGACCCCTCAAAACACATTTTTGCCCAAATGGCCCTTATAATGAAGATTTCAAAAAAAATGTTTCTATGGCTGTTTTGTGCGCTATTAGACAAGGAATCGAACAAATGTGTTTCGGATTCCCTCTTCACTCGCGACCCTGTCCATTTCTTGGAAGAAGTAAAGAGTTCTGGAAATACGAATGACTCGATGTTCTTGATAAGTTCCTTGACGGTAGAAGTACAGAACGAATAACAAGGATATTTATATCTTGAACAGTGAATACCAACGAAGAAGTGATCACTCAATTGTGGTCTTCTTGACCTTTCAACAACAACACATCAACACATCAATTTCAATCGATACTTAGTGATGATGAAATAGCATGAAATGGTTGAATGAAGCTTAAAGGCTGAGTATGAAGAACTGGAAGAAAGAGAGTTGAAGGATAAGGAGTAATCAAGATATGGAATGAGAGAGAGAGAGGAAT
Source organism: Allodiplogaster sudhausi (assembly GCA_945643635.1). Taxonomy (NCBI): domain Eukaryota; kingdom Metazoa; phylum Nematoda; class Chromadorea; order Rhabditida; family Diplogasteridae; genus Allodiplogaster; species Allodiplogaster sudhausi. The sequence continues at coordinate 3,066,058 of CALZFC010000020.1, forward strand.
GGAAAGGAAATTAAGGTAAGAACCTTAATTAGAGAAAGAGTATGGGAGAGAAGTTAAACGAGAAAGAAAGAGAGAAATAGGAGAGATGGAGAGAAAGAAAAAGGGGATACCAGATGAGCCTTAGTGCCCTTAGTAGTCGGAAGTGAAGAAGCTTGGGAAGGAAAAGCGGGAGAGAGAAAAGAGAGTGGCGGCCACGTGGAAAACGTCCAAGCCCAGCAGCTCTCGGGAATCCCTTAATCACGGATGAAGGTTCCGCATGAAGTGGCGGGAGCCGAGAGCGCGCAAACCACGAGAATGGAAGGGAATGAGAAGGAGTGGGAATGGATGGATAAAATGGACCTTAACTCGAAGTTAAGGTTAGAGTGGCTTTCGCCAGAGAAAAGAGAAGAAACCTGAATAAAGCAACGAAGGAAACATATAATGAGGAATAAAAATAATAAGCAGTAACTTCTAAACAGTAAGAAGTTATTAGGGGAAATAACGCGACAACATTAAATGAAAATAGGAGAGAAGGAGAAAAACCGCAGCATACACGGGAGGAAGAGGTGACAATGAATGCTGCCAAGACAAGAAAGTACACGTTGACCAAACGCAACGCGGCCACATCAGCTAAACCGCAACGCGCCTAGCAGTTTGACAACGGTGGAGACAACACTAAATAACTTATTGATACTGTAACACCATAAAGCAGTCATTTACAGCTATGCTCGAAACAAAATGTTTCAAAATTGAGATTGGTCGCTGTTCAACGGAGTTACGCTCATTTGAATATTTTTGGTCTATCAGGGCATACTGTAGACATACTTCAGAAAAAATTTTTTCTGAAAACGTTTTTGGGAAGCCATTTAGGTCCTACACACGCTGTATTAAGGAAATTAGGATCATAGGGTACTTTTGTTCCCTGTCCCGTGATGGTCGAGTCTCTCAGACAGGCTCTCTTAAAAGGGAATTAAAAAAGCGTAATCCTGAATTCGCGCTTTTTGAATGAAGGAAGGGCGATAGAGCATGTACAAATGTACTTTTGGAGACGAGACTACAATAGTCAGGAAAAAAAACAAACAAATTACGGTTACGTTTCGTGAACGGTCAAATATCGCTAAACCGTTTCATAGATTTACCTTTTTTGCCACAAAAATTTCGTATCACTATTTTTTTTTCGTTTTTTGACACAAAATATTTTCTGTCCTTAAATTTACTTTCTTTTGCCACAAAATATTTTCTGTCCCAAATTTCACCTTTTTTTGCCCTAAATATTTCTGTACATACATATATTTCCGTTCTTTTTTCTGTCAATAGTATGACCAAAAAAAGGTGCTCGCTTTAAATATAGGTCCCTATAAGTATTTAATTAAGTAAATATATTAGTCTTTATACAGTATTCCTTTAATTCTTTTTTTAAAGGATGGTCTATACCAACCTTGAATTCTGCCCTGTTCATCATGGCCTCTCGTTTGCACCTCATCGATCTCGAGGAATCGAGTAGACTGATAATCCTGACGTCACCGGCGTTATCGCATTCCACTTTGAACAGTAGAATGCTGGCGAGCGCCGTCCACATGAACAGCTTGAGCTCGACGTGTTTTGCATCGCTCGAACTATTCCGTAGCATTATCTTCAACGGAATGCCTTCGAAAGGAGAGAAGCGGAAGGCGGCTGAGTACGAGACGGCCAACTCGGAACGGCCATCGACACGGACGAACATAAGTTGAAACTCGACGTTGACATAATGATGATGGGAGTGATATTCGATGGTGGCGAGAGTTCGCTCATCGAGAAAGACGACTGAATTCAGTGGAAGTTGAGAATGCATCATGCGGACGTTGAAGCGGAAGCCACTTGGGAAGAGGTCGCGACCTCCGAGGTCACAGGAAGTGAGCAGCGAGGAGAGCGGAAGGATGCGGTACTCACAGAGGAACTGCTCAGGGTCAGTGGAAGCGAGGACGAGAAGAGAGTCACTGGCTGCGGCTACCGACCAGGATGAAGAGGAGAGGGACGCAACCGGGTGGATGCCGTGCATTCTGGAAGTGAAACTGAGGTGGGAGTGAGACTTGAAGGATCTAGCTGATGACAGTGATGACAGGATAGAGAGAGAGAGAGGGAGAGAGAGAGAGAGAGAGAAGATGAGAGCCTGAACGAGAAACTTTGAGCAGAAGGAATAAAGTGTCGGGGCACTAATGAGGGTAATTACGCGTGGCCATTGTAGGATTACTCTCTCAAATTAGGTATGATCAAATAAGTTGCAAAGTGGTTAACGACGAGTGGTGTAAATGCTTACAATTAGGTAATGTCTGAGAGAGAGAAAGAGAGGGAGAGAGAGAGAAAGAGAGAGAGAGAGAGAGAGAGAGAGAGAGAGCATTGAAGGACTCGGGCCCTCTTAATATTCGTCTCCTTCTGCGAAGGAGACGAATATGTTGGATCGTGATGGGGTGCATGAAAGGAATCGTCCGTTCTAACTGATCAATCGAATCTTCACCCAGCCGAAGAGGGGGCCTAATAAAATATTTTGGTTCTTGTTAAAAATAATATTTTTTCCTCAATTACTACAAAAACTTCATTAATCAGTTTAATTTTTTAAACTTATTTACAACCGGTTACGACCAATCCGTTCTCTCATTGAAATCTAACCATCAGTTTTATTCCCGGTCGTCGGTAAAACATTTTCGTGGGATAATTTTAATATTTCTGCTCTGCCTTGTTTTTGTCTTCGTCTTAATCTTATTTTTATTATTCTTTTTCTTACTTGGAAATAGATTCAGTAGGAGGGATTTCTATGCTCTTTCCCGTGTCCATTCTCGTGTTTCCCCTCGTTCTTTTTCCGTTTTGCCCTCCTCCCCTCCTCCGCACCTATGCCGCAGATACGCCTTTCTCCTACCCCCTACCGTTGGCGAACCCCCTACCGTATCCCAGAGACTCCCAATGGCAATCAAAGCAAAATGCTAGAGAAATCAAAGATGGCGAAGAAACAAAACATTATTTATTCGACGGAGATGTCCTTTAAAAATGTAACAGGGATATATGGAGAAGTGGCGCTTCTCAAGAGGGCCAAAGTTGCGACAACTGCATTTGATTCATTCGCTCCCTGGACGAAGAAAGTTCAATAACAAAGTGATGAGTTACGAATGATTGATGAAAGCAATAGAGCGAGTATTATTTTAGTATTATGTATTAATAAAGAGAGCGTGCAATGGAGCGAGGATCAAAGCAAGAGTGATTCTTGAGCTGGACGGAGAAGTTCGGAGAGAGCAGCGACCAGCACACGGAGAGGGCGATCTCACTAAGAGGAGCCACGCCCCTCAGGCGCATCTGGCAAACTACTATGTGTACATGTAACTTGTAACTTACTGAAAACTAGTAGTGAAATATAATAAAATTCATGTCTCGCTTAAAGGAAAAGAAAATGGCCTGCCTGATATAGAATGCGGTCTCTGACGAAGAAGACTCGCCCTTCTGGAGAGTGCACGACGCCCTCGGGGCTCAGCGTCTTGTTCCAGTCGGTCGGCACTTCTCGCAGCCTCAGCGTCGTCGAGCGACCGAGGTCGAGGTCGGTCATCTTCACTTCCAGCTCAAATCTTTTCATTTCTGACATGAGAGTTATTAATCGAGTTGCATTACTTATTAAATCTATTTTGAAGAATTTTAAATTTAAGAAAAAATAAAATAACAAGATGAACGGATTGACCTGACTCTCAACGGACTTCTTCGCCGAGAAGAAGAATCTCTGCACGCCGGAGAACGTCTCCGACCACCGCGTGGTCGCCGCGTCGACGCGCGCGAATTCGTCGTACGGGTGCCACAGCCGCCACAGCCGCTCCTCGTCCGATTCGTACGCGCCCCTCCGTCGGTAAAGCACGGCCGCCGGCTGGCGGTCGAACGCGCCCTCCGGTGGACTGGGGAGCACATTCCAGGCGGCGAGCGGCGGCGCAAGGATGTACTTAAAGGAGCTGTCCATGGAGATTACAATGTTACTGAATTTTTTGTTAATACTATCCGGTCCAACTAGAAACATCATTAGGAAAAGTGAGAATGCGTCCTGAAAGAGCACTGAGGAGAAAAACCACACTTTCCCCACGCCGTACTGTAGAATTTAGGGAGTGACGTCATCACCCCTTGCCTATTTTGTAAGCATGCACTCCCTCATTCTACCAGAAAGAAGGTGAAAACTAGGTGCGAAGCGGCAAGCCACGCTTGAGATTCGAGGGAAGAGAAGAGAGGCAGAGAGAAAAAGGCTCACAAAGTCTAGTTTGTAGTGATGGATACTGTGCTAGCATACCGCCAAAACTGTTTACAATATCTTGCGCGAATTCAAACGATAGTTCTGCACAAGCGGCTTTCAAACTCTATGGATAGTTCCTTTAAGGGGAAAACCCAATCTAGAATTCTGGAAAATTCAATAAATACCTTAACCTTTTCATAGTATACATAACAATGCTCTCTTCTCTTTAATCTTAACTCTTATCTGTTTAATCTAATGAGAAACTCTTACTATTTTTGTTTGAAACAGAAAGAAACGTGCAATTCCGGAGACAGAGTAATCTAACAATTAGGGTATGAGGTTAAGTGGGCTCAATTCATGCTAAAGAAGGAGTCTTCCCCTAGCCAGAGTTAAGGATGGGGGTATAGTACTGATTTCTGTATCTTCTGATTGCTGTACTTTTTGACTACAGTAACCTATCGTCAGCTCCAACCTTGAATTCGGCCCTGTACATCATGATCTCTATCTGCGACCCCATATCCGTCCGGCCGCTCAGTGGCGTAGTCGTGACGTCACCGTTGTTATGGCTCTCCACTTTGATCAGTCCGATGTAGTTGCGGGACCTCGTCGACATGAACACCTTGAGCTCGAGGGGTTGCTCGCCGTTCGAACTCATCCGAAGCAGTCGCTGTGGCTTCGCGCCGAAGAAGGGACTGAGGCTGAAAACGGCTGAGTGCGAGATGGCCAACTCGGAACGGCCATCGACCCGGACGAACATCAGTCGCCAGTCAACGTCAAAGCTCTCAGTGGAGTGACATTCGATGGTGGCGAGAGTTCGATCATTGAGAAAGACGATCGGATTCGGTAGATGATCAGCATACAAAATGCGAACGTTGAAGCGGCAGCCACTTGGGAAGAGGTCGCGACTTCCGAGATCGCAGGATGTGGGCAGCGAGCAGAGCGGAAGGATGCGGTACTCACAGAGTAGCTTCTCAGGGTCAGTTGAAGCGATGACGAGAAGCGAATCACTGGCTGCGACAACGGACCAGGAAGAAGAGGAGAGGGACGCAACCGGGTAGATGCTGTGCATTTTCGAAGTGAAATGGAGATGGGAGAGAGGGAGAGTAAGTGAGAACGAAAACGAGAGCCAGAACGAGAGACTTTGAGCAAGAGGAATAAAGTGTCGGGGCACTAATAAGGGTAATTATGTCATTTTTCGGTCTAATTACTTATGAATAAATTAGTTGTAAGGTGGTTATCGACTAGAAGTTTAATGCTTACTTACATAGGTAATGTCTTCGCCTTCTTAGTGGTCGGCAACCTTCTATTCTTGGTGACTTTCCCTACCCTGTGTTTATCTTTAAGACTTATTCGACTCGATCTTTCCCTTTTGATATTTGAATATTTCCCACACAGTTTGTCAAATTAGTAATGTAAGGAAAGGAGCAAATGGATTATATTAGTGTTTTATGCTGCCTTTCCGAGTTAAAGCGGTAGAGAGGGATGGATGAAACGAGAGGGATGGAGAGAATGAGAGGGAAAGAGAGAGCGAAAGTAACAGAGAAGGAAACTAGTAAGTACGGAAAGGAGAGCTGTAAGAATGCATATATGATATACCATGATGATCATAGACAAGTCGAAGAATAATCAATAACAAATTAATGTGTTACAAATGGTTGATGGTTTGTAGTAAAAGAGCGAGACAGAGTACGGTTTTAGTATTATTAATAAAGAGAGCGTGCAATGGAGCGAGGGTTAAAAAAAGTAATTCTTGAGCTTTGCGGAGACGCTTGGAGAGAGCAGCGACCAGCACGCGGAGAGGGCGATCTCACTCAGTGAAGCCGCGCCCCTCAGACGCATCTGGAAAGGAGGAATTGGACAATGATGTTGCAAAAGTATGTATATTATATGAGTAACTGACTCATTTCATCTTCTCAAGTGTTCTTTGATGCACCGCATTCGTGCTCAATCTTTTCTTCGGGGGTGCTCTCCTCGCTTGCCGAACACGGAGCCGACATCTCTGCGGTCACTTCGTCCTCCCTCGAGCTGGCAGAGATGACTGGCCTTCCCCCCTTGACGCGGAAAATGGGCAGGGCGAGAAACGGTCAAAAACTACTCAGAACTATGCGTTTACATCTATGCTCGTACCTAAATATATACATATGTACAACTGTATCTATATGTAGTTCATTTAATTCAATTTATTTATTTCGATGCTGGGTTATTCGCATTAATATTGTTTAAGTTATTTCATCATTCCGAATCTAGCGCATGCATACATTTTTTCTACCCAAAATGTATGTACATACACTCTTGCATTGGTACCTCTCTCTCTCTATTCATGCCTCAATGAAGAGTCTCGCTTTTGTTGAAGATCCTTCAATCTGATTGTCAGCTCTGTCCCTCTTTTCTGTAATTCTCTCTCAGTCTCTTTCCCTTTTATAATTCTATCGCCTTTTTCTCTCTCTTTCTCTCTCTACCTTTCTCTCTCTCTCTCTCTTTCTCTCTCTCCCTCTCCTTCTCATCTCGCATCATTTTCAGAATGTTATGTGTATGCACCTAGCCAGACTCAATGTCGTCTCCTGTCCCGAGACCTAAACGCGTTCATGATGGCTGCGGCATCGGAATGTGTCAAGCGATCCTCCTTTTTACTCACTCTCCTCCCTACCTCTTGCTCTCTCTCTCTCTCTCTCTCTCTCTCTCTCTCTCTCTCTCTCTTTCTCTCTCTTTCTCTCTCTTTCTCTCTCTGTTTCTTTCGCTCTCTCATCCTGTCTTTCTCTCTCTCCCTCTTTCTTCTCTTCACTCTCCCTCTAGTTACCTCCTAGATACTCTGTTTTCCTTCTATCTGCCCGATGCGATCACCTTGTACAGGTTCCAAATGAGACACGCCATGAGCCTCTGAACACGTTATCGGTCATGAATTATTTGTTGGCCCACCGACCGACACGTGAGACCGACGGGCTGTTGTTGCTTCATTCATATAAAATACATTCTGTCAAGAGAGAGAGAGAGAGAGAGAAGGCAAAGGAGAGAGAGAGAGGAGATCCAGTCAAAGATGCAGATTATGCATGTATTTTGGCCCTTTCCCAGACTCACCCGCCTCTCTTATGCTTGAGTACCCTTCAAGGAAAAGCAAAATATAATGCCCCATGTCTCATTCTCATGAACAAGATGTAGACATACACGTGGTGCAACAAGGCGGTAGTAGCATTACGACTTCTCCTTCTCGCTCTCTATGTCCCTCTCTCCTCCTTTCGCTCTTCCTTTCGCTCTGCCTTTCATTCTCTCAATCTCTCTATTTATATAGCTCTCTCTCTCTCTCTCTCAATCTCTTGGCCCCTGCCTCTGAATCAGCATTTTCGTCTCTCTCTCTGTCGCTCTCTCTCTCTCTCCCTCTGTCGCGTTTTCTTTTTCCCTCTCTCTGTCTTTCTCTATGTCTCTTCCGCGGAAAACGAGTTATGCAGATAATAAGGTTCAATGGAAGAAGAGGCTCTTTCTTTCACTTGCTAATCAGTTTGAATACAAATCCGGTGAAAGGCGTGGTGACCCACTTTCGCTCTCGGATTTGCCCCCCGCATTGTGATTTCTCTCACTCTCACTCTCTCTCTCTCTATCTCTCTCTCTCTCTCTCTCTCTCTGTCTCTCTCTATCTCTCTCTCGGTACCGTTCTCTCTCCATCTCTCGCAATCACTCACTCCCTCTTACTCATCAAATCCGTATGCATTCCTTTCTCTCGTCCTACCTCTCGCGGTCCTCATTTCTCACCCAACCTCTCTCTCTATCCTTAATTGTCTAATAAAATCCGGCTCATTTTGCCCAAAACAACTGTCTCCATTCTCTATCGTATTCTGCTCTAGCAGTCCTTGCAGAGATTCTCAAAACACAGCCGGTCTCCACTCTATAAGCTTTTCCAAATTTGCCAATCTGTGTACTGCTTTCTCATCTCGCAAAATCCGTTCTGATTAATGCGTCCGTGTATATCTGCATAGAACTTTTTGATTAAAGAGAAGCTACAAATTGTTTGCTGTTTTTTTCTACAAACTTGTTATTAGATCTACGACAAAGTCAAATTTGACTTATGCTTTACTACTTGACCTTTTCAGCGATGGACCTTGACTCGCTGCCTCCCGAGCTGCTGCGCGAGATCGTGCGTCGTCTGCGTGGCCGGGACGCGGCAGCCGCGTCGCTCGCGTCACGCCGTCTGCGACGCGTCGTATGCGGCGATGCACGCGTTGCCGCTCGCGCCTTCGCGCCGCGCATCCGCGTGCAGATCGACGGCGGCGAGGTGAGAATGGACGAAAGGAAAAAAAATAAGAATAAAATAAAGCAACATTAACTGGGTAATATGCAACCGTCTTCTTCATTCAGCAAACAATTACATAGAAAGAGATTTAAAAAGTGGCAAAACATGCATGTCGCTATTCGAGAAGTCCTTCCGCGCCCGTTCGTGGTGTCGCCAATGTTCGGCGCATTCTGAAGAGAGCCGTGAACGTTTGCTCTCGGATCGCGTCTTCAGTGTGCCGCTAAGAGTGTGCCACCCAAAGAACGAGGTTACTCTTGATGTTTATGCCTCTGAAAACGATTCGATGGAAAGAGAGAGGGATAAAAAAATCTTTTCTTTCATATATTATTTATTTACTTTATCACTGTATAATCATACAAGTTTGGGGAGAGAAAGAATGCAGAAGCCTAAAATTGGCATAGAGAAAAAAGCGCTGTTTAGAATGAAGCAGCTGAAGGAAGCGAAGAGTCTCCCTTCGAGCACCTCGTTCATCTCCTTCTGCTGCCTGCTCGTTCCCTTGATCTGCTCGTTGTGAGTTCTTGTGCTGCTCCAGAACATCCTTTCATTTATTTTTCCTTAATTTATTTAGTAAAATTTCTATCCTTCCTTATCCCCTTGAAGGAATCGCATATTTATTACCAGGTGGACGCCGGCAAAGCGGAGCTCGAAGCGCTGGCGGCCGCACTTCGCACGGTGGGGAACGACAACCTAGATCGGCCGGGTTTGGCGTCGACCTTGGCACGTCCTCGCGTACGCTCTTTCTGCATACGCACGAGACGCGGCACCAACGAGACCGCGCTCGTCGATTGTCTAGAGAATATCGGCGCGCCAGAGCTGGTTTGACAGAATTTTTTTTAAAATCGTTTACAAGGAATGCATTCATAGATAGTTTTCGTCATGTTCTTGTAATCGTAATAGAGAAGAAGGCAGAGAGAGAGAGAGAGAGAGAGAAAGATCTAACCAACTCTGCAGATCTACCTGCATGTCTGGCAGCTCTCCATTCTCTCCTGGTCCTCTCTCGCTCTCCGCTCCGCCCGCTTTGTGTGTCTTCGCACGGACATCTTCGCCTCGCTGCCCTCACATCTTCGCTTCCACTCTGGAGGTCCTTGAAATGCATCGACTTTATTGTGAATGTGAAAAATCATTATACAGAATTAGTATAAATATGTACAATGCTATTTTACTGTTATAGTTGTCTTGGAATGCGGGGATTCTGAAACCTCTTAGTTCATCTAGAGCGTGCAATGGCGCTGTCGTCGTCCGACGCGTCTGTCGAAGCGAGCGCGCGCCTTGCGGCGGACGCGTTCGGCGCGTTGCGGCAACGCGCCGACCGCATCATCGAGGCGCCGTCGGTGCTCAACGACATTGTCAAGGTTGGTTCGATTTCGACTCATTCGGATGAAATATAATTTACATCAATTTTTTGCTTCTTTTGTATTAATTTAATTTAAAGTTCGCATTTCCTTTCATTATATGGGTGATGAGGCGATGTATTGCATTTGTTTGTTTTTTGGAGAAAATAAATAAAAGTTACTTCAAAGAAAAATATTTAAAAAAGAAAAAAAAAAAAAGAAAATAGAATGAGACTACTCTATATGATAAAGGAGTTCGACGTGCTCTGCGGCCACGAACACATCTTCCGACTCGTGCGACTGCGAGAGAGCGAGTTGGAAGAGGGAGGAGGAGGAAAGACAGTCAATGCGCTTCTCGCCGCGGGCAGGATCTCCACACAGGTACGCAAGATTTTGTTGTTTTGTAAAACGTGCCATTAAAGAAAATCGGTGTAAACAATAAGTCGAGGAGCTATGTACGTGAATGTCTCAAATAGATACAAATTTATGTGTATTATTTTTATTTTTATTTTTATTTTAATCCTTAATTAATAAAAGCGGAATAACCACCAGCAGGACGACGAGGCCGTCGCCGAGTTGCCGAATGCTATCAAATTTCACAAGCGGACTGCGAAGCAGCCGCACGGCGCTAAACACCGTAACTTTGTCGTCGAATTCGTCGCGTAACTTTGACGACTCTAAAAGAATTGAATGTCAGACCGGGAAGATGTTTGAGTTGAAAGAAGAATGACCTTTTAAAAGCCAACCATATTAGATGCCTTTGGCATTATTGGAGATTTTCTGGAGTTTTTAATTGTTTCAGAGAAATCTCTCGTCTGTTCCATATGAGCTCTAATTTTGATTCAAGCACGCCATCTGTTTACTATATAAGTTTTCTATTATGATTCTAATTTGTTAGAATTTTGTTATTTTTTTTAATTATGCATGCGGCACCACAATATAAGCGCCTCTAATGACCGGTCTTTCTAGACTTCCGTGGTTTTTCCTTGCATCATTGTGGAATGTACGTACGTGTACTATTATCTCACTGCTGCAATAAATATTTGTAGAATCCAACATACGTCATTATACATACTTTTAATGTAGGGTTTCAGAGCGAATTGTGTACTTTAATAAGCCGGTTCCCTAGTAATAAGGTGCCTTGTTTGAAGTCACTTTAGTTCGCCGTACGATTAAATCTAGTCTCTCAAGAGTGCTTGGTCAAGGCATGCACCTCTACAAAACACAGCTCGAATACACCGTAATAGATAAAGCTTTAAAAATATTGCATGAAAAACGTTTGCATCAACAATGTTCTTATGTACCATGAGACAATACCCGCCTTCTTGATCCTTGTCTCTGTTCTACCCATTCTCCTCTCAATTCCCCTTTCTACAATTCTTCTGCCACTGAACAGTTACCATAAATTGCTACTTGCATTTTGTGCTATTTTCTTTCTGCATTCTATCAGAAGAATAGAAAACCAAGGGCCAGAACATACATATATCTCATAATTGTGCAGTCCACCAACCGAGAAGGAAATGGCAGTTGGAGAGGTCCGGTTATGACCACCCGTTCTTTTCTCTTATTCGGTCAACGTCTAGACTTTTTAGCCAAATGCAACTGAGGAGTTTACAAGGTCAAACAAGGAAGGAGCGTGCATCTAGATACATACTATGTCTGACTGTCTATATGCACGCATGCATAGTTTCTCATAAGTTCCGCATTCAACCATTAAACTAGCCGAAAACTCAGTTTTGAATTCCCGCACGTTTACGTGATTATAAATCGATGGAGTATGCGATTTTGGGAGGCGGGACGGCGAAAAAGAAGTCTAATAATAAATTCGCCCGTTCGCGCCTTCTCTTTATTTCATTGTTCTTATCAGCGATTTGTCGATCCGTATAAAAGAGTAGAAAGTGCATGAGAGCGAAGCAAGTGGATGACTGGTGATGTTTCGGCTGACAATGAGAGATCAGAGGGACCCATGATGTTTCAGCTCGTTGTGACTGTGCGGCCCGCACAACTTTTCCACTTTCTCTCTCTGCAACTCAATCAAATAAATAAATGTGCATTTCCCTCTCTCTTTCCCTCCTTCTTATCGTCTCTCCTAATCGAACACAACTGGCCCGGATGGTATTTAAGAAGCAACAATTCAGGTTAGAACTGAAGAGAGGTTCTGATCAAGTCATAAATTGTTTCCCTTTTACTCGTCAAAATATTATTAAAAGTGTATATCCTAAGCATTTAATCAGCACAGATCACTCAGAATGAGTATGCTGCTGGTATTGATCGTTTCTCTTCTGACTCATGTTGCAGCTCTCAAGTTCCTCGCGTGGAATCCAATCATGGCTCATAGCCATGCCAACTTCCAAGGAAAGGTTTCCGACGCACTCATCGAAACTGGACACGAAGTCGTAAGTCCGTTGCTATGTTGATTGAGGGTCGTAGAGACAACCAAGTAGTTTGAATTATAAACAAATGTGTTCATGAATTCAAATATTGATAAAAAATTTACAGTTAAAAGCCTAAAATGGGGCGAACGCTGGTGGTGAGAATATACATTTAAAGTGAATTAATCTAGAAAAAAGTGACTAGGTTTAATGCTTAGGTGATGCTGAGTCCGATCATGCACGGCGGACTCAAGAATGTCACCAGCAAACTGGCACGCACCATTCACGTGCCACAGAACGACTTCACCAGGGAGTACGAGCAGATTCAAGTCGCCACTTTCACTGAGCATCTCTGGACGGTAGACCAGGGCAATCCATTCATCTTCATCGAGGTTTATAATCGTTCGCATCTACATATGTGTGTTTTTTTCAGATCCATTGAGTGAGAGCGATAGAGAGAAAGAAGAGAGAGAAAGAAGAGAAAAGAGAGAAGAGAGAAAGAGAGAGAGGAGAGAAAGAGAGAGAAGTGCGAATCATGAGGAGAATGAGCGAGCGGAGTGTGAAGGAGGAAGAATATCATACAAATTATTGCTTAGGTATTTATCGATAAGCACCTTGTATGTCAGCCGATGAAGAATACAACGGTCTACATGGTCGAAGCATGTAGAGGCTTGTTTATTTCTTCTCCATTTTAAAATTATTATTTTAAAACCGTCTCTGTCGTTTGCTTTAACAATTGTTTGTTGTTAATGTTTTATTTTGTACATTTTATTTTAGAAACGCTCCAACAGAGTGGTCTCCTGGAAAGTCTGCGCGCGGAAAAGTTTGACAGCGCCTTTGGCGAAGATCTCGATCCGTGTGGATTTGGCAAGTTGCCAAGAACCTGGAAGATAGATTCCAAGTAAATGTGGATTCATTTCAGGCATCTTCCACCTCATCGGAATCAGGAAGTTTGCAATCACACAGAGCACGGCGTCGCTTGAGTCTTCGGAAATCACTGGCGTTCCAGCATTTCCTAGCTTTCAGCCAGGCTTGTCTTGCCTTATCATTAGTTTTTCTCTCTCTCTCTCTTTCGCTCTCTCTTCTTTTTTTTGAAACAGAAAAGATTTGATAAAACGAGGTGATGTCATTTCAATCATTCATTGGCCATTGACACAGCACTCATGGCTATGAACGGAGATGAAATGACCACGAGGGAGCGTCTCTACAACCTCCGCGCTGTCGATGCGTGGGGACAGACGCTGGACGTCATCTACGACGGAGTGCAGCGACTCTTCGACGACCTCTACGCCGACTTCCCCAGGCTCAAAGTCGGTGACAGGGTTTTAGGAAGGAAGTTTTATTTCTACACTACTTTTAAATATGCAAACCAGTATAATAAAATTTTTTATTTAACTTATAATTAAGAGAGCATGTCCGTAAGCTTCGAGCGCAGCCTGCCCCGGGAAAATTTTTTCGAATTCAATAACAGAAAACATTTTTCTTATACAACTCGACACGCTCTATTTAATGAGCCTAATTTCATCATCATCCGATTTTTTCCCTTCGGGATACACTACCGTAACCCTGAAAATTCATTGAGCCATAACTTCATTCAAAACCTGTTTTGTGAAACCATGTACATATCATTCATTAGCATTTCGAAAGCGCTTCAAATTTCATCTAGGAACATGTTTTACAAAAATTTTATTTTGGCTGAGAAAATTTGCCTTAAATTATTTGAAGCGTTAGCACACGACTTTATGATCTTTCCCCACCCTGGAACGTAGATAGAAAGAAAGAGCGTGAAATTTGCTGTCGAATAAGCACCATTCAAGAAAAATCTGAGCGTACCAATTTTTGCTACGACGCGAGCAATGCGCGCGAGTCGGTCAAAAAGGCGCGTTTACGGCGGCTTAGGCACCCTTCAAGCGCATTCAGCGATCGATAACTTTGCTCAATCTTAATATCAGAAAATCGTAGGTATATCATCTAAGAGCCCTCACAGAGATCTTCAAATGCTACATACATACTTTTATTGAAATATTTATATTTCTACAAAAAATTTCGTTCTGTAATATTAGAAGGCTTAAAAAACTACTTTACAAACATTTCAGCATTTCAAATCATACATCATAAGAAAGAGCGTGAAATTTGCTACAAGATGAACCCCTTTCAATAAACTTTCAATCCTATAATGTTTTGTTATAAGTCATAAGAATAAGTAAAGAAGCCTCGCCCAAGAATTTCATTGTTTAGGTTATTCGAATTAGAATATTCCAATATTTTTTTTTACGTTGAAGAATTGTGTTAAGCTGATGCCCTATTCTTATGACTTATAACAAAACATTATAGGATTGAAAGTTTATTGAAAGGGGTTCATCTTGTAGCAAATTTCACGCTCTTTCTTATGATGTATGATTTGAAATGCGGAAATGTTTGTAAAGTAGTTTTTTTAAGCCTTCTAATATTACAGAACGAAATTTTTTGTAGAAATATAAATATTTCAATAAAAGTATGTATGTAGCATTTGAAGATCTCTGTGAGGGCTCTTAGATGATATACCTACGATTTTCTGATATTAAGATTGAGCAAAGTTATCGATCGCTGAATGCGCTTGCAGGGTGCCTCAGCCGCCGTAAACGCGCCTTTTTGACCGACTCGCGCGCATTGCTCGCGTCGTAGGAAAAATTGATACGCTCAGATTTTTCTTGAATGGTGCTTATTCGACAGCAAATTTCACGCTCTTTCTTTCTATCTACGTTCCAGGGTGGGGAAATGATCATAAAGTCGTGTGCTGACGCTTCAAATAATTTAAGGCAAATTTTCTAAGCCAAAATAAAATTTTTGTAAAACATGTTCCTAGATGAAATTTGAAGCGCTTTCGAAATGCTAATGAATGATATGTACATGGTTTCACAAAACAGGTTTTGAATGAAGTTATGGCTCAATGAAGTTTCAGGGTTACGGTAGTGTATCCCGAAGGGAAAAAATCGGATGATGATGAAATTAGGCTCATTAAATAGAGCGTGTCGAGTTGTATAAGAAAAATGTTTTCTGTTATTGAATTCGAAAACAATTTTCCCGGGGCAGGCTGCCTTAAAGAATTGCGATCACCGAAAAACTGCAATTGTATGTTCAAACGTGCAAAGGTTTCAAACGGAAGTCCATTTAATTACTCAAAATATTACTGTAGACAAGGAGACTAAAGTAGCGCTGGTTTCGAAAAATCCGTTTCTTTTTCGAAGCGATATGTTATTGCTTGTTTACTAATTTGATACTGTTTTGCCTAAAATTCTTTAGCTTACTCAAGAAAATTCACATAAGAAAGGTGGTAAAGCATAAACCAAAAAATGTCTTGAAATATTTATAAATTTAATCTTCCCGGGATGTGTACGTGGCCGTTAATCTACCATCGAGTGCCATTTTGCACTGACACCAATCACAAATTCATTCAAAATTTGTACTTTCAAGCATCTTATACTTGAATATGGAACCTTTTTTGTGCTTTTCATTTGCTTTTTCTTTTTCCTCATGCCCGAGACTATTCGAAAATAGCTAAGATGTTTCATAAATCGGCAATGACTTTTCGGTGATCGCCCTCCTTTAAGCGCGCGCTCGACTCTTACAGAGAAGCTCTCTTAACATATAACTTTAACATAAAAAAATAATGAAAGATGAAAAAAATTTGCTTGCAATTAGGACATCTCGAAAAATGCGAGCTACTTCTTCCTGAACACCGAGCCACTCGTGGACTTTCCGCGTCTCGTGAGTCGCAAGATGATTGACATCGGCGGCATCGCCTTGCCGACCACCGTCCATCAGCTGCCGGAGGTATCTAATAAGCCTCCTTTTTATTAATTAATATATGTAAATGCAAGCCTTTTTTACCTTGTTTACTCATTCAATTTGCCTTGTTTACTCATTCAATAAAAAAGACTTCCTCCTTAAACACCAATGGGTTTAGCCTTTGCTCGGCGAGTTGTCGCTGCGACCGCGGACCGTTCTCATCTCGTTCGGCTCAGTCATGCTCTCGCATCTCATGCCAGAGCGCTTCAAGGCAGCTCATTTTGTTTCCTTAATTAGTTACAATAAACTGTTGTATTCAAGCATACTAATCCCCCTCTCTCAACACTTCAACCCTCGTATTTTATTTTTCCAGCAAAGTATCCGCTCGCTGGCCCTGACCCTTCCGAATGTGACTTTCATTTGGAAGTATGAGAAGCCTGAGCACAACGTCGCCGCCGGCATTCCAAATCTCATCACGCACACTTGGCTGCCGCAGACCGATCTGCTGCGTCAGTTCTCAGCATCTCTCACTGCTCTCTCTTTCTCACTCAATCTCTCTCATTCCCTCTACCCCCTCTCTCTGACTCTCTGCAGGCGATCCTCGTCTCTCTGCCTTCGTGACCCATGGAGGTGCTGGTTCTTCGTATGAAGCAGTCCTGGCTGGTGTTCCCACTCTTGTCATCCCTGTCATTGGCGACCAGATGAGAAATGGCGAAATGATCAAGCGAATTGGAGTCGGCAGAATCCTCAAACGGGACGATTTGGCCCAGTCTGAGCTGCTTGTCAATGCTGTTCGAGATCTGCTTGAGAATGATAAGTGCGCACATTTTTGCTTATTGATTCTTTTATTCTTTAATATTATTTTTAAGTGTCTCGTTATGCCGTATTCCTTTGTTCACGAAAATATTTTTAAAATGCTCAGATATCGTGCGAAGGCGCGAACTGTGGCTGAAATGGTTTCATCGCAGCCTCAGTCGGTGCGCGAGAGACTGGTCTCCCACATGGAGTTCATGGCCCGTTTCGGCCCTCTCGACCAGCTCAGTCATGCTGGACGCGACATGAGCGTTATTACTTTCTACAACCTCGATATTTTCGCCGTTTTGATAGCAGGGATTCTTTCTGCTGTAGGAGTTCTACTCTTTATTGTTCTCAGAATATTCAGACAATTTCCTTCATTTGTCACAAAACTAAAGAATAAGAGTGAATAGTTTGGTCGTAAACAACGGACAAATGTGGCCCTTTCAGATTTCTGTCATTGTAGAACATTTTGGCAATTTAACTTGATGTATTCCAGATCATGAAATTAATACTCTGTACATGAGAATGCGTCCCCGTTCCGCATTTCCAGCTTCAATTATTTCAATTAATTGAATTATTCCAATTAATTAAGGATCAAATAATGTTGGACTGTGCCGTTGTCTTATCTGTATTTTTTGTATATTATGTAGTACATTTTTTTTTTACTTGTTCGGCTGTCTTCATGTTCACAACCATGATATTTAAATATCGATCTCAATCATACCCTCTACTATTCAAAAATCTGTTCCAAAGAACATAATAACGCTCAATGCATGTGGTTTAGCTTTTAGTAGCAGAATATATGAAAAACATTGAATGAAGATTGGTTGTCAATTTGATAAGTTGAGCGTATGATCTTATTATGTCTTGTCTCATATCTTATTGCACAACATTGCACCACACATTTCTGTTTACTAGATCTATAGTTTCTAGCTTGCGTCTAGAAAAAGTTGAGGCTATCGAACACTTGCGAAGCCGAAATCACTGCAGTCGTGCTGACAAAAGATTCACTCGGTCTCGTGCGCCACTCACACCTCTGCACAAAACGGAACATGCACAACTTGTCTGCGACCACCAGGGAACATCCCATTCAATTCAACATTGACTCTCAATAATTCCTCTTATCTTTGTATTCTCACTACACTCAATCTTCTTCTATTTCGCTCGCGTATGCACGTATAATGTAAATGCGAACGAGACAAATATTGTGAGAACACTTGTGACTTCTTGTGAACATGCGCACACAATAACGACGCTCTTTCTCTTTCCCTCTTCCGCTCAAACTTGAGTAGACCGCATACTTGATCACTTGAATCGTCTTGGTTTTCACTGCCACGCTGTTAACGGAACAATGATCAAGCCAAACAGCACTCTTATATTTTTGTGGAGTAAACCAACACTCTGTAGGAACGAGCGATTATCTAACAAAATTAGGAAAATGCTTTTGATTCTCTTCGTGGTCGCATCCCTACGATGGAATTCTTTAAAGACAAAGAGGTATATCAAAGGTGAAATCCGAATCAAATGTTCGCTTGCCCAGATTACGCGAGAGAGCGCGGACCGTGGCCAAAATGGTGGAATCGCAGCCTCAGTCAGTGCGCGAGAGACTGGTCTCCCACATGGAGTTCATGGCCCGTTTCGGCCCTCTCGACCAGCTCAGCCATGCTGGACGCGACATGATCGTTATTACCGTTACAACTTCGACATTTTCGCTATCTTTCTGTTTACTTGATCTCAGTTGCTTCCTCAGTTATTTCTTTTCTTATTGCAAATCTCCCGTATTAAAACTTTATCAGCTCTAGCTTTTATTTTATACATATTATAGAATATTGTTAATAGTGCCGATTAATTAGTTGTTCTGAAACGCAAGGATGAACAATCGTGTTTGTATCCAGAAAGTAAATTCATTATAAAATGTTGGGCGTACCATTTATTTGAATGTATCAATGCGAAGAATTATACAAAAATTATCATTCGGCATATTTCAAAATTTGGGAACAGCATATATATGTATATACATAGTATAAATAGATACATAATATGTACTGTACGTGACTATCTCGATGTCGAAAATTTAGTGGGCACTCATAGCCCATTCTCAAAAATGATCTAGGAACTGCTTCTCCTGATATGATGATATTCACACGGCGGTGATTCTTGAAGTTGTGCTTCATCCCGACCTCGTTCAATGTAAATCCGTTTTTTTATTGAGGCTCCGTCAACTACTAAGCAGAACTTCAACTACAAATGTACAAAAATGTTGCTGCAAATACGTTAGTTTGGATATGTATACTAGTAAGGGATGGAAAAAGTTCCTATTTTATCGATGACCTTAAAACCTAAACATAATTTTTGTCTGCAGCGTTGGCAAAGCAGGAACAGACGAACGAAGAATCGACCGTCGACGCTGATGAATTGTAGTGTGAATGAGAAAGTGCAAGTCTTTAATAGCACATGTTCACGGTTAATTATTCATCTAACGAGTGCTTTAACGTGACTTTTTTAAAGCTTTACATTTGCTATTTCAAACTTTCTCTTAGATTACGATCAGTGAGACTGCAAAGTGCACTGAGTAAGTGCAGATTTGGAAAAGTATTTAAACGGCATTGCGCCACTATCAAAATCCTTCTTCTCATCATTTCTCCACTCCCCGCCCGACTGCGACTTCTCGTTCTAGAGATGGGAGACGGGCGACCGCAGACGGAGCACATCTGCAGGGTCTCGAAGAGCGCCAAGACTACTGTAGTCAGAAATCGTGCTTTCGTCGTCTTTTCCTGCTCCTTTTGCCAGTCTGACCCAAATTTACTGATTAATCTGAAAGAAACAACGTTGTCCGCAAATCATAAGGATTTATACCCATCGACAACATATATATATATATATATATATATATATATATATATATATATATATATATATGCATACAAATATGAACTCAAAGTTAGATTCATCCTGCGTCATAGAAATGGCATGACACGATCTTATAGTATCTGGATCTTCTCTTTTGCTCTTATTGTTATAGCTCTTCCACTAAAAGTTCCGTTGTACTATCGAAGAATTGCTCTCTCCAATGGAATCAAATGCACCTTGTAACCCCATGAATCCTTTAGAGTTCGAAATACAATGGTGAATTCAGAGTGAAACTGTTGCCTCGCGCAGTCTCCTTTTGCATGTACTTCCTAACAATAAGCACTTATAGAGAACTTGAATAATTAATTGTTAATTAAAGGAGGGCTATCACCGAAATATATTTAATACAGGTTCAAATTGCCGCGTCTGCCACATGATTCCTCACTCTCATTCTCGCATGCAATTTCGCAGGTCGCACACACCCGCTGCGTAAATGAGAGTGCGAAGGGCCGCTACAATTTGAAATATCACATAATTTTTCGGTGATCGCCCTTCTTTAAATGAGCAAAAACTTAGCTGTAATCTATTTTAATCTTGCTGGCCATTGTTGTCTCGTATCTCTCAATCACATACTCTCTCGCAATTATGTCAGGAATTTCGCGAATTCAAGATTGATTATGAGGCTCCCGAATTAATCATTTTCGGTGATTATCCTTAATTCTGATAACTGAAGAACATCGTCTTCGATGACGGAACGCTGATGAAGATCGACATTGCACCGATGACTGAAACTCGCGAGAAGACGGCGGAGGAGAAGGCGCCAGAAGAGAAGGAATCTCTGGCGCGGGCGCCGAAAGAACTCAAGCACAAGTCGTGCAGGCGCGGGGGCATTGTCAGTTCTTCGTCTTTAGGATACAACCGGCAACATGGAAGTCATCTAGACCGACAGCTCATTTGAGTCCCACTATTGCTGCAATTAAATATCATACAACAAAAATTGTTTGAACGTCAAAAATGTTCGAAAAAAATTAAAAATTCGTTTCAGGAGATCAGGCGAAAGAGGATCATCAAGTGGGCGGAGGGGGTCTCGGCTACGGTAAGCGGTCTCTCGTTTTCTCTCCTCAGCCCTCCCTCCCTCTCTCTTCTAATGATGTACTTTGCAGTCCATCCGCACCATTGCGTTGGACTACGTCAACGACCTGAGGGACTACACCACGCCCAATGCCAGCTTCCACAAGAAATCATCCAAGGATCGGTACTTACCAACTGCAACCACTCTCTTTCTCTAACACTCTTCTTTCTCCCTCTTCCCTTCTCACCCATCCCTCTTTTTCTCCTCCCTATCTCTCTTTCTCTGCAGTGACTCAGACGTTCCCTGCCTGCTGAACAGTCGTGTCGTCCTCCCCTCGAAGAACGGGGATGACTTTATCCACGCGAATTGGCTGCGCCTCCCGACAGGCCGGGATTACATCGTCACCCAGGTAATCTAGTTTTATTTGGAATATTAATTTTACTTTGTAATCAATATTTTACTTGAAGAAAAGAAATAATAGTAAAAGAATGCTAGCCTTGAAGGCGCCGACCCACGAGACGGTCGATGACTTCTGGAGGATGTGCGTCCACGAGGAAGTGGCACTCATCGCCATGGTCTGCGACTTCGAGGAGGGCGAGTTTCATTTTGAATTCGCGCTCTTTTGCTCGAATATATAAAGATGCGACAAAATTATTCAAATAAATCACGATTAGTCAAAATTAATGTCGATTAGTCGATTCTTCAAAAGGCTTACCAAACTCTTGCCAAACAAAAAGTCATCAACGAATAGTCTCAGACGGGCAGAAGGTGGCGGCGTACGTGCCGAGCGAGGACGGCGAGGTCCGCCCCTTCGGCCACTGCCGCGTCAAGCGGATCGCGCGCGTCTCTCCCTCCTCGCCAAGTACAAGGAACTCTTCAACATTACGCAGCTCGAGATCAGCTACAAGTTCGTGTCAAGAAATGAATCCACCTATTATTGATATCATCGATGTATAGGTTTATTTACTCTCTCACCTCTCTCAGGAAACGGAGGCCGGTATCCATTCTGCATGCTCAGATGATGGGCTGGCCGGCGTGGCTGGCTCCGCCCTCTGTTGACCCCGTTCTCCAGTTCTGGAGCTGGATCAAGAAGTATCTCTATCTCTTCTCTCTCTCTCTCTTCTCTCTTTTCTCTTTCTCTCTATCTCTCTTTCTCCTTCCAGAAAGGCCGACTACCGCCCGATTGTGATCCACGGCATGCTTGGCATCGACCGCGCCATGACTCTGCCCGCCCTCGAGTTGGCCGCGTACCGCATTTCCCGCGACGCCGACCTGGATCTCGCGGACATTGTCCGAGAGGCTCGCTCCCATCGACACCTCGTCAGGCTGCTGTTTCATTCTTATATTCTCTCTTCCCCTCCTTCTCTCTTCTCTCACTCTCCTTTCTCAACTCTCCCATTCTCTCTCTCTCTCTCTCTCCTCTCCTCCAGGCCATCGACAGCCACGTGTCGTACCTGCATTTGCATGTTTTGCTGCTCACTCTCGCCATCTCTGGCCCCTGCCCGCCTGCCCTCGTGGAATCGGTCGGGAGATTCGTCGCCCGCTTTCAGAAGCATGTCAAGAAACAACTGCAAAAGTTCGAGGTGACTTTGTGAGGGGTCATCCATTTCTGCGTGCTCCCTTCTAGACTGAGATCACCACGAGGTGTCTATTTGTTTCGTACTTGGTGGGGCGGGTTGTTTTGTGTTGCTCTTTTGATTTGTCTCTCGTTTAGTAACGACGAAGAGTATGGGCACCGCTGAAGACAAGTAGCCAGAGATGTATAATGATATCTCCTTCTCTGCGTCCGTCTCTCGCTCTCTCTTACTCCCTGTTCCTTCTGCTTTCTGGCCCTCTCTGACTCTGCTTCTTTCCCTCTGTCACCTCACCTCACCCTCGATGTCTGGTATCCTCTTATTCCTATCCTATTCCTTGATAGGCTCTGATAACGAGCATCTTTTAAGGCATGAAATACATAGAATGATCAATGGAAAGTGGGGAAAGATTGACAGAAATTTCGCGACCGCTGTGGTCAATGATCGAAAAGAAAGCATTGAAAGAAGGGAACACAATTCAAGTATGAACTCAGAGGAGCTCCACTAAATTCATGACAGATACAATGATGGGGTGTGAGGATTCACTGTGTGATGCATGCTCATTCGTACATGATAATTGTCAAAAAAAATTAGTGTCAATTTGATCTACACACGCGTTCGTGAGAAATTGGATGTAGGTCATAACGATACTTCGAAAATGCTTGGCTCCTCGACGTTGTCACGCACTCCCAAACCTCTGGCAGTCCTTTCCCTCTCTGATCGTGTATAAAAGGGAGCCCCAGCACTTGCACCCCATCAGTCTGCCAAGATGTCTCTCCCTCTGTCCCTCACTCTCCTTCTCCTCTCGTTGTCTGCGTCTCTCGCCTACGTCATTCCCTCTCAATCCACGACCACTCCGATTCCGTCCAACGACTTCAAGCCGACTGAGCCAGGCTACGCCGACAAGGAGACGACCAACTTCGCTATGGTATGTTGTCAAATTTATTTTTATATTCCCCTCTCATACACCCTCTCCCTTTCATTTTCTCTCTCTTCCTCTTTCTTCTCTCTCTCTCTCGCTCTCTCATGTTCTTCTTTCACTTTCTTACATGCAGATTTCTGTACATCTTCCAAAACAAAACATTGTTTAATGCATATTTAACTTGTATCGTTCAAAAATTTAATTTGTTCCCTTGCAGGCCCCGCCCCTCTCTCACGCCTCTCCCTCCACAGAGAACTACGCTTCTCCCTCCACTGAGAACTACGCTTCTCCCTCCACTGAGAACTACGCTCCCACCACCTCGGTTCCTCTCTTCAGCGATATCCCGGGCACGACAACTGAGAGCGGATACGGGGTTGAGGAGACCTCCTCCGTCAATTTACTCATTCTTCACCCAATCCTGTTCTCTCTTATCTATCCTTCGTCTCTATCTCACTCTCAGTACTGCACTTCTCACAATTTCCTCCTATTATTGTCTTATTACCATTTGTTCCGTTCAGGACCTTCCCACGGGCGGTTACGGTGGCCGCTCCCCTCGCAACGCGCCCCCTCAAGCCCCTCCTGCGGTTGTCTACCAGCAGCCGGCGTACACGACCACGCGCGGATACCAGCAGATGGACTCCTCCCTCAAGTCACCACCTCTACGCCCTATGTCCCCGCACCGGCCGCTCCCGCCCGTCATTCTCCCTGCTCGGGTTCGCATTTCGAATTCAGGCTTATTGTTAGAAATATGTCAAAGCATTAATTCCACCTTTCTTTCCAGGACCCAGCCCCCGTTACTTACCAGGCGGAGGTGCCTGCCCGTGTCCAGCCTCTTTCCACGCTCTACATTCTCGTCCCGATTCCCGAGACTCCCGCCACCTACCCGGAGCCCGCTCGTGTCAGTTTTTCCACTAAAATATGACTTTAATATGTACAGTACCGCTCAGCGGCCAGGGGTCAATGCTATAGCGGCTATAGCGGCTATAGCCAAAAGAGGCCAAGCGAAATTAAGGCCTGTAACATTTTTGTTTTCAGAATTCATTGTTATTTCTGTCTTCAGGGCAATGTTCTGCATCCATTAAGCTCAACAACTCTACAAAACAATGCATATTCACCAAAATGGAAAATCTTGTAAATATGTGGTGCAGGAACACCACAATTAGTAGTGTGTGAATGTGTCATCGTTTCAGTGAAATTTATAAAGGCACTTGCTCGAACGGTATAACAACTTTAAATTACAGTTTCAAGCTCTATTTTGCATCCTTTTGTCTTGAGAAGATACTTCTAATGCTACAAGTGAAAAAGGTATGGCAAAAAATCTTGCAAAAAAAAATTGGAAGAAATAAGCTCAAAAGAGGAACCGAACATCGGCTCTTCCGTTCATGCACATGCTAAGCATACCAATGCTCCATCCAGCCATAATGTTGGCCAACTCGAAACAATTTTAGGAAACATTTTGACGGCGGCTTTTAAGAGTTGTTAGAGTCCATGCCATAAAAATTCATTGCTTTCAGTAGTGTTCTGTAAGTTGCCACATTTCAATTTCGAAAACAAAGTTTCGGGTTGTCTCCTCTCCTCTCATCGGAATATTTTTTTACGAACGAACTTTCCAGATTTGAATTCCAAACGATCAGAAAAACGTTTGCTGCGATTGGGGTTAGAACCTGTGACTTGCAAAATTGCAGGCTAGCGCTTAACCCCCTGCGCTACACCAATCATGTCTGTTCGACCAAGCCAAACCTTGAAAGTGGGTCTCTGTGTTACGTCTTGATTTGCCCTCTCTTTGCTTCGCTTTGAACAATCCTCCACTTTGAGCTCCGATCTTGATTCTCCTTTATTTTTGTTAGGCAAATTTTCGCCCCGGTAGGGATTCGGACCTGCGACGCTCAAAAGTTCAAAAGCTGGAGCGCAACTTACTGCGTTCCGCAGGCTACATCAGAGGCCTAAAGCCAGGCGTTGACTGTCCCTTTGTTTCCGCTTTGAGCAATCCCCTTTGATCTTTAATTGGCATCAGTGCGATTGCAGCGACGCTATCTGGATTTCGGCCTGGACACTTTGTACTGACTTTCAATGGTTTACTTATAAGTAATACCCAAGGGTAACGTAACTTTTTGCTCTGTGGACTCGAAGTTGCTCTAAATTCGTGGCCGCAAAGCCCGCACATGGCCTGCGTAGCGCAGTAGGATGCGCGTTAGCGTGCTGTTTTGAGCGTCGCAGGTACGAATCCCAACCGGGGACAATGTTTTGACTAGGAAAAATAAGGAGAATCAAAATAAGAGCTCAAAGAGGAGGCGAAGCAATTCAAAGCGAAGAAAAGGGAGAATAAATCGAGAGAGAGAGAGAGAGAGAGTAAATTTTCGAAGTAGGTGGCTCACCCACTGCTAAAGTTTGGCTTGGGAGGCGAACGGATATGATAGGTGTGGCGCAGTGGGTTAAGCGCCAGCCTGCGATTTTGCAAGTCACAGGTTCTAACCCCAATCGCAGCAAACGTTTTTCTGATCGTTTGGAATTCAAATCTGGAAAGTTCGTTCGTAAAAAAATATTCCGATGAGAGGAGAGGAGACAACCCGAAACTTTGTTTTCGAAATTGAAATGTGGCAACTTACAGAACACTACTGAAAGCAATGAATTTTTATGGCATGGACTCTAACAACTCTTAAAAGCCGCCGTCAAAATGTTTCCTAAAATTGTTTCGAGTTGGCCAACATTATGGCTGGATGGAGCATTGGTATGCTTAGCATGTGCATGAACGGAAGAGCCGGTGTTCGGTTCCTCTTTTGGGCTTATTTCTTCCAATTTTTTTTGCAAGATTTTTTGCCATACCTTTTTCACTTGTAGCATTAGAAGTATCTTCTCAAGACAAAAGAATGCAAAATAGAGCTTGAAACTGTAATTTAAAGTTGTTATACGGTTCGAGCAAGTGCCTTTATAAATTTCACTGAAACGATGACACATTCACACACTACTAATTGTGGTGTTCCTGCACCACATATTTACAAGATTTTCCATTCTGGTGAATATGCATTGTTTTGTAGAGTTTTTGAGCTTAATGGATGCAGAACATTGCCCTGAAGACAGAAATAACAATGAATTCTGAAAACAAAAATGTTACAGGCCTTAATTTCGCTTGGCCTCTTTTGGCTATAGCCGCTATAGCATTGACCCCTGGCCGCTGAGCGGTACTGTAGCTTAGGGCACAAAAATTATCTGAAAATGGTAGGGGAAACTATTGCCGGCCATATTGTCTCTGAGTACACTTAGACATTACCATATTATCATTCGTTTCAGACTGCCCCGTCGTACCCAGCCCAGCCGTCCCCTGCCCGTCTTCCGTCGGTCTCCCTCCCCTCCAACTACGCCCCTCAGCCCTCTCCGGCCATCGCCGCGGCCCCCGTTCTCCAGCCGGCCAGCCCCTACTGAGCCTCTCCTGCCCTCCTCTGCTCATTCCTTTTTATCTGCCACACTTTGTAATTCCCCCCCCCTCCCGCCGATCCTTTCAGTTGTTGTGCAATGCTTGAGTTTGTACATTTTAATGAGTTGTATATTTTGTTTACTTTTATAAACCACTGCAGGGAATAAAATGATTTATTTTTCTCACTGTCTTTAGTGCTTTGAAATAAATAGAATGGTTTGGGCAACTGTAGAAAGAACTGACCTTCCAAACTGTGGAGATGAATAGTTGCATTTTCATAACATAACGTAACCAAGGATAAATACGAGAGGAATTCTCCGGAAGACTTGGGAGAACTACCTTGAACTCGATGTCGTTTGAAAACTTGATTTGCACAAAAGGGACCATTTATAGTTTGAATGCAAAGGCGCAGCTAAGTGAAACGTGTGGTAGAACCTTTATTCGAAGCGGACAAAGTGAAGGATAGGACGAGAGGAGGAGAGGGGTGAGATGGAGAATTTGAAAGAGTTATACGGTAGAGCCAGAGGGAAGTCTCTACTACTCTTTCTCCTTCTCCTTCTGCACCGCCTTCTTGTCGAAGATCGTGAAGGAGCACTGCTGAAATCGGAATCATTTCACTTGTATAAAACAAAGATCAAATGGCAATTGAACCTGAAATAGAATTAAATATTTGGTGCGGATGTAATATTTTATAATTTTACAACTTAGTTTGTGATATTTTGTTGCGCACTCACCAATTGCTTGTCGACGTTGAGCACTGCAGCGTTGTTGTCTGAGCCACCGTAGCAGGGAGCAGAGAAGATTGTCACCTGAGAAGAGAGAGAAAGAATCAGAGAGACCCCCTAACCAGCTTTTGCTCGTGGAAGAACTCGTATCCATTCGGGATGACCTGGTGGGCGCGGACGATCATTTTGAGGTTGTGCTTCTCGAGGAACTGGTCAAGTGCCTGAATCTCTCCCATCTCTCCTTCCCTCTCACTCTTCACCCCTCCCCTTACCCTTACCCTCTCACTCTCCCATGCTCTTTCTCCAACCCTTCCTCTCTCCTCCCTTTCTCTCACACTCTTCTCCTCTCCCCTTACCCTCTCACTTTCCCATACTCTTTCTCCTACCCTTCCTCTCCCCCTTCCTCCCTTCAAACCTTGGCCCCGAAGAGATGCGCGGCGCCCCTCGGCGACTCTGCGAACATCTGGATGTTGGCGTCCGGATCGGACCACGTCAGGTCGGCCATGACTCCAACATCCGGAATCTCGTACGGACGCATGATGTGGTTGATCTGAGGGTGATCTACCTCTTCGAAGATTTATTGATTCATGGAAATCTTTTGGAATCTTGCCAAAAGTCGACTTGGCCTATTGTCAAAAAGAACGGACATCCTCGAGGTGGACGAGCTCCTCGGAGATTCCTCCGTGCATGCAGAGAATGGCACGGGAGACGCGGGCCGCGATGGGCATGCACTCGAAGACTTGGTTGATGAGCTCATATAGGCCCATCGAGTACCTGCCAGAGGACTTTTGGTGTGTCCACTGGTGCGGCGAGTGCCAAAGTGGACAAAAACCTCCCTTGAAAACTCACCGACTCTTGACCTCGACCATGAATCCGTAGGTGATGTTGACGGGACGCGACTCGTGATTCCCCCGGAGCAGGGTGATGTCTTTTGGGAAGCGCAGCTGAAATTTTTAATTCTCGTTATGGTGTTAAATTTGCTTTCTTAATTACTAGTTTAAACATGAAGTTCTGCGAAAAATAACGAAGGCAATTTTGAATGACCGCGTTCACCACTGGGCATACTCATGCTCGCATGCTATTTCCCGCTGCGAGGATGTGAGAATGCGAAGGGCCGCGGCAGTTTGAAAACTCATATAATTTTTTTTTCAGTGATCACCAATTATTCCATTAAAATTCCGAGCCTTGTAGGCGAAGAGGAGCATAATGCATTCCAGGGAGAACTCGCCACGGTCGACGTAGTCACCTGAGCAATAAAAGCAAATCACTCAACTCTTTTCTTTATTCCCGTTCTCTCCGAATCCCCTGCTCTTTCTCTCCTCTTCTCGCCGCTGCAGCTGCAGTGAAGCTGCTTCATCTCTTCCCTCATTTCTCTCAATCCCGTTTTCTCTCCCTTCCCTATCCCTCTCGTTCCCTCTCTTCCTCCCATACTCATTCTCTCACTTCCCTCTCCCTCTCGTTCTCTCTCTCCCTCTCTTCCTCCCATACTCATTCTCTCACCTCCCTCTCCCTCTCGTTCTCTCTTTCCCTTACTCTTTCTCTCCCTCCCTTTCCTCACCACAGAAGACGTAGTGATGCTTTGGCGGGAAGCCATTGATGGCGAAGATCGTGAGGAGATCCATGTACTGCCCGTGGATGTCGCCGCAGATCTTCACCGATGCCTTCATCTGAAAATTGTGAATATAAATAATATTATGTTAAATATAGTTATTCTACCGTATTTGTGGCCTGCTTATTATTTTTATTATTCTTTCTTTTGTATGTATATATCCTTTCTTATACAATAGTTCTTGTTCTCGTAGAGTACGTCGTCAACCTCCATGAGCATCGGCTGGCTCCAGAAGACTTCGCGGACGCGGTAGCAGAGTTCCTTGACCTCGGAGAGCGTAAAGAGCGCCTCAAAAATAATTTAATTCTTTTTCATTGGGGAAAGTTTCCTCATCTGACTTGGCATTCTTCGCAACTCCAGCCAACGAGCCGGGAGATCACAGAATCGACCCAAGTCTCGAGCTGAAGACGAAGTATTTCTAACGAGTTCTCAGGCTGAGTGATATTCGTAATCAATTGAATATGAGTTGTCCTCCAAAAGTCGAACCTTGACTTTTTGGTCGCTCGCGAAAACGACATCCGCGTTTCGTTCGAGTTCCGGCCGCTCGTCGGGTTTGTTGCGGAGCAGAAGAGTCATTCTTCACTCTCTCAAAGATATTCTTCATCTTTTACAACAGAAAATCCAGCAGCATTTTTGAATGAATAAAAGAGACAAGAAAATTGACGCGAGACTAGTAGAAATTGAGACGGCTCGAAGAGCTAACCAATAATCCGATGACTTCACGCAATTTCTTCGATTGAGAGAGAGATTCGAGAACCGACTTCTCGCCAATGGTAAAGGAGGTCGAAATGATCTGGTACTGAGGAAATGGATCAGGGTGTCCATTAAAACTAAATCAAAATTCCTTACGTTTGTTCGCTCACAATATATAAAGTGCAAATGCTCTTTTAGTGCAGGCATTCGACATTCAACTGTTACTGTAAATTATTCTTTCCTATGTAGATAATCTTTGAAATATACCTATTAAATGTCACGAACTTGCCGAAAAGTCAGAGAACTTTCAGAAAATTCAACATTACAGAATTCTAATTGTTGTACTTTTGAGAGTTATTCTGGAAAGATCCGGAATAAAAGTGGCTGCCAGCCTGGGGAGATCCATTCGCTGCTCGCTCTTCATCCCGACCTGATTTCTTCGTCTCGAGTGTCATCTTCCGAGGAATGGCTGGATATTACGCGCCTTCCTTCTACGCCGGCGGGTCAATATTCCCAATATCTTTATCACTAAAATATGTATCAACATCAATTGATCTAAAACAAAATAAAGATAAAAATGCATTTTGCAGCTACGGCCAGCCTTCGATGACGACTCGGGCAGCGTCTTCAGCCTCTCTTCTCACCGCGATTCCCATGCAGATGTACCCTGCACCGCAATACGCAGCCGCGGTCAGCTATTCTCTGTTCTCCATCGTGGATTGCAAGATCACTTACATTATGAAAAAATTTGAACTATGAAACAGGAAAATATTACTTATAAACAATGAATAAATATTTTTAGGGTCCTTCTCCTGTGTACTTCGCATCGGGAGCGCCGTCTGCATTTGCCGCTCCTCCTAGTGCATACGCTCAGCCCCCCGTTGGATACGCTCCGCCTAATGCCGGATATGCACCGCCCCCTGCCGGATATCTTCCGCACTCTGCTGGATATGCCCCGCCCCCTGTCGGATACGCTCCCCCCCTGTCGGATACGCTCCGCCCTCTGCTGGATACGCCCAGCCTCCTGTCGGACACGCTCCGCCGCAGTATCAGATTGCCCAGCATGCTCCAGCTCCTCATCCTGAACAGAGTAAGTTAACTACCACCGAATCTCTTCCTAAACAATAGTATAAATGCATTCTCATTGGATTCATTAAAAGAAGATCCATAAACCAAGATCGGTCTCTCTTTATTCAGGCCCTGCAGTCTACTCCGAGTACATCCCGGCCAGTGGTCTCTCCGCATACAATCAGCCTCGCAAGTACGCGCCGCCCGCTCCTCAGGTCCTGGCACGAAAGCAGTTTACCGTAATCGGAGAACGAATCATTGATTGCGCTGCAGGGTGTCATCTACAATGCTCCCCCGCAAGCCCAGAACTACGTTGTCCAGGCTCCTGCCAACCAGTCTTCTCTTCAGGTCTTTTGAAGAATAATAATAATATTATTAAGAAATATAGAAAATGGTAATTTGATTTTAAATAGGAAAAATTTGCAGCTGATGCACGACTCCGCCCCTCCCCAGCCGGCCTCGAACTCTTTCTACCAGCCGATCACCCAGAACAAGCGCGAATTGAGCGTCGACTCTCAGGTCGATATCCGTGATCTGCCGAACCTCTTCGAGAGCCGCGTCAGTTTCAGAAGATCCCCGAAGAAGAGTGAAAATATCACTTTAGAAATGTCCTTTTTAGAATGAACAACAACAGCCGTCATTCTACAATGCTGACTTAGCTCAGGCCGCTCCACAGAACCATTCCCAAGTGGAAAATCTTGTTTTCAGAAAAAAGAACAGTGTAATTAATTTGAGGGTGCTTAGCCTTCGATCTACGCAATGGATTCCCTGCCGCCGGCCTACCAGCAGAATATCTCTTCTTATGCCCCTCAGGCTTCCCGTGCTAGCGGAGTTCGCTCCGGCCGTGAGAATAACGACATATTTACAAATAGTTGTTCGGATTAACTTGGTTTCCTTTCCAGAGCGCCTGGCCTCGGCTCATGGCTCCGTTGCCCCTGCACAGTCAGGCACTTCGAAGAACAATGCTTGGGTTCGCTTTCCTTTCTTCTCACCCCACTCTCGCTTCTCTCCCTCTTTTCCTCATTCCCTAATCTTTCTCTCTCCCTTTTCTCATTCTCTCATGCCCTTCTCCCTCCTCTCTAGATCTCTCTTTTCAGGCTGGCGCTCGTTCTCAGCAGCCTCCCCCTGTGATCTACGGTTCTCAGCAGATCTACAACAACACCACGCAGGCCCCCGCCAGCGGACACGCCGTCAGTGATATCAAAATCTGTTGCTCGATCTAATTCTAATTACTCTACAGATCCCTTCGATGTACGCGCAGAACAAGCAGAAGCAGCAGTCGACTTACGAGGAGCAGGCGAATCAGCGGGAGAACAATCTTGGGCAGGGAGGTCGCGGACAAAATTCGCAATCCGGGACTGGACACGGCCATCACAACCAGCATCAGGGGATCAAGCAGCTGTCACAGGCCAGCTTCGCGGCCCCTGCCAGCTACGCGACCCCTGCGTCCAGCGGCGGCGCGGTACGAACCAACCATTATTTTCTGTAATTCTCCAATGAATTTCTTTGATATTCAGGCCCCGGCTGTCTCCGTCTACTGCGGAATGCAGGATGATACCACCTACGCCTTCGATGCTCCGCTCCTTGCCTACCGTAACCAACGTGAGCTCCCTGACCTACCTTGTTTCCTGGGTGGAAAAGTCCTGACAGGGAGGGATTCAGGCTCCAAGTCCCCTTCGAGTGGCCGCTCCGCGAAGACGGCGCGCTCCGTGAATTCTAAGAAGAGCCAGAAGTCTGCTCGCCAGACTCGCGGTGCATCTGCCAAGGCTGCTCCCAGTCAGTCCCCGACTCCTTGAAACCCTCAATCTAGCCACTTTCCAGATGCCTCCAGCGAGTCCCTCAGCCGCGCCGTTGCCGCCCTCAAGACGGGAACGGTCAATCTCCGCCAGAATCTCGACAAACCTTCCGAGTACCACAACGAGCAGCTCCGCACTGCTCGTCGTGCCTCCAAGGCCAACTACTAAAGTACCTGCCCAGTCTTCCTCTCCCTTCTCCCCTCATTATTTCTCATATAAAATGTTTGTTTGATATTGTTGTAGTCCTATGAAAGTATATCATCATGAAGGAGCCTCTCGTTGAGAGCGAAGGATATTGTCGAACATAAAGCAAATTGGGTTTCCTTCGCCAGATCGAAGCCAATAAGTTTGGCTTCTCAACACCAATGTACATACATGTATGCATGTACATAAACCTAAGCAAAAAACAATGGACTACTGAAAACATTATATTAACAATGAAGAGCTCTTCTATACTCGCTCATGCCTTTCTTTCCCTTTACCTTTTTCTAACAACCAAAGTGACAGATTCAAAACTAAAATAATTGGAGCAAGAACGCCTCACTTCGTACTGTGTGAATGTGCATTCGTTTCAATGAAATAATTTTACAAGAATTTCTATTTTGGCGAATAAGCGTTATTTTGTAAAGTTTTTGAGCTTATTCGATGCAGAAAATTATATTGAACATGAAAATAATAATTAATTCTGAAAACAAAGCATTTATAGTACTTAATTTCGGTCGGCCTCTTTGGCAGGATACAAAGGCGAAAAAACGAGAAGGGAATAGAGAAAAAAAAACGAGAAGGGTATAGAGAAAGGGATACAGAGGATATCATTCTTTCAATCCGCACTCGAAGAGGTCATACAGTTAATAGCATCTTGATACTGGTTTTCATTTAATTTTCTCATTTAAGAATGTCCTGGTTAAAGGACGTGTCCGCCAAATAGGAAAATTTTCATATGTAATTTGTTTTCTTTGCATACCAATAGTTGCAAGATCTGATTAATGGAAAAACGAAATCGGAAATCCTCACAATTCACTTTATCTCGTTGTGGTGCAAGAAGAGGAAGAGTGATGGGGGGGGGGGAGGAGAGGAGGAAGAGGGCGGAGCCTATCCTCCCTTTGCATTCAGCACCTTTCGCTCTTCTTTTGAAAGCGCCTCAAGCTTTCTCATTATTTATAGCAAACATAATAGACATATGCGGTGAGGAATGTGATTAAAACGATCTGGACGGGTGGGCGTGGCCAATAACCTTGAATAGCTCGTCGCTCAACACTGAGTTGACGCATTCGTAGTTGTTGTCACTCATTTCCGGTTGTGACAGCTTGCTCTGGCGGCTCTCCTGCTGCGTCTGCAAACATATTAACATAGAATAAAATTTTAATTATATACAATCTATATTTTTGTTGTGACATAAAAAAATCTCAGATTTACATTTCCTCACAAAACGAGGCGAATGGATAACTGAAGGAAGTTATCAAACTCACGTCATCTTTGTCGTCGGCTAACGGAGTCTAAAATGATTGGATTTTATTTTGGATTTTAAGTTGTTGTTTCACTTTAATCGTTGATGTGAAATTCCATTTAATTAATCATTCTTTTGTTGACGTAATAGCAAGCATTTTTCAAAAGAGGTTTCCTCTGAAAAGAGCTCCAAATAATGAAACAATTTCGATTAGGAGACCCGGGAATAAACTTGCCAACGCCGACCTTGGACTGCTTGAGCGGGTTGCGCGAGGGAAGAGTCGAGATTCCGTTCTTCTTCTGCCCTTCAGCTGCCGATTCGAGTGAAGAATTGGTCGAGTAGCCGGGGAGATCTTCACGGCGCGTAGTCGTCAGACGAGGCACTCCTTTCAATGCAATCTTTACATTCATTAGTTCTCAACAATTCACGTAATTCATTAACAACTTCTTAATTTGCATGCATATTTGTGAAATAGTTTTCTTTTCTAAATGCCTCGGATGCTCTTGTCTGTCCGTTGGCCCAGCAGCCCGACATCCTTTCGCTTTCTCGTGCAAATCGCAATCGTTGCGAGGCCGACGACAACGAGCATCAAGATCTTAAGAGAGAAGAAAAGAAATGTAGAAGATTTCTTAAGTTCTCAATCAGCTATCTCCCTGTTTTCTCGTTTACACATTTATTCAATTTTACAAATTTAATTTAGCTGACATTGACGAGGAATTCGATCATGGATGAAGAAATTCGCAGAAACGCGAAGCAGCCACGCGCCGTCGGAGATGAGATGGGAAATGAGAGAAGAAGGCTGATAGGGAAACGGAGAGGTCTGGGAAAGGTTCATGTAGAGTTCGAGCAAAGGACAATGAAAATTATACAGCTAAAGAGTTGAATTTACGGTTAAAGTCCTCGAATTTAGTCTACTTTACAAGGATTCTACGTACTTGATATGTACTGTCATAACATTCAAGTTGCATAAAATGCCAAATTTTGTTCTAAAGCTTATGCAAACTAATTTTAAAGTACCTTCATTAGCATAATTAAAGTGCCAACTGGGCTCTATAAAAGCAGACCTCTTTCGAGAAAGCGGCATTACCTTCCTGCGCTCCTCCGGTTGCCTGCTCTCTATCCTCCGCTGCCTCTTCTGCAATGTGTCAGAACAATCCTCCAATGCTTTTATGGGATATGACGTCATTTATCTTTCGACACCCAGCCATTGTTCTCATTTTACTTCTGTTCCAGCTGGTAAACAAAACTCCCTCCTCGGCGTATCGGTCACCAAGTTTTCTGGCCTCGTTTCTGCCGGTTCGTGTTCTAAAACCACAATAAGTAATCATTGGAGACCATGAACCAATTTGTTAGTATTGAAGGCGGAGACGGCGAGTTGAAGTCGGAGCACGAAGGGCTGATGAAGGAGCACGTCTACATCAACCACTACGCACGTCATATCGCGTGGAGTTGCAGCGACCTCCCCGGAGCCGTCTCTGTCCGTCTGCTTCTCTCAATCACACCCAGTCTATCACTCTCCATCTCTCTGTCTCTAACCCTCTGTATTCTTCCTTCTCCCTCAACTGCTCATTCTTTAACTCTTCTCTCGATTTCAGTGTCTCATTTTCAGAAGAACCGTTTCGAGAATGCGGTTCTCTTCGACGAAGGCGCGGTCCTCCTCAAGCAGGGCAAGGTATACTATATATCGAACTCCAAATCGTTTCCATCTCTCTTTCCCCAAGCCCCTGCTCCCTCTCCTTTCCTCTCTGTATACAGGAAGACAAGAGCGAAATGGCGACGAACTACATCCACGCGACGCGAATTGCCCCGCCCGGCCACCTCGCGTCTTACATCTTGACGCAGGCAAGCATTGAAATTATCACTTCAACCCGTCCACTCTCGGTTGCAGGCGCCGACCGAAGAGAGCCAACTCGACTTCTGCCGAATGCTCTGGCAGTATAAAGTAGGAAAGGAGCAGCTTTTTAGAATTTATTTGAAATTACTTGTCGGCCAATTAATTTAAATTCAATATATTATATAATGTGAATGCTAAATGAGTCAAATTCGTGAAAAGGTCCAGACGATCGTCGTGGTGTGCGACATGGGAAACAGCGTCAAGTTCACGCCGTATTTCGACGCGCGAGAGAAGAAGAAGCTCAAGGCTAACCTTTTACTTCTTTTCATGCATTTTTCTAATCGTTGGCTCATTAATTGTCTCGTTTGCACCCTGTTTTGCTATTTATGTAATTTTCTACGACTTCTTTTTTTGGTGATTGAATTTGAACAATTTTTCTTTTTGCAGATCCAGAATCGCTTCGTGTTCAAGACGATTTCTGTGAAGAAGGAGGGCTGGCTCGTCCGCCATGACCTGCGGCTGAAGAACTTCAATCCGGAGAAGGGCGAGGCCAAGGAGCGGGTCATCCAGGTCATCAACGCCACCAACTGGGCGGTGCGTCTTCGGATTCTCTCCTCTCTCTTCTCTCGCTTCTCTCCACTCTATGCGCTCTCTCGTATCCTCTCTCCTCTCTATTCTCTCCACTCTTTGCGCTCTCTCACCCTCCTCTCTCTACTTTCTCAACCCAACTTCTCTCGCTCTCACTTTCTACTCTCTTTTCTAGCGGGCATCTAGTTTACTTAACACTTACCAACTATTAATTAGCAATAGTTTAAAAATGTTAAAACTAAGGCGGACCGCCCGTTCGATGCGAAGAAGCTGGCTGCGTTGGTGCAGTCGAAGTGGAGGAGCAGATGGCCTCGAGCAGCAACGACGGAAGAGTGCGCGAAAAGCATTTTGGATGATGATCTTTTGAACTGAAAACCGTATCATATCAAGATATTCAGTTGAAATTGAGAATAAAAAGGAATAGTAAGTATTAGTCTTTGATCTTGATTGCCTGGCAGCTGCCGCCCGTCGTGATCCACGGCGCGGCGGGCATCCGCCGCTCCGGCTGCCTCGTCGTCGCGTGCATCTGCGCCAAAGAGGTCGACACTCTTATTCTTCTTCCTCTCTTCATCTCTCTTTCTCTGTCACTCTCTCCTCTCTCTCCCTCTTTTCTCTCTCTCTCTCTTCCAGCTCCGCGTCAAGCGCCAGCCGCGTCTCTTCGAGACGATCGAGTTTGTCCGCCGGCATCGCTATGGCGTGCTCAAGCAAAAGGCCAGTCTCCTTTTGCTAAAAAAATTAATATTATTTTCAAAAAAAGTTTACTTTTTTGTTCTAGATGCCAATTTACTTGACTTTTTTCAGAGCATTTTCGTGCTGCTCATCGAGGCTGTCTTCCTGCTCTGCAAGGAAGAAGG
Source organism: Allodiplogaster sudhausi (assembly GCA_945643635.1). Taxonomy (NCBI): domain Eukaryota; kingdom Metazoa; phylum Nematoda; class Chromadorea; order Rhabditida; family Diplogasteridae; genus Allodiplogaster; species Allodiplogaster sudhausi. Next base: position 3,103,266 of record CALZFC010000020.1, read on the forward strand.
CCTCCGCGTCACTCCGCTGCTCCTCGCGGCTGCAAACAAGGTCAATTTAATTGCTCATCGTTGGAGGTCTGCAAACAATGTGTTAGGTTGACTTATTATTTAAATGATTATACTTTACAGAAGCTGCAAGAGGCACAAGTGAAGAGCCACCTCGGCTACGGCAGCCGCTGAATCCCTAAGCTCCGCCCCCTTTTTCCTCGACAACGCTAAAAACAAGTGTCCATTCTCTGCCCCTTTTGCCTGTAGAGTTCCTTTTGACTCTCCAATGCTTCTCTCCTTCTCCCCTGCGCTGCCCCATTTTCGAATAAAGCGTTTTATCGTGATTTTATAGATATCTAATATATAAGCGATGTAATATCCTCAAAATACGAAGAAAATCATAATAGTGAGAGAAAAAAATCGATATAACTTAGTGTGGCTCATAAAATTTTTCCAGTAAGTCCTTGTTGAGTGTATCTCCGTCTCTCTTCAACCCCATTCAGAGAATTTCTGTCTTTCATCTTCTTCTGTGCTGTTTACACTTGCAAAACGTGATGTACTAGGGAAATATTAGCATAAGTCGCGCGGCAAGAGCGAGCCATAAAAGAAAGTCAAACGAACTTTTTGTTTCCAGAAACATCTAATGATATTCTAATTATCGTTTAAATCGCCTGGTCGGATCTCACATCTCTCTTTTTCACTTCCCCTCGAACCCGCAGCCGAGAATGGTCGGCTCTTCCAAGTTTTCTGACTCGCGAAAGCGTGTCAAGAAAGTTAATGTCAGCTGATTTTCCTTTTTTTACCTTTAACAAACAGTCCCTCTCCCTCGTCCACTAACCCCTCCGCTTCTTTCTCATTCGCTGGGAATACGTTCAAGTCTTGCTTTCACGGCAACAAAAATAAAACATAAATTTTCGGTATTGATATTTTGTAAGTAAAATGGGTTTAGCCGACTTCGCAGCTGGTGATCCCGGGCGAGGACGACCTCACTGCAAGCATGACGAAGAACATGCGCAGCGAGCGAGTGGCTGAGGAAGAGTTCGAGGTCAGTCAAGGGATACTGTAGAGTGCGATTCATTCTATCTTTTCGCTGCAGGACACAGAGTCGCTGCGCACTGCGCTTCCGTTGCCTTCTCCTCTCGCTCTGCCACCCTCCGCGAGTAACGAAGTGAAGGAGGACGGAGGCAAGCGAGATGACGAAGAGGCTAAGAAGGCGACGATTCCGAGCGGTGCGTCCATTCTCGGAGCTGTTTCTTAACAGATTTAATATCCACGTCTATTCAACTTTAATTTATGCAAAACAATTTCAACTAATTATAAAAAAAAGATTAATTTAAATATCAAATGATTTAATCTAAATAAGAATCATATGTTAATTTTCAGCATCCTTTTTTCTGAAGAAGGCGGAGCCCCTGACAGGAACCACGCCCACCCAGCCTGGATCCACGCCCACTCAGTCTGGAGACCCGCCCATTAAACTAGGGGAGAACTTGGCTCCCCCTCTCACTCCCGTCGAGAATCTGTTCACCACTCTCTCCTCATCCTCTTCGAGCTCCGTCGAAACCACCGAGGTGGCGAGGGATTCACATAAATCGCTCCTTCAAATTATTTAGAATTTTACGAATAATCTAAACAATTGGTATTATAAAATGTCCAAAACTTGTACAAACCAAACAGCTGTAGCATATTAAAAGTATTGTTACTAGAGGCAAGGACAAAATTATTCTACCGTGGTACCATTTTGAATGCGCGCCGACAAACATTTAGCCCTTTGTATGCTTAGAAAGCGTGGGAAATAGGAGAGTGCCTAGCGCCTACAGTAAGGAAAATTTTGCAGAACCATATTTTTCGGTCTCTTAACTTTATAACAAGTAGAGAAAAATGGTTAAACTTTCGGGAACTATGTAGACAAATGTGAATTGATGCACGCCCATAAAAACACATTAATTTTATTCAGTACGGCTCCTTTAACGAAGTATCTATTCGCAGGTTCAAGCCCGCCTCCCCGACAGAATTACCTACGTCAAGGAGGAGAACAAGGTTCTAAAACAATAAAGTTTGCCTTGCAATCCGAATTCATCTTGAATTTTGTGTGGACTGAGGAAAGGAGAATAATTAAGGAGGACAAGTACGACAAGGACGTCGAAGCGGCGTTCGAGGGCAGCTCGGGAACCTTCAACTACCAGTGGGGATTCCCTCTCCTCTTCTCTTTTCTTATCTGTTTAAATATCCTTCCTCTTCAGCACCATCGGCGGCATCTCCGGCAGCACTCTCCGAGCTGTGGAGGTGCTTGGCCTGTTTCCCGCTTTTCAAGCCGTTTTTGAAATGAAAAAAGACAATAAATTCAACTAAAATGAACCTCATTTCCCCTCTCTTCCAGGCCCGCCTGGCCACTCTTCCCAAGCAGCTTCATGCTGAGCCGGTGGATCTTCTGGCGGCTCTTCCGCCGGCCCGCCGTGCCCTCCCCATCAATGGTTTAACATTATTGCGAGGGAAAAAAGAGTAAGATCCTAATGAAATTGAAATAATATGAATGCGAGTGGACTGGTGGGCGGAGCCTAATGGTGGGCGGAGCCTAAAGAGATCTGTTCGCAGGTGCCGAAGTCGCGGACTTTGAGCGCGGCGCCTTGCGGCCGTGCCGGCAGGCCGATCCCTGCCACGCGCCGGGCGTGCGCGAGGACGCGTTCATCGCGTCCCTCATCGCGGACGCCAACCACATCTTCGAGGCAAAGGAAAATTAATGATATGCAAATTAGTGAAATTTATACAAATTAGCACTATGCAATCAAATTAATGCAACCCAAATAGTGAAAATTACAAAGGTTATAGCAACCCATATAGCAAAAGTTACAAAAGTTACGGCAGCTCAAATGGCGTCAGTTGCTTTCTGCGATCTCACTGAGGTCAACATGAAAGTTGTTCACCTTTTCTTAGGCAAAGCAACTGTGTTTCTATTCAACCTGATCAATATTTTATTCTCGATTTATGTATATGCATTATTCAGGAAGAGCCTCTTGCTCTCTTGGGCATGGGTTCGTTATCCTCCATGAAGAGAGAGAACGAGTGAGTGAGAGGAAAAGTAGAATAGAGAAGCAGACGAACGGAGAGTCAACCGTCAGCGATGAAGAATTGTAAGGAGAATATGAAAGTGCGAGTGTGAAATATTTTATTCTGATTCTTTCTTCTTTATACGAGTGCCTCCTCGTTATCTTTTAGTTTCACATTTGTTATTCCAAAAAAATTTTTAATTCAAATAAGTGAAGCGCATGGATTGCGCTGATATCATTTTTGAAAGGTATATAAAAACGACTTCTGCCGCTTTCAAAATCACTCTTCTCACTTTTCTCCACGCTGTTCGGCTGACTGTGACTTCTCGTTCTTGTTCTGGAGATGGGAGACGGGGGACAGCAGAACGAGCAAATCTGCAGGGTTTCGAAGAACGAAAAGACCACTTTGGTCAGAATTCGTGTTTTCCTCGTCCTTGTGCTCAATTCTTTATAATCTTGATATTTCGACTCTAATTATTTTATTAATTTCTCGTTCTTCCACTAAAAGTGACGTTTTGCTATCGAAGAATTGTTCTCTCCAATGGAATCCAAGAGTTCTTGTCATTTTTCGAATGGAAAATGTTTATGGCGACTGAAATTTTTGCGGTGTTGTTCACTCTCGTTTTGCATGCATTTCCTAAAGTCGCATAGAAAAAAGGTTCAAAATTTTTTCAGTGATTATCATTAATCAATAATAATGATGTCATCCCTTGCAGAACGTCGTCTTTGATGACGGCACAAAGATGAAGTTCGACCTCGTTCCGAGAGCGGAGGAATCCGTGGCGCCAGCGCCGAAAGAACTTAAGGACAAGCAGGCGCCGAGAAAGGAGGAATCCGCGGCGCCCGCGCCGAAAGAACTCGAGGATAAACTGGCGTCGAAAACAGAGGAGCCTCTGGCGCCGTCAAAGAAGGAACTCAAGCAGAAACTGGCGCCGAAAGCGGAGGGACTCGTGGGGTCGGCAAAGAAACAACTGAAGGACAAGCATCCTGTGGCGTCGGCAAAGAAAGAACGCGAACCCAAGCCGTCCAGGAGAGAGGGAACTGTCAGTTGCTCCTCTTTGGGATGTCGAACCGGCCACTCTCAACTCTTCTTGACACTTGCAATTAATTATAATGAAACGAATAATTTGAAATTCAAAAATGTGCGGAAAAAATAAGCCGCCGAATTCGTTTCAGGAGACCAGGCGAAAGAGGATCATCAAGTGGGCGCAGAGGATCTCGACTACGGTAAACTTTCTCTCACTTCTCCGTCCTCTCTCTCTCTTTCTCTCTCTTTCTCTCTCTCTCTCGCTTGTTCTAATGAGTCTATCTTGCAGTCCATCCGCACCATCGCTGAGGAATACGTCAACAACCTAAACGACTACACCACGCCAAACGCCTGCTTTCTCAAGCAATCATCCAAGGAGCGGTACGTAATACTTTTCTCTCCTCTCTCTCTCCATCTCTCTCCTCTCTCTCTCTCCTCTCTTTCTCTGTCGTCTCCTCTCCTTCCTCCCCCTCTCTCTCTGTCGTCTCCTCTCCTTGCTCTCCCTCTCTCTCCTCCCTATCTCTCTTTCTCTGCAGCGACTCAGACGTTCCCTGCCTAATGAACAGTCGTGTCGTCCTCCCCTCGAAGAACGGGGATGACTTTATCCACGCGAATTGGCTGCGCCTCCCGACAGGCCGGGATTACATCGTCACCCAGGTAATCTAGTTTTATTTGTAATATTAATTTAACTTTGTAATCAACATTTTACTTGAAGAAAAGAAATAATAGTAAAAGAATGCTAGCCTTGAAGGCGCCGACCCACGAGACGGTCGATGACTTCTGGAGGATGTGCGTTCACGAGGAAGTGGCACTCATCGCCATTGTCTGCGCCTTCGAGGAGGGCGAGTTTCATTTTGAATTCGCGATCGTTTTCTCGAATATTAGGCGGAAGAGCGATGATTTTTAAAGATGCGACAAAGATTTAAAATTATTCAAATAAATCACGGTTATTAATATCGATTAGTCGATTCTTCAAAAGGCTTACCAAACTCTTGCCAAACAAAAAGTCATCAACGAATAGTCTCAGACGGGCAGAAGGTGGCATCGTACGTGCCGAGCGAGGACGGCGAGGTCCGCCCCTTCGGCCACTGCCGCGTCAAGCGGATCGCGCGCGTCTCTCCCTCCGGCGCGCTCGCCAAGTACAAGGAACTCTTCAACATTACGCAGCTCGAGATCAGCTACAAGTTCGTGTCAAGAAATGAAGCCACCTATCATTGATATTCATTGATTTATAGAATTATTTACTCTCCCACTCTTCTCAGGAAACGGAGGCCGGTATCCATTCTGCATGCTCAGATGATGGGCTGGCCGTCGCGGCTGGCTCCGCCCTCTGTTGACCCCGTTCTCCAGTTCTGGAGCTGGATCAAGAAGTATCTCTTCAATCTTTCTATCTCTCTCGCTCACTTTCTCTTTCTCTTTCTGTCTCTCTCTCTCTCTCTTTCTCTCTCTCTCTCCCTCCCCCCTCTCTCTTTCTCCAGAAAGGCCGACTACCGCCCGATTGTGATCCACGGCATGCTTGGCATCGACCGCGCCATGACTCTGCCCGCCCTCGAGTTGGCCGCGTACCGCGTGTCCCGCCCTGAAGACCTGGACATGGCGGACATCGTCCGCGAGGCTCGCTCGCATCGACACCTCGTCAGGCTGCTCTTTCCCTCTTTCATGCTCTCGTTCCTTCGCTCTCTCTTCTCCCTTCTCTCTCTTCTCTTCCTCTCTCTCTCTCTCTCTCTCTCTCTCTCTCTCTCTCTCGCCCAGGCCATCGACAGCCACGCGTCGTACCTGCATCTGCATATCTTGCTGCTCACTCTCGCCATCTCACTCTCTCCCTCTCTCCTTCTCTCTTCTCTCTTCTCTCACGCTCTTCTCTTCTCTCTCCTCTCCTCCTCTCTCTATCTGTCTCTCTCTCTGTCTCTCCCCTTCTCTCTCTCCCTCTCTCTCTCTGTCGTCCAGGCCATCGACAGCCACGTGTCGTACCTGCATCTGCATGTCTTGCTGCTCACTCGCGCCATCTCACTCTCTCCCTCTCACCTCTCTCTCTCCTTCTCTCTTCTCTCACGCTCTTCTCTTCTCTCTCCTCTCCTCCCCTCTCTATCTGTCTCTCTCTCTCTCTGTCTCTCCCTCTCTCTCTCTCTCGTGCAGGCCATCGACAGCCACGTGTCGTACCTGCATCTGCATGTCTTGCTGCTCACTCTCGCCATCTCTGGCCCCTGCCCGCCTACCCTCGTGGAATCGGTCGGGAGATTCGTCGCCCGCTTTCAGAAGCACGTCAAGAAAAAGCTGCGCAAGGCCGAGATGACCGTTTGAGGGGTCATAGCGTGCTCCCTGATAGACTGAGTTCACTTAAGGTGCCTATTTGTTTCCGTGGTACAGGTTGTTTGGTTTTGCCCTATTCAGTTATCTCTTGTTTAGCTATATTGCGAAGAGTATGGGCACCACTGAAGACGAGTTGCTAGAGGAAGATGTCTATCCATCTGTCTCTCACTCTTGTCCTCCCCCTTCCTTTTGCTCTTTCTCCTCTGCTTCTGTCCCTTTCTCCGCATTCTCGATCTCCGCAACCCTCTAATCACTTTTCTATTCATTGACAAACTCTGATAACGAGCACCCTGTAGAGGCATGAAACAGTATAGAATAAAAAATATGGAAAAAGATAAAGATTGAAAGAAACGCCTGCAACAGTCAGTGGTGGAAGAGAAAGGATTGATGAATGAAACACAATTGAATTGTGACAAGTGAATACGCAGTCAGACTCCACTGACTATTGAAATTATGAGGTGAATGACATAAATTTGTTTAGAATTCAGCGTATCCAATGTTTGGAATTGATCACAATAGTTGGTGTCAATTTGATCTACACACGACGTTCGTGAGAAATGGGATGTAGATCATAATGAGATACTGACGGGAGTGAGTGGCAAGGGCCGCGGCCTGCCATCCCTCCAACACGCTCTCCCCAACCCATGCACGACCAGACAGAGGAACGGCAAGGACTGAATCCTTTGCTTTATCTTTTCCCAGTTGTCAATACTTCTTTTTTTAGCTGTTAGAGACAATTCTTCATCAACCAAAATTATAAGTGCGCTGAATAATACTATAAACGTGGTGAACATCATCGTGCATTGTTTGTAAACAGTGAATATTACTATTTGAGTAGTGCAATAGTACGAAAGAAATCGGTTCAGGAGATTTCAAATTTCAAATTTTTCAGGGTATTGATTGACTGCTCCATTTGGGGAAGATCTCTGTATTATTTCTCACCTTTTTCCTTGTTGTGACGCGCTTAACATCGTGCAATATTACCATTTTGAAATGCATTTCCTGCAGTTTCAGTAATCGAGGTACTGCCGTTGTATGATCAGATTGTGTGCCTGGAAGAGAGGAGGATCAGTATATTTTAGAGGGCGATCTTCGTGAAGGAAGATGACGGAAGGTGCTCAGATGCAGCTCGCTGCCTTCCACAGCCTCATCCAGTTCATCGAGCAATGCAACTCGGTTGACACCATCGAGCTGAAGCAAAGGGCAGCGAACACCAGAGAATGCATTAGTGGTGTTAAGGTTTGTTCTTTGATGAATGACTAACCCTTTGCTGTGGGTATGTTGTTCTGATGAGATCTATCTGTAGGGTGGTTATTAAACACGTTAATTTCTCTTAATTGTTTTTATTCCTTTGAGAAGCAAAGGAAATATTTGTAATGATTCGAATTGCTGTGAGTAAAAGAAAGTTCGTTCAGTTGCTGTTCGAAGCGTGCCTCGGCCATACGCACGCGCCCGTCCGCTCTGCCGCCGTCAAGGCTTTCGTCTCTTTCATTGGCGACAACGACGATAGCCAAGACGCCGTCAAGGTCCTCGACAAACTCGCCCCGAACATTATCCAGGTCATCACTCATTTGAGAATATGCACTTTGGCTGCGGGAGATTCGCTAGGATTAGGCTAGGAGCCTTATAGAGAAATTCATGAGAAGTAATTACTGTTTCTCTCTTTTCTCTGTGCCACTGCACCGTATTGAGAATGAGTTGTTGAGGTGTGCGAGCACGCCGTCTCAAGCGACGACGACGTCACTCCCCTGCAGTGCCTTGCCGACCTTGCCAAGAATCATCCCAACACACTCCAGGCTCATCTCGCTCCCCTCTTTACTCTCTGCGTCATTGTCAGTTCATCATAAGCAGGGGAAAGATGGTACTGTCGATATTCCTGGCCCAACACCTACTTCCTCACCTTAATTTTCTTGTTCCTGGACAATGGCTTTTATTCCCTGATCAGAGGAATCCAGAGCAAACTTTAGTGGATGGCTAAAAGACGTTGTTAAGACGATTCGCGATGCGAACAAGGAACAAGCCTACCGCCACTCGAGCATGGAAGTCATCACTTCCCTCTGCCAGAGGTCAAGGAGCGCGCCGCCAACTTCATCAGCGACATTTGTCTGTTCTATTCCTTAAGAGAAAAGGAAGTTCCACCAAGGGTATGATTGTACATTTCTCTACGGCTTTCAGTGCGATCTTGCTTGATTCTGATGACTGAGCTGAGCGACGAGGTGAAGGAGTGGCTCACCATTGATGATGTCGAGGAAGAGGATGAAGAAAAGTAAGTTATTCACTTGTCTTGTAAATGGTTGAGAGAAAGACAAGTTCTCTTCCTCAGATCGGTCGGTGTCGGCAAGTCTTCTCTGGATCGAATTGCCTGCGCGTTGAACGGCAAGGTCATTGTGCCCATCTTCATGACCATCGCCAACCAACTCCTCGTAGACAGTTCGTCACTTTCCTTTTTTTTCTCATTTTAAATTCACTCTCCTTTGTACTCTCAGGTGACTGGAAGAAGCGCCACGCCGGTCTGATGGGACTTACCACGATTGGCGAGGGCTGCCAGCTCTCCATGAAGCCCCACATCGTCACGATCGTCAAGACTATCGTGCCCTTCCTCAAGGACACGGTTAGTCAGTATCGTCGACAGCATTCTTTCTACATCTTTAAGTCAAAAATGTTGAATTGTCTGTGTATTAGCATTGTGTGGAACTCTGTAAATAATGTCCTTTCAGCACCCTCGCGTCCGCTACGCCGCATGCAATGCACTCGGGCAGATGTCTTCTGACTTCGCCCCCACTCTTCAGAAGAAGTGCCACGCCGAGGTCATTATCGTTGTAGATAGCTATTATACGTTCCTTCGCAGCTCTTTGTTACTGCGCATATTGCGAATTAACAGCCTTCTTCTAATTCAAGAAGAAAATTGTTTTGTCGTCTATATTTTGTTGAATTTTCTGTTATACATCTTCAATAGTTGCTTGAACCATATCTATTCGATTACTTCGCAGGTCCTGCCAGCCCTGATCCAGACCGTCCAGGACGTGAAGGTGCCCCGTGTCTCCGCGCACGCTGGCGCTGCCATTGTCAACTTCAGCGAGGACTGCCCGAAGGTTTGATTCCTCCTGAATGCAGGGCGATGAGTCAAGAAGTGATTCCAGACTGTGATATCTGAATATCTGCCGGCCTTGATGAACTCGCTGCAACAAGTGCTTGAGCAGACATTCAAGTCGATGCTCGAACAGAACAAGAAACTCATTCTCGAGCAGGTCTGCACTTTCCCCCTTCTTTTGCTCTTGATCAATCAATGGTAGATGTGTCCAGGTGATTACAACGATCGCCTCCGTGGCTGATGCTTCGGAAGAACTCTTCGTTGACTATTACGACAAGCTCGTTGCTCCCCTCAAGTACATTCTCGAGAACTCGAATCCGGATTATGCCAAGGTGCTTTCGATCGAAATCTTACATGGTAAAAGAGTATCTCTTACAGGCCAAGCGCCTTCGTGGCAAGACCATCGAATGCCTTTCTCTCATTGGCCTCGCTGTCGGCGCCGAGAAGTTCCAGTATATCATGCGGGTTAGGAGGCCTCATTATTAGTTGTAAAAGGTGGTGAATGTCGACTAGATTCCTGCTTTACAAGTATGAGTTGCATTGCAGTCGATCGGCCCGTCGATGGAGAACATGGAGCCCGATGATCCGCAGTGCAGTTACTTCATTTCCAGCTGGACTCGCATCTGCAAGGTACTTTGATCTACTCAATATTTCGGGTGAACTTGCATAGAGAAGAAGTTGATCTTGGCAGGTTCTGGGTCCGGCCTTCGCGGAGTACCTGCCAAAGGTGATGCCTGCCATTATGCGTGCTGCTTCATACAATCCAGACGTCGCCATTGTTGATGGTTAGCGGCCGCTTTATTCCTAGAGGTCCACGACGACCCCGCGTGGACATTCCATTCAGTGAGAGAGAAGAAGAACTTCGGCATTCGCACGGCTGGAATCGAGGGGAAGGCCACTGCCTGCGACATGCTCGTTTGCTCTGCAAGAGAACTCAAGGGTCGGTGGAGGATTTCGACTGCTCATGGAAACAAGAAAAAGTCTTTCTTTCCAGTAGCATTCGCGCCTTACGTGGACGAGGTGGCGAAGCTGATGGTGAGCCATCTCAAGGTCTTCTTCCACGAGAGAGTGCGCGCCTCTGCCGCCAAGTGCCTGCAGCATCTCCTGGCCTGCGTCAAGCACCAGGGAATGCCGGCCATGCGGAGGTCAGAAACAACACTCAGCAACATTTCTATATCATTTTACTTTGGTGCAACTTATTATTTTTTCTTTCTCTACAATGGTCTCGATTTTTGCAAAGATATTCTAAAATTGCAATGTTTATGCGAAGTTGAGCTGAAAAGGAATGCTTGCAGACTGTGGGAAGGATTTTGGCCAGCGCTGCAGGAAGCGCTGAACAGCGAGGTCAAGGTTGACTTGACTGCCGAGTTCATCAATGCCATTGCCGAGTGCATTGGAGAGCTCGGTCGTGAGGTAGTCTTCTGTTTTTATAGTCATTGGTCAATAAAATCGTGAAGAATTATAGCAAGAAAACGCCCTGTATTCTGTTTTTTTAAAGATGAGATGATGAAAGTTAGAAAATGGTTTGGAATGATGTTTCAGGGCCTGACATCTGAGGAAATTGCCGGAATCGTGAAGTTGATTGGCGAGCAGATGGCAGAGTACGAGAAACGGCGCAAGGAGAGAGAGGAGGCGGAGAATGACGAGGACGCAGACCCCGACGAGGCGAAGGAGGAACTGGACAAAGAGGCCGAGGAGGAGGTCGGAATCCTCGCCCCACTCACTGATGTCATCCACAACGCATTCAAGGTTGGTGGCATGGACTGTTGAATGAGAAGGCAAGATGATCCCTGCAGACTCTCTGCGCGGACTTCTTCGTCGTGCTGCAGCCTCATCTTCCGATCTTCTTCGAACTCGTCGATGCTGCTCGTCCCTACTCGGACCGCCGTTGCGGGCTCCGCGTCATTAGTGACCTCGTCGAGTTTGCGCCGCAGGTTGGGGAGAGTTGAGCATCTGCGGGTGCAAGTGTATCGATTGCAGCACGCCTTCCGCTACCAGCCTCAGATCTGCCAAGCGCTCTTGGCCGATGTCAACGACGAGTTCCCCGGAGTCCGCCAAGCTGCCGCGTATGGATTCGGAGCCATGGCGGTTAGTCTCTTGAGAAAAGATTCGGCTGCTCCAACTCATCTACTCCAACAAATTTGTTTCCAGCTGAATGGCGGTGCGGAGTGGGCCACTCTGGCGATTGCTGCGCTTCCTGCGATTGCAGGCATGATTTCTCGAACGGTTCGTTTCTCGGCAGTTCTTTCTTTTCTTGCATGATTAATGTTGTGCTTCAGGACGCACGCTCGACCGAAGAGAGCACGGTGGCCACTGAGAATGGCATCTCTTCCGTCGCTAAGATTCTCCGTCATTGCTCTGCAGGCATTGATATATCGCAGGTGCCGCATTATTACCATTTTCTTCTCTTTTTTCGCACTTGATATGAGAAGGTCATACTAAAATTGTTGTAAATTGTGATGTATGCATTGTAGCTTTGTGTGTGTCAGCTGGGAGTCTCTCTTGCAGTACCTGGATGCCTTCATCTCCTGGCTGCCGATCCAGGAGGACCAGGAAGGATCTGTCCATGTCTATGACTTCCTGGCGGAGCTCGTTGAGGTACTTTTTAGGCTGATCTTTTCATTTCTTTCTTTAGTCAGTAATGTTTGGCTGCAAGAAGGTGTTCCTACCTGATGGAATTTTCTTCCCACTCTCAATTCAGCAGATCTGAAAACAAAATTTCAGAACAATCACCCGGTTGTCCTCGGAGTCAACAACGCGAATCTTCCACGAATCCTCGACATCATTGTCAAGGTAATCGATTCCCGAGATTGATTGAAAACCACGATGAACTGTGTATATCTTATCCAAAGATGATTCATTGAGTGTTGTATTCCTGATGTGCACGAGGGGATAGTTTTTGCTTCTCTTTTCAATTATTCGATACAATTGTTCTATGGAGAGTGTCTGTTAACGAAAGGCTCCGTATGTTTGTAGAAAATGGCTGGTGAAGATAGTTGGATTGTTGAGTTGAAATTGTGGATGTAGCTGTAGAAGATTGATTTATTGATTTGTAATTTGTTAGGCTACGGCACAATTTTGTCATGATCATCTCTATCTCTCTTTCTACCTCTCTCTCTCTCTCTCTCTCTCTACCTCTCTCTCTCTCTGTATCCTTCTCTCTGGCTCTCTGTCTCCTTCTTCCCTGTAATCCTCTCTCCTTTCAGGCATTCCACCACAGTGCCTTCGACGACAGCGAGGAGAGTGCCCCTGTCAAGCTAAGGCTCATCAATATCCTCAAGTTCATGCAGGTGCGACCCTCTCATGTCGTATTCACATATAATTAATGCGAATATATTATGAACTACATACATGGGGTTCGCCCGAGGCATTATGCATATACCTAGAAAAGGAAATCATGTGATGGTCTCCAGGGTGAGCAAAAATTCTACACGGAGAAATGGAATTGAGTAACGTTGCAGGGCAACCAGGAGATGTTCCGTGCCGTTATTGCGTCCTCCCAGACAAACGACGCTGAGAAGGAAACTCTGCAACAACTGCTCTCTGCCGGTTGAATGTCCTGTTCATCCAAGATGTCTTATCCTTTCATCCTTTCATGGTTACAACCAAACCACGGTTTAATGTTGTAGTTATTATTGTTCCTATGCACCGTTCTATCTTCAATTTTATAACAAAGCCTGGTAATCCTTTGGTTTGTTCTATCTTGAGTTAAGAGGCTTTCTTCTTGCCCTCTCTTCTGTGAATTTTCATTATTTTCTATAAAATATAAAAGCTGAAGCTGTCTCCTTTCTTTGCTAGCAGACAAGTGGCTAGAAGGCTAGAATGAACAGGATGGAAGAGCCAATGAGGAAGGAACTGGAGAGGAAGTAAAGAGAGGACAGTCAAGAGTGCATGAAGGAAGACTCGGCCCTCTGGTCGGCTCTTCTGATTCGCTGTCGTCGTCGAAGAGTATCCACTCCTCGTCGTGCTGCTATTCCGAGTCCACCCGACCTGGCTGATCAATCTGATCATGTTTTGTTCGCCGATTCTTGTAATGCATATTCTTGTTGAGTCAACAACTTCTTTCCCAAAAAATACTCATTTATTGCGAAATCGGTGACAATCGAAATCGTAGGAAAGTAGAAGCATTCTGAAGAAACACGCGATTGATTCACAAACCCGACACTAAATTTAAAAAAATACCTAAAACCGATGGGGAGGAATGATTGCAAAGTGGCCCAAGTAGATTTGAGGTGTGAACTGAGTTCCAATGGCCACTAGTAAAGAAGGGATTGGCTAGGATAAACTGAGCCGAGTTAAAGCATCAAAATAATCTGGCACGTACAAGTAGAAGGACGTTGGGTAAGAAAGGGTAAGTAAATGCTAGCAAGTACGCAAGAGGACACAAATCAGTGAACAGGAGGGACGAGCTGCGGGATGGGAAGGGCCATGACAACGGGCGAGTCGGCCGGAGGAGCGGAGGGCGAGACGAGACGGTCTCCGAAGGAGAGCAGGAAGTCGAGGCAGACGCCGTTCGTCCATGCGAAGCCCTCCTGCACGTCGTATTCACCGCCTCCGCCGGCTACCGTAGCCGTCTCCACCGAACACTGTAATTCACATTTATTTATTATTATAACAATAATAATAATTATTATTATTGATTTATACATAAATATATTTATTGGTTCCGTTCTGTACTATTTACAACATTGTAAAGATATATTAATAAGAAAGTAGAGAAGCTGAAGAAAAGCCTACCTTCTCGAACATCTGCCCGCCGCTGTTGCTCCAGATGGAGAAGTTGGTGCGGAGATACTTCTCGGCGATGGCCATGGCCGTGGCGCACTCTCCGATTGCCATGAGGCCGTCCACGACGATCCACGTTGTGGGAGCCCACGCATTCGGGAAGTCCCATTGCTCGCCAGAGGCAACCAGGGAAGAGGGAAGGCCGCCTGGGAACGAGAGAGCGCCCGCTGTCGAGAGGTACGCAGAGATGCGAGAGCCATCCAGGTCTGGAGAGAGAGTGAGTGGAGAGAGAGGGGAGAGAGAGACAGAAGAGGGGAGAGAGAGAGATGAATAAAACTAACCATCATGTGCACATCGAGCACCAAGAGGGAAGAGATTCGTGTCACAGTAGACAGTGATCTGCCGTTGTTCACTCAGGTCGTAGTCGAACCAGCAGGCGTGCTCTTCATTCCAGAGAACCTGTAGGAAGGAAGAGATAAATGACGAGCCAGAGTGGGACAATGAAGAGAGAGAGAGAGAGAGAGAGAGAGGGGGGAGGGAAGGAGACAGAAATGGAGAGAGAGAAGAGAGAGAGAATAGAGAGAGAGAATAGAGAGAGAGAAGAGAGAGTGAGAAAGAGAGTGTGAGAGGAAGGCAGAAAGACACAGGGAAAAAAATTTCGGAATGATGTGTACATAAATAAAACCAGCAATGCTCAGGTCCACCGAGTGGAAGATCCAGATCTCCCGGTGCAAAGTATAAAGTCTATTGCCAGATATCTCGGATAACAGAATGACTCTACTAGCCTGGTGAATGGCACCCTTCAGAGCGGAGAATTCTGCATCTGCCCACGCACTTTCCTCGTCGTCGCCAACGGCAGAATAGAGCTCAGAGAGAAGGCGGAGGTTGCCAGCGATGATCGCGTTCAGATCCACCGGAATTACTGCGCTCGTCCTGGGAAGGGTAGAGGAAGATTAATTACAGGAAGATTAGAGAGAGAAGGAGGGGTTGTGGCAGAGAGAGTAAAGAGGGAAGGGAGAGAAGAGAGGGGGAGGAAGAGAGAGAGAGAGAGAGAGAGAGAGAAAGAACCAAACCGGGTGCTCCTGAGATTGCCGCCATGCTCGCCGTTCTGGCTGAACCATCTGGAAGAGAAGTCGCGGCCACTCTCCGCGGCCGCCGCGATGTCGCCCCAGAGACGGCGCTTCTCGCATTCTTAACTCGATTTCCGTTCACTTCTGTTTCGTCTTTCGCTTGTTTCTAAGGTATAATAAGCAAATGGAAGGGCCTCATGGAAAAGACAAACCATCAGCAATGTACTCAGCCGTCTCGACATCCTCGCGGAAGCTCTCCGGCCTTGGTCCGTCCGCCGCGACGCGGTAGTGGAAGAGAGGCTGAGCGCTGCCAGGCACGGAGATGCGACGGTGGGCGTAGAAGAAGGACAGCTGCAAGAGAGTCCGCTTTTCAATTCCGGTTCTTTATGATTTTACTTTTGAATCCAATCAAATAAATATAAAAAAGGTCCCAAACCTCTTTGCGTAGTGTTGGGAGGAGATGCTGTACGAGTTGGATGTCACCGGTGGCCTTGAAGAGAGCGTAGACGCACCAAGTGAGAAGGGGAGGCTGCGAGCGGTTCAAGTAGTACACGCGGTTGCCATTCGGAACGAAGCCGAATCTGGATGTACATTCTTTATTCAATATATTGTTTTCTCTATAACACGTCTTATCTAAATGTTACTTTAATTAATAAATAAATAAAGAAGATTCAGAATAGAGCCATTCTCCGACTGACTCTTCGATGAGACTCTTCCATGTTGAGTACCATGCCATGAGCGGTGGCCGTCATGCCAGACGCGATGAGGCCTTTGATGGTGAAGAAACTGTCCCAGTAGTACATCTCGCGGAAGCGCCCGCCTGGTACGATGAAGGGGTGCGGCACGCAGAGGAGAGAGTACCGCTCCGGCTCGGCAAGCACATGCGGAGAGATCTGCAAGGAGGGAGAAATATTGGATGAGAGTGAGAGGGGCAGAGAAAGAGAGAGAGAACTCTTTCCTTCATTCTACGTCATATAAAAGCCGCTCTTTCTTTATCTTCGTTTTCCCCCGTGATGATCTTCTTATCAAGAATGTTTCAGATTTTACCCTCAAATGACTGATTGTGTACTGAAGGTACACAATGCTTGGCCGGATTAAGCCTTCTTCATCGCTTACCTCACTACACTCTGAAATGATAAGGGGATTAGAGGAGGGCGAGAGAGTGAGGAAAGACAAGAGACGGATGAGCAAGAGGGGTCGAGGGTGCTTGGGGGATGGATTACTCTCCGGGGGGATCCTCCTATCTCTCGCCATGAGTCCGCCCAATGTGTTGTGGTGGATTACTGGAGGCAGCGAGCCAGAGAGAGAAGCAGCTCATGCGGCAGCGGCGGGGAAGTCGCGCGCGGAAAGTGCGGAAGAAGCCCCGCCCAGCAGACCTTCCAGACACCTCCTGCCCTTCAGCCTTCTATTCGAGACCGTTGTGGATGGATGATGCAATGGCTAAAAGGAGAGGCGAGAATGGAGAGAAGAGAGAGTAGACAGACGTGCTGAGCGACAGAGAGAGAGAGAGAGGGAGTGAGAGAGCGAGAGTGAGAAAGATGGAGAATATTGTGAGAGAAATAAGGAGACGGACGATGTAGGGAGTGAGAGGATGATGAGACGAAAGAGGGAGCGAGGCATAGAATGAGAGAGAGAGAGAGAGAGAGAGAGAGAGAAAGATACAAACAAAAAAACCACACCCCAGGAATTTATTTTATAACTAACGCGGAAACTAACCTTGCAGCAGCTGAAAGGGCCATATGATTAAGGGGGGAATCGAGTGAAAAGAAGAGAGTGAGAGAGAGAGAGAGAGAGTTAGAGATGTTCGTTTCCTTCGACCGATATGTTACCTGTCTGCAGAGAGATGGCCATTTCCGATGGAGTGCTTCTGCCCACGCACGGTAAGAGAGGTCGGTGACACGGTTGAAGGTGTCCACCTGTCAGAATAAGAAGAAGAGGAATTATTCATCTAGCATTAGCATCTTTTTAACTCTTTTTAAAGTTATTCTTTTTCTATTGATTTTTTTATTACTCTTACTAACATGTTCCACAAAGTCGACCGGCAGACATGGCTGAAGCTCAGTGCCGGGTTCCTCGAAGTGCTCCTGGAGGAAGGCGGAGATGGAGTCGGAGGAGAGAG
The DNA here is from genome assembly GCA_945643635.1 of Allodiplogaster sudhausi. Lineage (NCBI taxonomy): Eukaryota > Metazoa > Nematoda > Chromadorea > Rhabditida > Diplogasteridae > Allodiplogaster > Allodiplogaster sudhausi. The sequence continues at coordinate 3,120,634 of CALZFC010000020.1, forward strand.
CGGGCAGAGAGGCGCGCAGCTCTTCCCAGCGGATCAGCGTCGTCGCTACAAGAAAGACATCATTCTTCATTATTCACTAATAAGTTCGTAGAATGGTAACTACTGCCCGAGGCCCTTTAATCTCGTGCACTTTTCTGCATCCATAATTTTGTTGTCAAGTAAGTCCAAAAATTTTATGCACACAAACTAGCCCCGTCTTAACACAGCTCACAATGTGTACTAATTATCTGTAAAGAATTTTATTGAGTGAGATGGAAGTCCCAAGCAACAACCTAGACACAGTTCTATCCACCAGAGAGCCCTTTTGCTCCACTATTCCAGAGATCCCATCCCAGTGTTTACCATCTCGTGCCATCTCTAGCATTTTCTCTCGCCCTTCATCTCCCATCTCAAAGAGCAAGTGACCACGGCTGACCAGGCCCGGCCCTCATGGCTTTTGTCCTATCTCCTCTTCGTACTCTGCTCTTCGTTCCCATCTTGCCGCGTCTCTCTCCGTATTCCCACTATTTGACTAGACTTGCGCGCTCTCTCTCTCTCTCCTCTCTCTTTCTCTCTCTCTCTGCATGTCTAGCCTCTCCGCCCTTTCCAACCCCGCCTCCCACTCTCCTGGCTCCTTTCTCTCTAGTCCATGCTTCCGTCCACGTGAATGAGACGATGTCTTTCACATTCACCCGAGCCCCTTTCAGAGAAGGAGGAGAATGATGCAATCGTCAGACCAGAAGCAGAAAGCAGACAGAGACAGAGCACGCGAATGGCTTCCTTCCTTCTGGCCAAGAAAGTATTGATCGAGGAAACGAAGTCAGATGACTCCTTCACTTCCTACTTCTCATTGCCACATTCGTGTTTATGCCTCCGATTCCACGGGAACAGAATGGCAAAACTCCTTACCAGTTTCTCTCTCTCTCTCTCTCTCTCTCTCTCTCTCCTTCTCCTTCCCTCTATCTCCGACACAGAAAGAAACAAGCCATTTAATCGTTTTCCCCCTGCTGGTCCATGAGAATTTCTAGCCAACCGAATAACCAAGTCATTTCTTCGTTGGGAATCCAATTCATTGTATGGATGTTGAAAGGCAAATTAAAACGGAAGAAGGAACGACTGACTACAGTCGCGCTTGAGTGGCATATCAACAAAGTGCTTAGAGTCGGGGAAGAGCCGCGCACTCTGGACAGCCTCGAGGAGCGACCCGCTGCAGTAGATCTTTTGCCGCATGGCAAGCGTTTTCACTGGCTCTGGAAAAGAAAGGTATATGCATTAAGAAATATAATAAGCGGCGTTTTAAATATTTGGAATAAGGACGACAAAAAAGGTAATTGGAATTGTTTTCTTCTTCGATTTTACAGTTTAAAAAAAAGAAGAGAAAGAGAGGAAAAGGATGAGAAAGCGAAGAGAAAGAAATAATCGAACCTTTGCGAAGAGCGTGGAAGAGGAGAGGCGCCGTTGTAGTGCAGAAGAAGGCACGCAGCAGCGCCAGTTGAGGAGAGCGAATGACGAGAAGGAGTCCGTGGCGAGGAGGAGAAGCTGACCCCTTGGCCACGCCCATCCTGGCAGCCCGAGCACCGCCCACTCGGTCAGAGCACCAGAGAGACAGAGGAGGCTGCGGTGGTGAGAGACACAGAGGACGAGGCATCAGAGTCTACAAGACATCAACCGAAGTACACACGAATATCCCAGACATCGAGGAAAAAGGAGGCATTTGAAGGGAATATAGATAAACAGACTCCTTATTTCGATCAGATTGATCAGAGAGGAAAGGGGCGGGGCCTCAGGCAGTATTAGTTTAAGAGAGCCTGTCTGACATACTCGATCATGAGGGTGCAGGGAACAAAAATATTTTTTGATTTTTATTTCCTTTGCAGGGCTTATGTAGCATCATGAGAGCTTCCAAAAAAACTTTTTTTCAAAAAATATTTTGAATGTATAACTACAGTATGCCTCGATTTATCGAAAATATTCGATTGACCATAAAATTCGTAAAAGCTAATCAAACTAAATTTTGAAAGTATCGTTAGATTCGTCATCTAATGGCGCATAAAAGTGCCTAAACAAGTTTTTCATAAAAGTTTCATTATAAGGTCGAAATGAGTATTTTTATTATTGGAATATACCATTAGAGTGCAAAGCCGTAGAAACTGCGCGATGATACCATATCCATTTGATAGAGCGTCATTTGTTACCCCTAGAAAACTGACTCTCATGTGGATCCTCCTACAAGAACTTTACAATGTACGGGGGTGAACACCTCGTAAAGTAATAACCCGCAGAACAAAAAAGGCTATAAAATGCGTTTTTCTCGCTCTATTCAGAAACCAAAGATACCATTGTGTTTATAGTGCAGAAATGCATAAAAATGTCATATATTATTTGTTCATACGATTACGTTCTCAATGACTTTTTCGGGAAAAAACTGTATTTCTGGTCAGCTGGAGATAGGTTAGCGCCTGTAGTCAGAAAACGAAGAAAAACTGCGCCTAAATACGTATGTCACGTGAAAGCTGAGTCTTTTCTACGTGTAATATACTATCTTCTTGCCGAATTGTGCTACATGAAAGTTTCAATATATCCCCTTGAAGCGCGCACTCACAGTGCGGGCTGTACAGTAAATCCCCTTTAACCTCGCAATCCGGCTTCATTTGCGATATTGGTTGATGTGGTACATAACATCTTATTCAGCATGTCCTCATACACAAAAAATGCTGTAACTATTTTAAATTCTTATATCTTCACCAAAAAGTTCGGCAGAAACTCCTTTTGCCTTTGTGCGCAAGCGACAGAAAAAGTGTCCGTAGTCAAAAGAATATGGAAAACTACACCTAAATGAGCATTCTATATGAAAGCCCAGTCTTTTTTTGCGTAGAATTTACTTCTTTAGTATAGAATTCTTGGGGGCATAACAAAAGCGGAGCGGTCAGAAAGAGCTGCTGTCAAAAGCGCGGCGGTCAAAAGCGCAGAGAATAGATGCAGAGCGAGCGCTGCGCATTTGACCCATGCGCTTCTAATTGCTGCGATGCGCACTGTGAGTGCGCGCTTCAAGGGGAAATATTGAAACTTTCCCCTAGAACAATTCGGCAGGAAGATAGTATATTACACGTAGAAAAGACTGGGCTTTCACGTAGAAAGCTCATTTAGATGTAGTCTTTCATATTTTTCTGACTACGTGCACTTTTTTCTCGCCTGCATAAAAGGCAAAAACAGTTTTTGCCGAAAATAATAACGAAGATTCGCTGATATAAAAACATCTACGTGGTTTTTTTGTGTGATAGGACATGTGAAATTAAAAATTTTGCAAAACTTCCACTAATATCGCAAATGAAGCCGGATTGCGAGGTTAAAGGGGATTTTCTGGGCAGGCCGCACTGTGAGTGCGCGCTTCAAGGGGATATATTGAAACGTTCATGTAGCAAAATTCGGCAGGAAGATAGTATATTACACGTAGAAAAGACTCAGCTTTCACGTGACATACGTACTTAGGCGCAGTTTTTCTTCGTTTTCTGACTACAGGCGCTAACCTCTCTCCAGCTGACCAGAAATACAGTTTTTACCGAAAAAGTCATTGAGAACGTAATCGTATGAACAAATAATGTATGACATTTTTATGCATTTCTGCACTATAAACACACTGGTATCTTTGGTTTCTGAATAGAGCGAGAAAAACGCATTTTATAGCCTTTTTTTGTTCTCCGTTTTATTACTCTACGTGGTGTTCACCCATGTACATTGTAAAGTTCTTGTAGGAGGATCCACATGAGAGGCAGCTGTCTAGGGGTAAGAAATGACGCTCTATCAAATGGATATGGTCTCATCGCGCAGTTTCTACGGCTTGGCACTCTAATGGCGCATTCCCTTAATATAAGTGTTCATTTCGACCTTATAATGAAACTTTTATGAAAAACTTGTTTAGGCACTTTTATGCGCCATTAGATGACGAATCTAACGATACTTTCAAAATTTAGTTTGATTAGCTTTTACGAATTTTATGGTCAATCGAATATTTTCGATAAATCGAGGCATACTGTAGTTATACATTCAAAATATTTTTTGAAAAAAAGTTTTTTTGGAAGCTCTCATGATGCTACATAAGCCCTGCAAAGGAAATAAAAATCAAAAAATATTTTTGTTCCCTGCACCTTCTGCTATGGCCATGGTCGAATATCTCAGACCGGCTCTCTTAACGGCCTCGACCGTGGTTTAAGAGAGCATGTCCGTAAGCTTCGAGCGCAGCCTGCCCCGGGAAAATTGTTATCGAATTCATTAACGGAAAACATTTTGCTTATACAGCTCGACGTGCTCTTTTTAATGAGACTAATTTCATCATCATCCGATTTTTTCCCTTCGGGATACACTACCGTAACCCTGAAAATTCATTGCGCCATAAATCCGTTCAAAATCTGTTTTGAGAAACGATGTACATATCATTCAATAGCATTTCGAAAGCTCTTCAAATTTCATCTGGGAACATGTTTTACGAAAATTTTATTTTGGCCGAGAAAATTGGCGTTTAATTATTTGAAGGGTCGACACGCCACTTTCTGCTCATTTCTACACTCTGGAACCTAGATAGAAAGAAAGAGCGAGAAATTTGCTATCAAATAATCACCATTCAAGAAAAATCTGAGCGTACCAATTTTTTCTATGACGCGAGCAATGCGCGCGAGTCGGTCAAAATGGCACATTTTTGGCCACCGAGGCACCGTGCAAGCGCATTCATCGATCCATAACTACGCTCAATGTTAATATTACAAAATCGTTAGCATATCATCTAAGAGCTCTCACAGAGATCTTCAAATGCTACATACATACTTTTATTGAAATATTTATATTTCTATGGAAAATTTCGTTCTGTACTTTTAGAACGCTTAAAAAACTACTTTACAAACATTCCAGCATTTCAAAACATGCATCATTAGAAAGAGCGTGAAATTTGCTTCAAGATAGATCCCTTTCAATAAACTTTCAAGCCTATATTGTTTTGTTATAAGTGATAAGAATTGGGCATCAGCTTAGCACAATTCTTCACCGGAAAAAAATATTGGAATATTCCAATTCGAATAATCTAAACAGCGAAATTCTTTGGCGAAAGGACAGCGACGCAACTTTACCTACTCTTATGACTTATAACAAAACATTATAGACTTAAAACTTTATTGAAATGGGTTCATCTTGAAGCAAATTTCACGCTCTTTCTAATGATGCATGTTTTGAAATGCTGGAATGTTTGTAAAGTAGTTTTTTAAGCGTTCTAATAGTACAGAACGAAATTTTCCATAGAAATATAGATATTTCAATAAAAGTATGTATGTAGCATTTGAAGATCTCTGTGAGAGCTCTTAGATAATATGCTAACGATTTTGTAATATTAACATTGAGCGTAGTTATGGATCGATGAATGAGCTTGCACGGTGCCTCGGCGGCCAAAAATGTGCCATTTTGACCGACTCGCGCGCATTGCTCACGTCATAGAAAAAATTGGTACGCTCAGATTTTTCTTGGATGGTGATTATTTGATAGCAAATTTCACGCTCTTTCTTTCTATCTAGGTTACAGAGTGTAGAAATGAGCAGAAAATGGCGTGTCGACCCTTCAAATAATTTAACGCCAATTTTCTCGGCCAAAATAAAATTTTCGTAAAACATGTTCCCAGATGAAATTTGAAGAGCTTTCGAAATGCTATTGAATGATATGTACATCGTATCTCAAAACAGATTTTGAACGGATTTATGGCTCAATGAATTTTTAGGGTTACGGTAGTGTATCCCGAAGGGAAAAAATCGGATGATGATGACCTTAGTCTCATTAAAAAGAGCGGGTCGAGTTGTATAAGCAAAATGTTTTCCGTTAATGAATTCGAAAACAATTTTCCCGGGGCAGGCTGCCTTAAGCGCATGCTCGACTCTTACAGAGAAGCTCTCTTAAGAGAGCCTCTCTGTACGCCTCCTGTTGGGCCTGCCCCAGATCCAGATGTTCGATTTCGAGAGCGAAAACGTTGTCGGACATGGCACTGGGCCCCAGTAACAAGAATAAATGATAAAACTTTTTTTTTCCAAAAATATTCTTGCGTGAATAGTTAAATGTATGGATATTTTGTGATTTGATGTATCTCGCTTCAAAATCAATATTTTTCAATTTTCTTTTTTTATTGGCATCCCCGTCGAATTCTAAACAAGATTCCTTTAAATATCCTTCGAAAAATATTTCATTTTCATATCGAAAAAATATTTTATATATTTGAATTTGACCGTTGAATACTTTATACTCAAAACGTTTTGAGTACTATATCTCAAATTGTAGAGCATTAAAAACTGTATAACATATCTTCTTTTCGTTTAGCCTGGATGTCCCCTAAGCTGTTAAAAATGGGCTCAAATAGGGGCACCTCGGAGATGAACGATTCAAGGAATGCGTGAAGAAATGGTTAAATTCTTGTTTAAACATACAGTGAACCTCTTCATTCGATTCAGCGCTTATTTCTTGTCATAATAGCTATATATCATAATTTTATAAAACTATCGTTTTCCACGAACAAAACTCATTTTTCGATTTTTCTACCATGGACAGAAAATGACCTAAAACTATTCGAATCGCTATATTTTCGACAAATTCAAAGACTACAGAATATGAACAGCACTATTCTGTACGCGACAAAATTCTCTACAGCATACATAATTTACATCTGGATAGGACGTCCCTACCAATGACTATATCGATTTTCCCACGGCTGTCGCGTCAACACTGACAGATCCGCATTTTACAACTTCTCGTGCAATCTTAATGTTTCTTGCTCATCCAATACACCATTCTGCTCCACAAAGCATCCTGAAGTCAGAACGGCTGTTTATTTTGCATATTTCCCGTGGTAAAAGCCCGCAAAAGGGTTTGCATGCGCGCGGAATTGAACCTGCGACCTATGACATTCGACGTGCACAACCAATACGCCCAAATTACATTTTAAAATTCATTTCTCGAGACTCCTTGAACCAATTTTAAAGGTTGAACTATCAATCGATAGCTATGTTTTCGCTCTATCGAAATAAAAATATCCGTCAAAAAGTGTTAAATGATGGTAAGGCAGAATAAGACGGCAAAATATTCGAACACAAAAAAGTATATCAAGCAATTTATTCATGAAGAAGTGATGTATGGGAAAGTTGTTCGTCTTCGCGAAAGCTATCTAATAGTAGTTTATGAAATGTGGTGATGATGTGCACATGCGAGAAATAGCGGCTGCGGAACTGGCCTCCCAAAAAATTAAATTTGCAAAGCCCCTCAGTGCACTTTTCCGGTACCCAATGGGAAGATAAAATAGTGGCTGACATGGTATGTCCTCAATATTGATAATAGTACAGGAAAAGTGCCCTGAGGGGCTTTGCAAATTTAATTTTTTGGGAGGCCAGTTCCGCAGCCGCCATTTCTCGCATGTGCACATCATCACCACATTTCATAAACTACTATTAGATAGCTTTCGCGAAGACGACAACTTTCCCATACATCACTTCTTCATGAATATATTGCTTGATATATATTTTGTGTTCGAATATTTTGCGTCTTATTCTGCCTTACCATCATTTAACACTTTTTGGCGGATATTTTTATTTCGATGGAGCGAAAAAATAGCTGTCGATTGATAGTTCAACCTTTAAAATTGGTTCAAGGAGTCTCGAGAAATGAATTTTAAAATGTAATTTGGGCGTATTGGTTGTGCACGTCGAATGTCATAGGTCGCAGGTTCAATTCCGCGCGCATGCAAACCCTTTTGCGGGCTTTTACCACGGGAAATATGCAAAATAAACATCCGTTCCGACTTCAGGATGCTTTGTGGAGCAGAATGGTATATTGGATGAGCAAGAAACATTAAGATTGCACGAAAAGTTGTAAAATGCGGATCTGTCAGTGTTGACGCGACAGCCGTGAGAAAATCGATATAGTCATTGGTAGGGACGTCCTATCCAGATGTAAATGATGTATGCTGTAGAGAATTTTGTCGCGTACAGAATAGTGCTATTCATATTCTGTAGTCTTTGAATTTGTCGAAAATATAGCGATTCGAATAGTTTTAGGTCATTTTCTGTCCATGGTAGAAAAATCGAAAAATGAGTTTTGCTCGTGGAAAACGATAGTTTTATGAATTATGATATATAGCTATTATGACAAGAAACAAGCGCTGAATCGAATGAAGAGGTTCACTGTATGTTTAAACAAGAATTTAACCATTTCTAAACGCATTCCTTGAATCGTTCATCTCCGAGGTGCCCCTATTTGAGCCCATTTTTAACAGCTTAGGGGACATCCAGGCTAAACGAAAAGAGGATATGTTATACAGTTTTTAATGCTCTACAATTTGAGATATAGTACTCAAAACGTTTTGAGTATAAAGTATTCAACGGTCAAATTCAAATATATAAAATATTTTTTCGATATGAAAATGAAATATTTTTCGAAGGATATTTAAAGGACTCTTGTTTAGAATTCGACGGGGATGCCAATAAAAAAAAGAAAATTGAAAAATATTGCTATTAAAGAAAGTTATGGCGAATTAGACTTTTCCTTACTTTTTCATGCCTAGACAAGGAAAAAATTTTTATAACAAAATTGATCTACTAATTTTCCTTACAGTGCGTATGGGTACCCCTAATTAAATTTTGGATAACTGAATCGGAATTTTTTGCGCCGGGGCAGGTCCCCATTGAGGGCAGCTTGATCCTTACAGAGAGGCTCTCTTAAGTATTCGTAGAGTACTATAGGACGCACTAAAAACGTGTTGAATGAAAGCTAAAACAGCTGGTTGAAAAAGACTGTTTCGAGTTGCTTGCGTTTCTTTTGATGCTTATAATTATGAAGTTGCTTTACAGGAGTAATGCGGATACGCTGAGGTCGTCGACAGGATGTTCCTGATCAGCTTAGGCGTGCTGTTTCGCGGATTCAACGCTTCGTAAGTTTTATTTCTCATTCAAATAGAGTTTAGTCTTTGTTGTGATGATTGCTGAATGAGTTGTGATTGCCAGGAGGTTTATCCTGTACCTCTGCGTGCTCATCTTCGTTGTGCTCTTCGCTCTCCGCCTGGATGGGTACTTGGCTATCAGCTATCTGCTCGTCTTCACTCCGCTCTTTGCCTGCAATGCCATCGCTTTCCTCGGCGCTTTCGTCGGCTTCGTCTCTTTCGTGTATCGCCCTCCTCCTGTGTTCGTTTTCTTTTACTTCTTGAACTCTTCATTTACTTGCTTTTGCATCCTGTTTAACAGGCACATCGAGTTTTCGGAAGTGTTTAGAAGGTGGGGTTGGCAATATACTGTGAATCTTGTTCATCTTTATCCACTAATTCATTTTACAAACGTGCTGAAGTGTTTCATGTGGATTAAAACGTCAATATTAGTCTTAGTTTTATTTGGTTTTCCTGCTGGTCTTGATAAGTTCTAGAGAAATGTCCGAACTGTACGGAATTCTAATTCCCCTTCGTTTTGAACGAATACAAAGTTCTCGTGTAGTTCTGAGCACTCGCTTCGTCTCGACTTCTTCGCGATGTTGCTAACCACCGTCCAGCACGGGCTGCTTGCATGCTTTGAATTTCTCGCCGCACACAAATTGGATATCCTTACGAGCGCCTCATCAGAGAAACAGGTTCTTCCTCGTCTTCTTCTTCTTGCGCGGTAAATTGTTTTTGTTCTTCAAAACACGAAGATGTAATAGCGATGCTCATTTCCTGCAATATGCGCACGGATTGAAGAACAGAGTGATCTTTCCTTATCAGACATTACAGTGTTGACCACCCATGACATACTTTGATTAAACTTGGCGAATTCAATGAACACTCTTCTTGAGATATACATGAGGAAAGGGGTTTTTTGTTGTTCTGTAAATCGTGTTTTACCCAGGGAATAACTGTCGACTGTTTTGAAACACATACATATAATTTCTATGCCAAACTTTGGGTGGTTCTCTGAAATCTACAATACTTTGTTAACCCTGGTGTTGTGCGTTGAGCCCGTCGTCGTGCCTCCCTGGGTCGTGATCTTCGCTCCTCTCTTCATCCAGTGCTGCCTTGCCATCTGCGTCTCCATCTGGGCTGTGCGACATGACAAGTCTTTCGAGGTTTACGCTTTTCCTTTAAGCACCCGAGAGGATACATCCTTCTCAACTTCTTGCTGTTAATTCTAATATTATGTCCTTCGAGTTGTTGGTTTTCTTTTTTTTCGATCAGATGTTTCCTTTCTATTCAGTTTGAGCTGTTCTTCTCCGTCAACATCATTCAATTTGTTTTCGTCGCTTTCAAATTGGATAGAGAGGTTCGTTTTCAATAATTACTCATGTTGTGCTGAGTAATTCGAGATTTAAAAGCTGATTACACTATAATAAAAAGAATCGTCTAAGGTTAATGTAGCTGTATATTCCAGGTTACTGGAATTTGGATTTTTAGAAAATGGTTCTTTTGATGGTTTAATCAAGGGGATACTTTTTGAGTATTTCCTCAATAGGTGTTTTGTTATTAGTTTTCTTTTTGTGGTTTTTTCAGGTGAAGGTTTATTCAAAAGATTCCTATATAGGTATAAGCTGCTGTTTATACTTCGATTATTTCTTGCGTAACTATTTCGGGCATGATAAATATCAGACTTGATGAAATACAAATGTGAACTATTAGCTTAAATATTCTATCCAGGTTGACTGGAGTTGGGCAGTGGTGTTCATTCCTCTGTGGGTGGTTCTGTCGCTGTCGCTGGTCGGCGTGCTCTACACGGTGATGCTCGCCCTCCTCCTCGCCCGCTCTCGTCATCTCCTGCCTGCTCATCGACGGACTCATGTCTACGGCGCACTCCTTCACACTCTTCTCGTTGTGCCCTCGCTCATCTCGCTTGTACTACTCACGGGTTAGAAGAGTCATTTCTCATCTCCATGGAGTTATCTATCATGTTATAGTGGTTTCCGAATCGCCATTCACTAAAGGGCTCCTTATATAATGTAGTGCTCTTTGCTTGTTAGCCAAGATACAGTACCCACCATACCATAGCCATGATATCACGGTTACGGTATCCACGAGTTCTTCAGGGAAGTTGGACACGCCGCCGCGTCTCTCGTCGCACTACGCCGCGGTGGCCGCGACAATCATGGCGGCCGTGAAGGGAAACGCGCCGCCGGAGATGGCGACGGCGCCAGAGATCTCATTCTGCCTCGTCACCCTCCCCATGGTCGTCTCTCTCTCCTGTCTCCTGCTAATGTCCTTTGCCAGCCGAGGAGGAAATGTCTGGTGGTCAGTATGGTTCTAGATTTTAAGAAAGTACATATTTGAATTTAATTCCAAGCTTAGATCAGTTAATTTAAGAGAGGGTAATCGCAAGAGGTGCATTTCCAGGTTTGCACTCCGTCGTCCCCTCTGTACTTTTGTGCTGGACACGTGCCCGTGCCTGCGACAGTACGCGAACATTTCTTACAAGGTCAGCACTTCTTTCTATCTTGTTATTTAGAGATGGCATTTCGAAGAAATTTGTTTTTTTTTTAATAAATGATTTTATATTTTAGTATTCCTTAAAGTTCAAATTAAGGTGGGAATGGCGCGAGGCGAGGAAGACGACGAAACGCCGCCACCGCTTCTCGACGACACGATAGAGAGGCCACTCAGGCCAGTCATCCCATTGACTTCCATAGAATGTCCTGACTAATAAAGGAACAAGTTTTCGCCCTTTCCATACGTTAACCCTTCCACTTTTTATCACTGGTAATATGTTCAATCTCTGTCTCTCTTTCTCCCTCTCTCTCCTCTCTCACGTTCTCTCTTTTCCCCTCTCTCTCTCCTCTTTCACTTTCTCCCTTTCCCTTCTATCTCTCTCCTCTCTCACTATCCCCCTCTCTCTACTCTTTCCTTTGCAATATTCTTGCGATAATAC
>CALZFC010000020.1:3137500-3340000 GCA_945643635.1 Allodiplogaster sudhausi
TGGAAATGTTATTAGGACCTTTATGTCGTAAATTTAATTCATTAAAAGAGACTTTTGTCGTATGGGCTCACATTGTATGAGGCGTAGCAGACGATGAGTTTCTTTGTTACAGACTGTCTCAACATATACATATACACATATTGTGGTGCATTGACTGTTGCAATGTTTGGTTTCTCCCGTAATAGAAAGCTGTTGAGCAACGCTAATTGTTCCTTTTCTTCACAACACATTATTATTCTTGCAGGAACAAATGGACTTTTCAAATACCGTCATCAAAGCTTTCGCTATTTCTCTGTTATTGGTACTCACGCTTGGACACTTCATTTTCTCGCAGGAAAGGCTACTATACGGTATTTGAGATCAATGGCCATGAGAATCGGAGACAATATGTATGCCTAATTGGAAGCTGAATTACATTTATAAAGACCTAGATTATTAGGGAGGCATCGGAAGAAACTAAGTGCAGAATATATCTACATTTCAGCAGTTGAATTTTGCATCTTCAGTTGTCCGTGTCTCTCCTTTACTATCATTTACGTGATGAACAAATGTTAGTATCGCTGGATTGTTTCAACATCGTTCATGGAAAAATTCAAAGACATAATGAGAATTTCGTTTATTGCAGTTTTTGCTATTTTTAAATCTACATATTCAAAACAAAAGCGCCACTTTTCAGGCAACTTGAGACTCTTCCTTTCACTGATGCCCCTCTCAGCTTTCGCTATCGATGTCTGCCTTCCGTTATTGGACGCGTTTGTTGTTCCCATCAATGGGGAAATTATTTCCCTTCTTCGTTATATCTTCATGGCAATCGCAGTCCTATTTTACACTGTGAGAAGCAAAGATGCGAATAATTTTTCTTACTTTTTTTTTTAAATCAGAAACATGTCTATTTAATTATCTTTTGCGCATTGTTCATTTGCAGATGGAATGTTGCTTTATCTTCGTTATATTCTTTTACTGGATTTGGGCGCACAGACTAATCAGATATCATATGGTTTGTTGTTCCGTTTTTAACTTCGAATAGTTCGATTTTTCGTCAAACAAACATCAAAGCTATGTATGTATGTACATAGGTGCATTATTCAGCATCCTGTTACGAATAGTGCTCAAATTTCCCTCAAAATTCTTTCTTCTGAATTTATATCGAAAGACTTCAATGAGATAATTACAGGAAAAGAACGCTCAAGCACTGCCATCCACAAAAAATGCTTTTCAAGAGTCGCGTTTTCCTTCAAAAACTTCGAGTTTATTTTGGTCTGTATTCGAATTCTGTACTACTCAAGTTTTAAATATCTCATGAAGAAGAATCACTTACGGGATACAGAAATTCAAATTTTCGAATAATTAAAATAATCCATACCCACCGACGAATCTTACTTTTCTTTAGAGTTCGTTCATTTGTATCGCACATTGTTTCCCTTGTTAAATCCTTCGTTTGTCAGTTACCCTTCTCACAAGCTAACATTCTATTATACACATTTTTTCGCCTTTGCCGCGCTAGTCTAATAAACTATTTTCCATTATACAAGCATACATATGAATGTGCATAAATACATTTGTATGTATATAAACGCGCAAAAAACTTAAGTAACATACTCTGCGTGCAAAAACGATTGTGAATGAGAAGACAGCAACTTTAAGTGGCAAAGTAGTCATCAATGTGACATAAAAACTTTTTGAAGTGAAGAAATAATTGCGGCTCTATTCTGTGGATGTAGGAAAGCAGTCCAACTTCATCTATTCGAGTTCTTCGAAGCGCACAAAAAAAATCTCCAATTGACATTTACGACAAGAGAAATATGTCGAGGATTCGGGTTAAAACTTTAGTCAATTTTTTCATCTTCAGTTTGAGCTGATCTTATAATTAATTCATTGCTTATAGTAATCACAGATATGTAGCTATGCACCCAGTGCTACAGGTTTGCAACTGTGATTACTATTCGCAATAAATCATTATAAAAATTTTGCTTCAATAACTTCGTTGTCTTACAAAATATAACATTCTCCATCAACATCATACAATTCATTTTCCTCCCTTTAAGCTGGGCTAGGGGTTCCTGTTGTTGTTTTAAATTGAGATTTAGCCGGTTATTACTGAAATGAAAGTCATATTAGAGTTCCTTGTACAAAATAGTCAGCATGAGATAGTTTCCTAGAAAAAAAGTCACATACCTTGCCAAGATGACATGGTTACGGTATCCATGAGTTCTTCAGGGAAGCTGGACACGCCGCCGCGTCTCTCGTCGCACTATGCCGCGGTGGCCGCGACAATCATGGCGGCCGTGAAGGGAAACGCGCCGCCGGAGATGGCGACGGCGCCAGAGATCTCATCCTGCCTCGTCACCCTCCCCATGGTCGTCTCTCTCTCTCGCTCTCCTGTCTTTTGCTCATGTCTTCCCAAAAGCCGGTGTTTCCATCGCTGTATTACTTTCTAGACTTGCCCAAAGAAGAAATCTATCGTCCAAGAAACTGTGTTCGCAATGAAGCTCTCCGGCTTCTTTGACTGTCGTTGAGATGCGGACAAGTCTTGGGACTAGCAACGCTTTTATTTAACAAGAAATAGAGAGGAAAAGTGGGAAGGAACCGCTCAATATGAGCGAGGCCTGGCGAACTGACTTCTCAAGTCCTGAAAATAAATAAGTTAATTCTTATGTGCTTATATAATATATAATAATAAGGCACTTGGATTCACTTGAATATAAATACAAAGGGCAGGCAAATGATGCGAGAATGGACTCATCGTTTCATGCTGCCTAGATAACAAAATCTGAGCATTTGATATCAAATTGAAACATTCTTTGCGGCCTGAGTGCTCATCTAATGGGGAAATGACGGCAAGGAAGGAAGAAGAAGAAGAAGAACGAATAAGCTGAAGATCTACTTGTTCTCCGCCTTTGGCTTCGCCGCTGACTTCTTCCCCGCTGTCTTCTGCTTCTTCACAAAGTTTTTAATCTGCATAAAAATACATTTACTTTGATAAATTAAACAGCTAATATGACTAGAATGAATTAATCATCGATAAAAGAAGGCTCGAATAACCTCTTTTTCGAGATGCCACGGATGCCGCAGTGTCTTTCTCTTCACTCGCTTCAACTGTCGCGTCGCCTCTCGCTCGCGCTGGTAGCGCCTGAAAAAAAATTTTTATTTTAATAATAATTGATTGATTTGATTGATTGATTGATAATAACTTTTTTTTTCAAAATACTTCATTTATTTTACAGTTTAGTCACCTTTTGCTTTATTATTTCTTTCTCGAAATTCATATTTTTCTATTAGTTTAGCCCCACGCATTTACTCTTTTGAGACAAAAGGGTAACTGGGAATGCTTTACATCTGCATTTTAGGGAGGAAATTTCACAATTAAAATGATAGCTTCTTCAGCTTACTTATACGTGACAATCGGCGTGACAATCGTAACGGCGAGAAGGAGAAACAGCAGACAGATCGACGCGTAGTAGAGCCTCTGCTCCTGCACAACAGCCAGAGCTTACCATTTACTTTCTTAATTTTAATCTTCCAGCAATATGTAGTTTTGCCATTTTGTTGATATTTAACTAAAGATCTGACATCCTAGATGGACACTTTATCCCACAAACTCCTTGTTCGGGTTCGGGGCTGCCGTGTTCACTATATTCGGCTGCCTCCCTATACATTCTTTGCCAGAGCTACATATCTCTACATTTCCCTGATGAACTTATTCCAGCAAATTCTTCGAAGGTAGTACATACATATGCCCTTGCCATGTGCTAACCAATTTTGACGGGGGAGCGACTTCAATCCACGGTTTGTCCATGCTGGGAAAGCCTCGCGGAGTCGACCACCCGAGTGCAGTAAAGTTGGAGTGAATGGGCAATAGTACCCACATCTCTACATATTCTATTCCAATCATTCCATTTCGTCCATCAGTTGAATATGCCTCTGGTTGTTCAATTAGTTGTACTGCTGTAATTGTCTTAAAAGGACACTCAATCACCCTCCCTTTCTTTCTGTCCCTCGCTATCACTATCTCGTAATTTCAACTCACTCTCTCTCCCTCTCTCTCGCTCTCCCCCTCTAGACCTAATCACTTTCTCTCCATCGTTCTCATTCTCAATGCTCTCTCTTTCTCACTAACTCTGCTTGTTGTCGCTCTCTCCCCGACTCTCCTCACTATTTCGTTCCCTCAACTCCCCCTCTCTTTTGTTATTTTTACAAATCTGTAACGACTACTACAGTCCCATGAATAGGCCCTTACGCTGTGCGGTACTGCAGAACACCATTTAGTTTGATTCCAAATTCATTCATCAATAGCTTGGCATTAGTTTAAAGTCAGCGGATTACAACTGCAGTCAAACTATAGTACAAAAAAAGTTTTCCACAATAGCTTTAACAAAGAAACATGTGTATAGTAACTAGATAAATATTTAAATTAGGGCAGAATAAAAATCCGTAAAGGAGCTGTATTACGACTTTCAAAATGTACATGTAAGGTTGAACTTATGATAGATTACGAATCATGACTTGGATCAAGCTTTTAGTTTACTCGGATAACGCAGAAAGTATGATGGAGAGAGAGAGAGAGAATGGAGAGAGAAAAAGAGAGCTCGCTCTTACTCCGACTCCTCGTCCGACTCTATCTTCCTCACACTGCTTCCACCGGCCGACTTCCTTCCACGCCTCGAAGTGCTTGCATTCGAGGAATCCTGCAAACAATCATAACTTGGAAAAAAACAATGAGTTCATGTCATTTATACAAATATTGCTGAAAGTTCTGGTGAACGAATCATCTATACAGTTAGTTGATGTATCAAAATGAATGAAGAACTCTGACCTTGTCCTCGCTGTGCCGGCTTCCTTGACGGCTGGTGCTCGTAGCAGAGTCTCTGCTCGCCTCGTCGTCTCTCTTCTCTTCTTTCTCTTTTTCCTTCTCCTCTTTCTTCTCTTCCTTCTCCGTCTCCTTTTCCCTCTCCTTTCCCTTTTCTTCCTTGGCTTTCTCTTCCTTCTTCTTTCGATGAGATGAGCCTGCCTCACTTCCAGTCAGCCTCTCCCACACTTTCTCCAAAAGCTTCGAGTCGTTGTAGATCTCACTCTCATCAATGTTGTACGTCTGAACAGAGTGGATGAACCAGAGCAAAAATAAGAATTAATAACCCGAGAAAAAGAACAAAAAGCAGAGGTAACATCCCGAAAGAAGAAGACCAAATTCTACCTGAGCATTTCTACAGAGCAGCTTGATGTCCTTGCCCATCTCTTCAACGGACGAATATCTGAAAAGGTACCAATTGGCTTGTCAAAGTAATTCGCGTTGAATACGGTATGAGTTCTCTCTGTGCCCTGAGATACCTGCCAGAGTCGAGCTTCTTCTTGATCTTCTTGAAGTCCATTGGGTCCTGTATGAGATCGTAGTAGTCGGGGAGTTCCCTTCGACTCGGCAGCTGCACGAAGGGAGCCGCGAGTTCTTTGCCGTCCTGGGTCTTGAACTCCACCATCGCCTCCCACACCTCAAGCAGCACAAATTACCGTCTTTACAGCTAAAACCAGACTTTAAAAGGTACTTGTCTATTTAACGTACCCACCCTGCTTTGGGGCCTTCCCGGAGCCAAACCACATCCTGTTTTTGATTTCCAAATTCAGTTTTGACTCTCTCCACCTTGCTTTCCTGACCTCCGAGCCCAATATCACACACGGTTTTCCCCAAGTAGTCTACAGTGGTACTAATTCCCTGGCAAAAATTAAACAACATTCAAAACAACTGGTGAATATTTCCCAGAATAACAAGAAGCTCGCCTGATTGAGCTGTTCAATGAGCTCAGGCGAAGCCTTCTTCCTCTTCCTGGAGGGAGTGCCTCCCTCTCCATCGTCCTCCTCCTCGGCCCGTCTCCTCTTGCCCCCTCTGCCTCCCTTCTGCTTCCTGGCTGAACTGGTTGTCGCCTCCTCTTCCTCTTCTCCCCCCTCGTCATCCACTACTTCATCTATCGACTTCAGCCAGTCCCTCTCGCTCATGATATCCGCAGAGTAGTCAACCTGAATTCCGCATTATTGGGCATTAGAAAAGCGTCTTATAGATCTCATAAACGAAGCAAAAAACAATGAGAAACAAGTGGACGAAAGCTCAAGTTTAAGAAGAAAGCCTCAAGCTCATTCTAGTCCGACCTGCTTTCGGTTTCTCCTTCCGGATACTTCCTGACGGTATGGCGAGATTCCGTTTGCGAGATCCTCTTCAGCCGCCTTCTCCAGAGCAGCGAATTCATCGGATGCCCTGGAAATGGAGATTTCCGAAGGAAGTGTTAAACAAACAAGAGGACTGCAAATAATGTAGACTAGCTACAAACTATTTCTACTCAACAATCAGCTACTCGAGAGCAGCAATAAGTATATTGTAAAGATCAGCTAAGTGCTGACTCCCTTCAATTGAACTGACTTGGTTATGTCTGGAGGTATCTCATTGTCTTCAAGAAGACGCGGCTTGCGATGAAGTTGACTGGCTTCTTCGCGTCTCCGGTCAATGTCCATCGACTGAAGAGAAGAGGGGAGAGAGAGAGACAGAGAAAGATAAAGAGAGAGAGAGATAGAAGGAGGGAGAGAGAGAGAGAGAGAGAACTGTTAACTCTATTCCATTCCAACTACCATTTCTCACCTGGAAGATGTTGAATTCGTCTTCAGAACGAGCAATGAGCTGATTGATCATCTCATCGTCAGGAATCTCATCTTCTTCGTCTTCCTCATTCTCCGCACTGCAATCATTGGGAAAGACTTCTTATCATAATGTCTTGTAATCAGAATTTATCATCTTAATTTTTAAATAACAACTGTCACTAATTAGCGGATAAAGGAAAAGAAACATAGGTATTTGCTCAAACATAGGTACCTAATAATCTGCTCAAGCATCTGTCTTCTCTCCGCTCCGGTGGATCGCTGGTCAAACTTGCCTGCCTGGATAACCTTCTCGTCGACGTTCAGCTTGTACCTGAAGTGCCAATTAACTAATGTTATTTAAAGAACGATGGAATAAAATAAGCAAAGATTACGGTAGGAATAATGAGAAACCTGGCGGCCGCCAGAATCTTCTCCTCGACCGAGCTGGCGGTGATGAGTCTCAGAACCCGCACTTCCCTCTTCTGGCCAATACGATGAGCGCGGTCTTGGGCTTGCATGTCCTGAATAGGAAATTAGTTAAAAGACAACAATGAGTAGAGTGAGAGAGAGAGAGAGAGAGAGAGAGAGAGCGACACAGAGAGAAGAGGATTGGTGATATCAGGCAAAAACCACTGCATAATAGTAGCAGATTTCCAACCACTCTACCTGATGCGGATTCCAGTCCGAGTCGAAGATGATAACAGTGTCTGCAGTTTGGAGATTCAGACCGAGTCCACCGGCGCGGGTGGAGAGCATGAAGAGCCAGTACTCCGAACCGGGCGCGTTGTACTGGGCAAGCAGCTCTCCTCGCTCATCCGGCTTGGTCGAGCCGTCCAGTCGGAGATACTTCCATTCTTAATGTTCGCGCTGTTCTTCTTTCATTCGCTCGCTTACATCGACAAAATTGCTACCAATCAATAAACTATCCCCCTCATAACTCAATCAAGTTATCCTTCTATATAGACTTCTTTTATGCTCTTGACTAACATTAGTTTTCTGATATAAAATTAAATAACTCGTACTTCGGAAACTGAAGTAGTCCTCGAGAATAGTCATGCATGACGTCATCTGGCAGAAGATGAGGATTCGGTGGTTAGTCGCCTGCATTTTCGGCAGAATGCGGTCGAGCAGTTCGAATTTGCCAGCGACACGGTAGAGCTCTTGTCTGGAATATATAAGTTAGTCTCTTATAACTGTCGACTTATATTGTGAATGTACGGCATAGATAAATAATCGTAGATAGCTGATGAATTACCCAGAGATCTCAGGAAGCTTCCATGCGGCTCTGCAGGAGTCTTCAACCGAGTGGAAGAGGAAGGGATGGTTGCAGAGCTTGCGGAGATGTATAACCGTATTCATGAGTGCGCGACCGCCTTGCTATAACGTTCAAGACTAGAGAAATAGAAAGGAATAGGTTGGTGGGCACCAAAAAGGGAAATATATTCTAACGGGAAAATTGCGCTGAAATTTACCACCGATTTCCAGACAGCGTTCAACTTAGTTTTTTTTCTGCATTTACAGGGTTTGTGACAAAGACTTCGGCCTTCTGAACTCCAATGTGAGTGAGAGAGAGAGAGAGAGAGACAGAGAGAGAGAGAGAGAGGTGAGAAAGGAGGGAGGGATTACATGTAGGAATAACACGAACATGTTTGGTGTCGATGAGCAGTCCCTTCTGCATGTGCTTGTACAGTACTCTCTGCAGCGCACTCATGTCGCACTTGATGACGTACTCGGTCTTATCAGGCAACTGGCTCTCCACTTCCTTCTTCAGACGACGCAACAGGAACGGACGAAGCACCTGCCACCATCAACTATTATTCACTCCATTTAGAGGAATAAAAGGGTTGCCGGATGGTGGAGGTAGTATCCGTATATCTTTTTTTTCCAGGAGATAAGAATGAAGCTAACCTTGTGAAGACGTCGAATAATAAGCATCGTCTCCTCCTGATTCAGCTCGACCTGCAAGAAAAGAAGCTGAATCTGCCAGATCTACAATGTTCTTCAACAGTTCGTTCCTCTTTATGATTATTCAATGTTCGATCCAGGGAATAAACTCTCCCAATGGTTCCACTAAAAGAGAGTGGGTATGACGCTTTTGGGCTCGCAAAGGAACGTAAAAACGGAGTATTCGCTACAAATTGCATCAAAAACTGAACAGGATAGTGCTTCAATGGCCCAAAACAGGGTGGGTGCTCCTTTTCGGACCTGGGTTTTCTACCCTGGGGTGATGTGCAATCTTCAGTGCATCATTTCTGAAGAAGAAAAAAACCTGTCTTTAACCAATATTTCGTCCTAAGCTACACATTTCACAAGCAGTTTGTAGAATGACTTTGTTTAGCACGGCTCAAATTCATCTTCTATTCGTGAGTCCATCAGCCAATCGCCATCCATCCTCACCTTCTCTCCGGTCGTTGCGAAGGGCGCGTTGAACCACGAGTCGAAAGTGCCGCAAGAGGAGAAGATGGAAGGGAGGAGGAAGTTGAGCAGAGCCCACAGCTCGGGCAGCTTGTTCTGGAGGGGAGTGCCCGTGAGGAGGACGCGGTGCTGGGCACGGAAGAAGCCGTTGAGCATCAGCGTCAGCTTGCAGTTGTGGTTCTTGAGACGGTGGCCCTCGTCGATGATCATGTACTTCCAACGGATCTGGAATCACTTCTTGTTGTTGCTCAAGCTTCTCACGATTGAGTACATCCGACCAAATACACTCCATTAGAATGTCTACTCTACCTTTCCAAGGATCGCTTTTTCCTTCAGCACATAGTCGTATGTCGTGAGAAGGACGTTGAAAGCATTCTTCCTGATTTGAGAATCCATCGATCTCCGTGCATCCTGAACAAAAACAAAAATTTGACTTATGAAGGATTGCAAAAAGTCCATAATTAGGGATATAATATTTTTCCCACCTTATTGCCTTTGTAAATAATCCTGACGACGTGCGGCGCCCACTTCTCAAATTCGAGTGCCCAGTTCGAGATGGTCGAAAGGGGCACAATCACGAGGTACGGCCCGTTGTTCTGCTTCACTTCCATCAGATAAGTGATGAGTGAAATGGTCTGGATCGTCTTGCCAAGACCCATTTCATCCGCGAGGATTCCATTGAGGTTGTTGTTGTAGAGAGACACCATCCACTCGAGGCCTTTGATCTAAAAAAATTCATTTTTATTTTCTACAACATTATGATAAATAAACAAAAGAAGTGTCCATACGAACAGTATTAGAGTGCTAAAAAGAATTAAATATATGAAAAAAGAACCTGATATGGCTTGAGCAGGAGGTTCGGATCGCCCCCTCCCATGGTGGAGTGTTGCTGGACGATCTTCTCCTTGATTCGATGCGCAGTAGCATAGTAAGATTCCATCTGCTTCCGACTCTTCGCATCGTATTCGTCCTCTTCATTACGAGCCTTTAACCAATTCTAGTATATTATCTACTCTAATTGTAAGCACCATCTTCAAAATTCAAATTTAAAAAGCGTAAACAATAGATATTACTCATCCTCAAGAGGTAGGCATGCATCAGTGTTTACATGAAATCATATTTCAACATTTTTCGAAAGCTTTCTCCACTACGAAAAACCGGGAGAGCACAGGCTCTTTTTTTACTCTACAATATTCGGATATGTTTACAGTACAATAAGTTGAAATTCAGATATTCCGAGTTCATTAATTTTTTGGTATCCGTGTTTCTATTTCAATGATCGTTCCTATTAAACGAGAGATAAGAACTAAAGCGTGCCTTATCGAGAATCATCTTGGCCTTCTGCTCCTCCGTCAGTCCCTCGTACTCATCATCTTGGTCGTCCTTCTGAGGAGCAGTGTGATGGAAGTCGTCATCGTCACTCTCAGAATCACTGCATTCATCGCGGGAGACGACCTGGAAGAAGCTTCTTTCTACCGTTTCTCCTCACTTCAAATCCGCTCGTAAAGAAAGACTTCTTTATGAAACGCTTGATTACTTAAATCAATCGGATAAAAATGAAAATGCAAGCCGACTTCATAGCCAGGATGCGTCTCGAGCCACGCTTCAATCTCATCTGCCTTCGGTGCTTCGTCAGCTCCGAGTATCCGGCCGGTCGCGATCTCCCGTACGTGCATGTGGACACTCTCATCTCAAGTAAGAGGAGAGAGGTATGCCAATCAAGCATTGCACGCATTAGACAATGACAGTAAAAGATGAGTCCGAGCATCTCGAACCTTCCTCCTTCCTGTCGTTGTCCTCCTTCTTCTGAATCTTCCTCTCTTCCTTCTTTCTCTTCTTCTCAGTCTGCTGATGTTGTCTGACCAGCCCAGTCAGACTCTCCACGTACTCGTCCGTTTGTTGAAGGAGGAACACCAGTCGCTTATCCTAAGAAATAGAAATGCATTTTCAATTCTCTCTTCATTTACTTATCATTAAATACACAATAATCATACGAGAAAGTATCTGAATGACAAGAATGATGAAATGAACAAGTGAAGTAAATGTATGGTGTAGAAAGCCCGACCTTTTTCTCATCGAGAAGTTGTCGATATCCCTCTTCATCTTCTAGCATGAGCTTCTGCATGCGTAGCTTCTCATTTTTCATGTCCTCCTTCTTCTTCTCTCTCTCGCTGTTCTGATGCCAAGTGATGACTGCCTTCTTCATCTTGCCCATCGTTAGTAGGTTATTACTGCAAAGTTCCTTCTTTCAATTGTGAAAACGGTGGTTATAACAATATTAAAAATATATATATATATATATATAGTGAAATATATTCTTTTATTTCGTAGTTTGCACTTGATTAAAACAATCAAGAAATGCTCGGACCGATGGAACTCCTTGAAAGCCTTTCCATGTGCAATGATAGCATTGAGCATGTCAGTGTGTCTCTGCCTCCTCTTCTTCTCTTGTTCCATCTTCTGCTGCTTCTCCAACTTCTCAGTGACTCGCGCCTCCCGCAGCGATTGTCTCTTCGTCCTACGGTAGGCGTATGGATTCAGCGCCGTCTCCAGAGTCGTGTCCCTCTTCAACGCGTTCATCACGTCACTGCGGATCTGTCAACGATACCGTAGGGATTATAGTAAATGACGTGAACCAATACATGCTTTTATGAAATTAATCAACAGTCCGGGATAATGAATAAGATATTGGAGAAAATGTAGAGACAAGCGGTGATTCACTACGAGGATTTGCCATTCTCCGAGCTTCTCCCACCAACTAGCAAAAGTGGGTGACAAAATAAACCCTATCAAATTGGAGAGGAACGGAGAAACGACCAAAAGCATTGCTCTCTGAAAGAGGCAACCATTCATGTTGTGGATTACAAACCTGCGCTTGGAAGTTGACAAGACGGAGAGCTCGAAGCTCGATTTCGGCTTTCACTCGAAGATGACTAGGAATGTCGGCTGGGAGATTGCTCAACTCTTGGATGCGAAGGCCGATCCGATTTTGAATCCTGCAGTCGATTTTGAATTGCTTGTCATTATTACTTTAAATGCAAAAACAGACGTGAATGATAAGAACCTGTGCTCCCGCTCCTTGAGAATGCTGAGAGGGTCTATTCCAGAAGGGACGGACACTTGCGTTGCCCGCTGAGATCGCTGTTGATGAATGGCGAGAATCTAAAACAAGAAAACAGCTCAATTCCAGAAAAAAACAACAAAACCACTTGAAACATACATGAGAATAACTAGCGCTCAAGAGAAAATATATAAGAAATTTCTAAAACACGAGAGAGAAATATAAGTAAAAGTATAAATAGAATTCATTACCTTCATGAGATCATAAGGCAGTCGCTCGCCATTCTCAATCTCTGAGCCGTATTCGTAAGGCTCTGGAAGAAGAGACGTTGGCTTCGGCTTTGGAGGCATCGCTGCCATGGCAAGCTCAGTAGGAATCGCCTCATTCCGGGCCAGAAGACGATACACGTTCACCTTGAAGGCGCAAGGGATTCAGTCAATTAAGAACATTGTCTGCAGCTAATAGCAAAACAAAAAAAACTATAGAGAGAAAGACACCACGTTCAAAATTTCGCCATACCTGCGCGCGTAGCTGAGCGATTTGAGTCGGCGTAAAGCTCGGCTGAACTGTCGTAGGCGATGGAGCAGAAGGAGGCTCGATTTGACCACCTTAAAATTTAAATTGCATTCAAATTATTAACACATTGTACCACTTTCTAAATCATCGAAAGCCAGCAAGAAAAGAAAAGAATGCAATTGCATACTAACCGCTGAGCTTGGCCTTGAGCTGCTGAGTCCAGTAGTATCTCGGGTCATTCTGCATGTTCTGGTCTTCCATGACGGAGAGCGCATTCTCGACTTTGGCAATGGTCAGCTCCTGGCCCTGAGGCCCGAGCTGGAATGGCTGCCCGCCGCTTGTGTCCGCCATCTTCCACTCGTTCTACAACCTGAAACTATCAAATCTGTTAAAAGAAAACATAAGAAAACGAGAAAATCCGCTTCAAAACAGACAGAAACGCTTAAGATTGCGGGCAGCGAATCCGCATTTCTCAGTCACAGTACTACAAATCAATACGGCCAGCCAACGTCACAGCCGGCACCAATTCGTACACGATGGTAAAGTTCGAATGTGCGTTCGTGCCGAGACACCGATTCCTATTGCACGGATTGAAAAATTCGCGCAAAATTGTTGCCAAGAAACGACGAATTCGCGGTGGCTGCATCTGATTACTTTTTGTACTCTTGATCCCGGTGTATTCTTGCATTGTTAATTGCTCTTTCTTTCCAGTCTTCATCATCATGAAGGTGGACGTCATCTCCGAGCTGAGTAACGGCGGCTCCGTCTCGATGGGCGACGCGGACCAGCACTGCGGTTGCTACTTCTTCTCATTCTTTTTATTTATTCTTCTAAACAATGCATAGTTTGCAATGATTTATTAGTGAAAGATTAAGAGCGACTGAGTAAGCGTATATGCGCTGAAGAAGTTGAAGTAGGCGCACCGTTAACCCTCAAATGTTTAATGTGAAGACATTCTTGTATTGTTATTGCGAAATTCAGTTTGGCTATAGAATGACCCGGGCATTATTATGCGACTAATGTTGACAACAATAGCAAGTCGCGCTTTTTCCAGCTACTGACATTGGACGCGAATTTGTTCGCCGCTACTACACTCTGCTTTCCGAGACGCCCGCGTCTATCTTCCGCTTCTACTCTCATGAGTCTGTCTTTGTCCACAACGAACTCCAGGCTGTCGGACAGAAGGTCAATCTCGTGGACTCTTTCCGCTTTTCGTTGTTTTCTTTCTTCGCTTCATCACCGATGACAATACCGTTTTGCTTTCAGCAAATCCAAAAGGCGATTGAAGCTCTTGGCTTCGTCGAATGCAAAGTTCGCATTCATTCAATCAAGGTGCGTGTTTATTTCAATTCATTTCAATTAAACAACTGATTACACAGGAGTATTTCACTTTTCCTGTTGACTTTCATATTTATTCACTATTGATGTTAATTCGTTCACTTTTTTTTACTTTTCCTTTGCTTTTAAATAAAAAAAAGCTAAGCGTTTGTAACGCGGCATTCCTTCAGGGTGCGCATACTATTGGCCAAGCGGATGAGAAGAAGGTTCGTTTACATGATTTATCTCCTTATCTCGAACTCACAGTTGTGATTGTTTTGTCGTTTTCGGCAGCTTAGTTTTGCGAATTAAACATGCTGAATAATTTAGAGGGCGTAAGTCAACTCGAGCCTCATATTTAGACGAGCTGTTGAACTTGTTTCAAGCTTTTGTAGTTGTATTATTAACTTGCAGGGCATCGTGCTGCAAGTGTGCGGCGAGATGGCGCAGAGTGCGGCCGAGCAGTCTCGCCGCTTCATCCAGACATTCGTGCTTTGCCAGCAGACACCCAAGAAGTTCTTCGTGCAGAACGACATCTTCCAGTTTGTCGACCAGGGCTTCATGGAGGCCGAGCCCAAGCCGAGCACCCCCGAACCGGAACAGCCGGCTTTGAAGGCCCAGGTACTCAATGGATTACCGTTATCTTGATTTGTTCATTGAGTTTTGCAATTTAATCAAAAGTATGATGTGCATATTTGAAGGCGAAGGCTCCTGCGCAGAACGGCCATTCCAACCCATCTCCCAAGGCCGCCGAAGCAGCCCCTGCTACAGGTATAAATTGTAGTTGAGAGTTTCTTGAAACTGGCGGTATACATTTTTCATTTGCTTCGTTGTTCCAAAAGTTTCAATCGAAGTTGGCTTTAAGATGTTAATCAGTGAGGAGCAGGAAATTTCTTGTTCCTTGTATTTGATGATCATATGCCTATTGTGGGAGTATTAAATTGTAGTTTAATCTTCTCACGACTTTGATTTATTCTTCTTCCTTTGCTTTAGCCGCTACAAAGCCGCATGCCGAGGTCGCTGCCAACGTTGCTTCTCCGCCCGCGAAGAAAGAGAGCAAGCAGGAGGTCGAGATTCCGCCTCCGCGTCAGCCCACTCCGGTAGCGCCGCCTGCCGAGGTTCATTTTTCATTCTTTCAGACACTCTTTTAACAGGAAAGCCTTTTATCTGATCGTGAGTTGCATTACATTTCATATAATTTCTACTATAATTTCCCGTCGTTGAGGCGCCTGCCCCTGCCGCTGCTGCGCCCGCACCGCCACCCGCCGCGGCTGCGCCTGCTCCTCCGGCACCAGCAGCGCGCGCTGAGCCCAAGTCCTGGGCCAAGATGGTAGGCGGTGGAGGAAACAGCTCGTCCCCGCACCACCCGCCGGCGGCAGTTGCTCCCTCTCCGGCTGCGCCAGCCCCTGCTGCGCCTACTCCCGCCGCGGCGCCCGCTGCCGCCCCCAAGCCGGCCGTGCAGCCCCAGCAGAACGGCCATACGGAGCAGAAGGGTGGTGAGTGTGTACTGTTAATGGTTGAGCATTGTAATCAAGGCAGATCAACCATAGCTGAACAAGGTCCATTGCACTCTCCGATCCGGGGGGCTGGTCTCTCAAATTTTTGCTTTTTCGGTGGTCTATCAATGTAAAGTCTGGGAAAAAGGTATTTTAAAATGCTAAAAACCTATTTTTTCTTCTGAAAATGAGTATATTCGCCAAATTCTTCTTAAAAGGTTCTTATATTAATTATTTATTATCTTCAGGTAGGCGCTATGCAAAGCGCTATGCATGACTTCTCTCTAACAGTCGCTTCACGACGAACTGTTGCTCGCACTCACTATCTGCTCCTAAGTTGCATATTTATCTTCCCTTTGTGTAATCTTTCCCTTGCTTTCCCTTTGTATGTGTTGTCTTTGCAGTGGTGGGATGTGTTTATCATAAAGCTTTTTTAAGGAAGCAGAGCAACCCGCTTACTTCACAGCACAAACACCCTTGCACTTTCACTATATAAATTCATAATTCATTGTAGGTTGTGTGATGCATGCTCATTTATTGAGGAGTCAAACACTTTTTGTTTGGAATAATGGAATTGTTCACTTCGATTTCAAGGTTTGCAGCTAAGTCGGGTATTTGAGAGGATTGTTTGAAAGCGAGGACGTTCAATTTTCGCCGGATTCTGCCCTGTCTTCGTAGTGATTAACATTATACACTTTTCGGTGAAATTCCAGCATGTTCTCCGATTGCTTCCCATTGTGCCGCCGTACAACTGTCATTGAACTCCATGACAACAGTAGATAATGACGAGAAGCTGTATCTATACATCAGTCACGGAGAGTTAGCACAGTACATTTGGGGATGTTAGCCAGCCGTGGCGCGTTGCCAAAATTAGCAGAAAAGTCTTACAGTAGGAAAATAGGATAGTATTTCATGATTGCATTAAGGGAGATCGTGTTGAGAGCCAAAATTTTTAAAATTTTGTTAAGAGAAATTTCTGTTTGGTGCTACAGTAAATTTCTAAGTGAGATTCCCGAATTAGACATACTGTAACACCAAAAAATTTTCCAAAGGTCGTCTTGACTCCCCGTGCAGTGGAATGGGACATTGATAGGGATGCATGGGAGTGAAAATTTAGAAGAAAAAAAACAATAGAAGAAAATTCAATTACGCTAAACGTCAATGCGAATGCATGTAATTGTCTGTAAATCGCCCCACGTTGTAGTTCTGCATCGTTGACTTAACAGATCTGCCGTTTGCTCCCGATTTTCATGACAGTGTCCTGCTTTGAGCTTCTGTATTTTTAATCAAATGTTGCACCAAATCCTTGTCACATCGGCTCATATTGTAGAACAGGGGTGTATCGGAATTCCGAATTCCGACCTTTTTCCCTTCCGAATTCCGGTTTCCGAATTCCGTTATGAAAGGGAGCCTTCCGAATTCCGAATTCCGTTATGAAGGCCAGTTCTTCGGAATTTTGTAGCACATTTTATGTATTAATCTAAGAAGAAAACTGACGCCAGCCCTGAGAAAAATGACGCCAGGTTGACCAATTGTTAATGAAGCTTTCATTTTGAGTCGGGCGAAATTACAATGAAATGTTTCGCGGATCTTTCATAAGGGGAGACCTTTTGGGAAGCGCATTTTGGTAAAACTGAAATAAATTTCCAAACTTCACAATATATTAGGTGCTGACATAAACCAAAATGATAAAGTTATGGTATCTAAAGTAGATCGGTTAATGGTTTGGGCGAGGCACGGTACGGAACTCGATCAAAAAGGATTAGGTCTCTTGGACCCCTGGGGGCCCGAGATCTAGACTCCTCCAAAAGTCAAGATTTCGTCTGACGCTTCGGCCACTTAGAGCCACTTAGAACGAAAGTTCGATGAAGTCATATTTGACACGGTGCTCAACCCGATTCCCTTGTTGGGCGGTCGAGTTGGAGGGTGCCGATGGCAGCTGATGTTACCCAGAAAGATGCGGTCGAGAGAGAGAGAGAGAGGTGAGTCGTAACGGAGCAGGAAGGCTGGAGATGAGCATGGAATTATCATGCTCGGCGATCTCCCTATAGCTGCCGTTCTCCACCGAGCAGTCGATCACTGCCCGTGTTTCCCTCTTCCGATTCTCTGCCTCTGTTCAGCGTGCGACTGCGGACGCAACGCGTAGGAGATAAACTGTCCTGGGAGTGAGCGGAGTGGCTGGAAGAGGAGATGTTAAGTAGGGTGTTGGTAAATCAGTCGGCGAACTCCGCCAGCTTAGCCAGGCGACTGTTGTTCTCCTCGTTCATCGACTTGAGCAGTGTACCTTCCTGAGGATGTGGATAATGAGGGCGACAGATACTTTTATAGCGACGTAGGAGACGTCAAGGTCTGGGGAAAGTGAGAATTGGGTTCGGTTTCCCATGTCGATAGGGTGGGAAGAGATAGGATCTGAGAGCGATTATCTCTCGCCTGATCAGAGCGAGGAAATGAGTTGTGTTAAGAAAATATCTTCTCTTAGCAGAGGAAAAACATGGGTTTGGCTTTATACTGAACTAATTTTATATTTTTGCACCTTTTGCTGAAACTGGTAGAAGTTTTCTATGGGCGCGAGATACTGTTCAAAACCGAGAGAACAAAAGTAGCTAAAAAATATTTGACAATGTTTTCTTCAGTTTTCATCCAAGTTTTAAATGGCACGGCAGAGCACATCCTCCATCTAATCTCACTATTGTTTTATGCCCTAAGCGCGGGAGATAGACCAAAAGTTAGAGAGAGAAAAGTTCCACTTTTCTTATTGAAACTTTGAAGTTCCGAATTCCGACCTTTTTTCTCTTCCGAATTCCGATTTCCGAATTCCGTTATGAAAGGGGGCCTTCCGAATTCCGAATTCCGAATTCCGAATTCCGACCTTTTTTCTCTTCCGAATTCCGATTTCCGAATTCCGTTATGAAAGGGGGCCTTCCGAATTCCGAATTCCGAATTCCGTTATGAAAATTTTTATTCCGATACATCCCTGTTGTAGAACTCAGCCTGATCTTTATTACTATACCGATCGCTAAAATTGGAAGTACATCTAAATTCGAAAAGTTTGCACCCCTCCCCTCTATTTTGCGCCCGGTTTGCGGCTCTTTAAACAAACGGGACATAATACCGTAGTAATCGTTCAAAAAGTCATGTCTCTCTTACATTCGTCATGTATGTATGTACATCTGCACCTTTATTTATCGTCATGTATGTACATTTACATTTGCACCTTTATTTATCGACATGTATGTACATTTGCACCTTTATTTATCGTCATGTATGTACATTTGCACCTTTTTTTCATTTTCATATACTTCTTGAATATTTCTATTTATACTTCATATGTCCCTCGTTCCTTCGTGTGGCCTCTTTTCTTCTTCCCGTGTCTCTTGCTTCATCATGCACGCACTTCATATGTCTTCGTTTGTTTGTGCACACAGAGGTATTCGATTCTTTATTCTTTATAAAGGGAATATAAAGGAAAACAATCCAAAAAAATTCCCGATCTGACAGGCCGGGAGGGAGTACTCCACGGGGAATGCACCGACCTTGTTCAGCTATGAGATCAAAGAAACTGGCCTTTTTTACTGTAAATATTTCAATTGCTGTAGGCGATCGCAGCAGCGCACTGAAGCTCTTCGTCGGAGGAATCACCCGCAACAAGATTCCTGATTATCCCTCCGAACTGGACAAAGTAAACGCGCAGTTCTTCCAAGTCTTCGCAGGTTGGTCGTTGCCAGTTATATGTCTTTGGGAATGTATTTTTACATTTGTTTACAATTTATTGCTTTCGTAGAACTGAGCATTTGAACATGAAAGATGTACTCGTGCGATGTTTCTTTCTTTCTTTATTAATTAATTTATTTATTAAATTCTCTAGTCTGATCACAGAGGTGGCCGAGGTGGACAACGTGACGATTCCTCGCAAAGTCTTCATCAATGAACCGGGCACCGAACGCCAGATGGCCTTCGCCTTCATCACGATGAAGTCAATGGCCGATGTCGACAAGGTCTTCGCCGCCTGCCGCAAGGATGTGCGTTTTCCCTCTCATACTTTGCAACTTATGAAATACATAGAACAAAGTGCATTCCTTTATGATTTTTCGACCGCATTTCATAACGGGCTTTCTTGATAGTTGGAAGTATGTCTTGAATACACGTAGAACCGCCGGGCATAAGTGAAGTCTTGGCATTTGCTTCCTCAGCTACGAATTTTTCTCACGCTGCTGTAACACGATGGGGAAAATTATGGAAAACCTGTGTTGATGTGTTGATTGTGGGCTGTGATAGAAAGGTTATGCGCGGTTCCCCTTTCAGAAAGTTTGTTTTCATCTTGAATGAATGTGTATATTTCTCTCCGTTTTTCTTTGAAGGAGCACACGAACACGAACTTCATCAAGATGAGCCTGGAGGCTTTCGGCTTCGACGGCGAGGCGCACGTGTCGATGTCGGAGAACAAGCCAGTGATGCGCCCCGGTGGATTCCGCGGCGGACGCGGTGGTCCGGGCGGCAGTCGCGGCGGTGGCTTTGCTCCTCGCGGACGCGGTGGCCCTCGTGGAGGCGGAGGATTCCACTCTGGCGGTGGCCATCAGTGAGAGTTGGTCACGACCCACCTGCGCCTTCCCCCCCCCCTCCTCCACCCTCTACTTTTTTTACCCTGCTCTCTTCCCTTGTCTCATTTTCATTGATTGATGAAAATCCTTTGAAAAACAGCTGTCTTGGAAGCAAGTAATTGTAGGTGTCACGCAATTTGTTTCCACCAAAACGTGGATGAAAAGTGCTATCTCTTAGTTTTCTGTAACTTTTTTTCAGTCATTATGGCTTTTCAGTTGTAGACGGCAACAAACTGCGTGCGCACAGCCGCAAATCCGCTAATCGCTAATCCGCTAATCCGCTAATCCGCTAATCCTTCTACCTTGGCCATTTGGCTGCACCCTCTGAATTCTGTTTGTATAAATAATATTCATACGTATATTCTTTCACTCTCCCAACCTCTCATTTGAGCGATCTGTTCCGTGCTAGTGAAGTGTAATTCTAGGGTACACACCGCGTCTTCCATATTCCACCATTTATGCCTTCCTTCTCTTAGAAATCGGAAAAAAAACACAAGCATGTTTTGAGACTGTTGCTTCTTTGTCTTTTCGCGTATTGTCCATGCTTGAAGTGTGAACCATTGCTCCTTCTTTACTTTCTTTCTCCGATGACTCTGTGAGAGGGGTGTAATCCGGCAGTATTCGCTGGCGCCTCCCTTACCAAGGGTACCAGACTCTTCGCTGTGCCCTTTTGCTCACTTATTCATTCATTATTGTTTCTCATCTTCATACACATATATATATCTGTTAAGATCTTCTTGTTTTGCATGCTTTTCTTCTTCTTCTTCTTCCCACATCTTGCACTGTCCACTTCCGAGTTCAGGACCATTTGTTACTGTTTTGGCCATGCCACGACTAGACACGAGTGTGTGTATGGTATCATTTTGTTATCCTGTACGCTGCGCACCTTCTTCGTTTCCAAAAAAAAAATTGTAAAATTAGGATTATTACTAAGAATGGAGATAAGAGTTGTTTGAGCACCACCCCACCTAAGTTGATGGGAGAGGTTGGGTAGGGGGGAAGGCGTGGAGGAACACCTTTTTTCTTTTTTCCACGCTTTTGTGTCCACTTCATAATCACTTCACATGTCGTATATGCCACTAGTTGTATTTTGCCGCCTCCGTGTGTATAATTTGATGTCAGTGTGAATATTCGATGCGAGCGCGACAACTTACTTAGATTTATTGTATAAGTGGCCCATATAAATAGTCTAACTCTCTCTTTCTCTCTCTTTCTCTTCTCTCTCTCTCACTCTCTCTCTCTCTCTCTTTCTCTTCTCTCTTTCTCTCTGTCTTCGCACGCACTCCCTCCCTTCCTGGTTTTCTACCCATTTCACTACACCGCGGTTCAGTTCCTCAATCTTTTTATTCTCTATTGTATATGGCTTTTGCCCTACTCTTATGTCAGACACGCAGTTGGTACATGTGGTCTTTGATTATTTGACTCTTTGTTTTGTCCTCTAATTGTTACGTTACGCTAAAGTGACCATAGATTATTGGGGTTCGCATCAGTGTTTAAATAGTAGTGTTTCTAAAGTGGGGTCTATTTATTAGTAGTTTGGCGAAGATTTCGAAAGAATCCTTGTAAAGAATTGTGTTTTCTCTCGAAGAATAGGCATCTTCTCGACTCGAATGAGTATAATGTCGTGCTCATCTCCGCTTCGGCAAAATTCGTACATGTCCCGCTGATCTTTTAATTATTTTTTTTTATAAACGATTTCAGTGTCCAATCTTCTCGGACAAACAGCAGAAAAGAGTTGAGAACAACAGAAAAGAGTTGTGAGCATCACATTCGATTGAATCCACTTTCCGGAACGTGTAGGATACGGAAGCGTCTGTTGAATAATCTAATTCATTGTTGTTTGAGGAGTGGTCATGGTACTGAGTCGACATTTTAATTAATTTAAATAATTTTTATCGAAATATGCATCATTACACATCTTTTTAAGGTTCTTTTGTACGGGGAAAATGAATCCGTAATTATTTTCTCATAAATTATCCACTCTATTCGTTCACACGCCTAATATCCTTGGTCATTCAACGACAACGACACGGTCAGGGAGGAGTAATCGAAATATGCTAACGTTATCTTTTTCCGCTGTTTCAAAGTAATTTTAATCTTGATCTAATTCAGCCAGAGATGACTGCGCAAGCTAACTTACTTTCCCTGAGAGAGTTTGATATGGGCTTACTCTGGAAGGACAGAAAGTGTGAATATTGCGGCAACACAACGGCTGTCAGTCGACAGTCGTCTCCGAAAGGTGAGACTCATCGATGGAAGCATGAATGCAACAAGGGAAGATGTCGTCATTTGAAAGGCTTGAGAAAGGTACGAGAGAAACAAAGAGAGAAAGAGAGATAGATAAGCAGTAATTTTTCTCCTCTGAAGGTCGGCTACCAGAAGGGGACCTTCTTCGAGAAGATGAGAGGAGACCGGAAGAAGATGACCTTCTGTCGTATCTGATGGTCAACGACATGGGCACCGTCGAGGAGATGGCACGGACTTGCCAGGTGGAAAAGAACACGGTGGTGCAGTGGTGCCAACACTTCCGCAACATCTTTGTGGAGTACTACACCAAGATGCCCACCGTGCGCATGGGAGGGCCCGGCACGATTGTCCAAGTCGACGAGATTTGCATCGGGAAGGACTGGTTGGTCGGTGGAAGACAAGATGGGACGAAACTAGTGTTCGCGGTCATCATGGACAAGCGGGATGCGCCGACTCTGGAAACCATCATCCTGAACCACGTCGTCCCAGGCGGAACGGTGATGACCGACAGCTGGGAAGGCTACAACAACCTGGGCAACCTCGGCTACAACCACCAGACCGTCAATCACTCACTCAACTTCGTCAACCCGGCGACCGGACGTCACACGCAGTGCATCGACTTGCTGTGGTGCAAGCTGATGAGGAAGATGAGGAAAGGACTAGGAAGAGAATTGTGGTACGACCACTTCCTTGAGGTTCTCTTCAAATGGGAGAAGAGCACTGACAAGGGAAGTCATTCGGATGTGGCAAAACACAACATATTATACATCATTCGAAAGCTCTCAACGAGCTGGTAACGTTTTTGATGTTTATAGCTGCAGAAGAGAGCGCTAGAAAAACCGAAGCACAGGCGTACCTGGGTCTGGAAGGGGCCTGGCTTGGTGGAGGCCATTTCCAGACCTGGCACCTGCAGCCGCAAAAGATAAGAAATCGAACGGGATTTTTTTTTATACGGAATGTAAGCGAGTTGCTCTTGCAGAAAAACAAGATTCTGGTAGAAATAATGCATCCGCAGTTGTTTTAAGGCAAAAACATGAAAGTTTTTGAGACATATGGACTTTTTGAGAAAATGAAAATCTTACAGCGTGTTATAATATGTCAATTATTATTTTTCATGTTAAAAATTACTTGAGAAACAGGAATTAGTGGCGTGAAACTCAAAAATCTTTTTAGAAAAAATTGCTTTTTCTCCATACAAAACTGGTAATTTTTCACCAAAGGGGGACCCCTTTGGCGAAAAATGGCCTAAAAAATTTTTTCTCCAAAAATGATTGGAAATTACGTTATTAGGTTTCTTACGGCAAACTATGACGTATTCATCAGTTTCAGAGCCGAAAAATCTAGAAAAATCGTGAAAATGTTAATTTTTAGGTCCAAATAAAAGTTGGTCACGTTCAAGCGCTCTCTTCTGCAGATATAAACATCAAAAACGTTACCAGCTCGTTGAGAGCTTTCGAATGATGTATAATATGTTGTGGTTTGTCACCTCCCGCCGAAAGACTTCCCTTGTGAGAACTTCTTTTACGAGCTTTGGAAGGAAGTGTCGCTCAAGTATCCCCTAACCTAGGGTTTCTCTCTCCCTCTCTCTCTCTCTCTCTCTCTCTCTCTCTCTCTCTCTCTCTCTCTCCTCTCTTTCTCGCTACCTCACTTACAACTAGTCCGGTTTGTCGTTCTACTGTTGTTGTTCTTCTTCTGCTTGATGTTATATGCATTATACATTTATTATAAACGATCAACTAATCGCAGATTCGTATTCCCCGCACAGAAGCTCCATATAAAGATGTTAGATGTTTTACAGTTCGATATTAAAAATTATTTAAATTACTTAAAAAGTAGATAGTTAAAATCAATAAACAAAATTGAAAATCCAATTAAAATGAGCGATGCAAGTAATTTAGGTGCAGTAGCGGTGCTACTTGTGATTAGCACGTAATGAAGTCGTTACTGGTGTATGTATTATGCACCTCTCACTCACCGTATTGCACCCAACTTTAAATTTTTTTTAAATTGTTCCCACGTTTCATAGGTTGTATCCTCTTAACTCAGTCCAGAATGGAAGACGAGGAGGTGGCAGTATTCGGAGAGTTGGTAGGCGAGGAAGCGCTTGCCTTTCCCGACGATGAGGGCACGGGCGACGCGGAAAACGAAGCGGCCGGAGTGTTTGCCGGAGGCATGCCTGGAATAGCCGCCCAGATCGCTCTCAACAACAGCAGCCATGGGGGAAGCAGCTGGAAGAGGAGGAGACACTCCATGGGCGAGGATGACGAGCATAATCCAGTTGGTGAGTTGCCGCTGAAGTGGTTTGTTGATTAAATTGTGATTTCTTTTATTCAGCAGCATTGTAGAGTTATGAAAGAGTAAATTGTTGCGGACGTAAAAGAGTAATTTGTTAGGAAGTTTACAGTAGTAATGCACCTTGCAGATTGGCACATGCGCATGCAATTTGATGGAGTGGAACAAGCGGCGAAGCGGGCAAAGATGGCCGCAGACGAGGCAGTCCTTGAGAGGCTCACAGAACGAATCGTTGAGGTGTGTTTTGATGCTTCTTTCCACTTCTTTTCTGTTACGCTAACTGAGAACTACTGATTACATCATTACGCGCCACTCTCCTCCCCCCTCCCCCAATTTAAATCGGGTTTACGATGGTTATTTGATCAAACGAACTTGGATTGCTGAATTAAGGCCATTCATTTACACAGTTGTATTTAGAACCTCTGTTTAAGGCGCGAAGACGAAAGCGCCAAGCGCTGAAGTTGCAGCAGAACTTCTTGAATGTGGACGAAGAAGAAGAAGTGGAAGACGAGACCGAACTTGTACGAGGCAATTTTTTTGATAAGACAAATTTGTATTTATCCGCTAAGAATATTCTTCTGTGGGTGCAGGTTGTTAGTAATTTTCAAAATTTGAGTTCTGGAGAGTGAATGAATGTGGATAGTTCAGATTATGCGACTTCCCCCGATGGACGGGAGTGCCTGGGTTGGAGTCAACAGCGAAGCTGCTGATGAAAGGTATCAGAGTTTTGGAAAGTATGGTCTATTATTGTAAAATGTCAAGTTATTGCATAAACTTTCCGTAGAAATATATTGATAATGTAAGCTATTTTAAATTTAAAAGTGGTTTAAATGTAATTTGAACGATGACTCCTTTTTCCGCCCTGTTTAAGGTTGTACATTCGACTGAGTAAGCGACATCAAGAGTCTTCTCGCAACTCTGCCGTCCGCCGTATCGCCACTGCCCGAGTCCTTCTTCTTACCGAATCTCCTGTCGAGAAACTTGTCGCCGAAGCTCAGATATTACGGTGAGTTTAAGTTATTTTCTTACAATTAGTAAATGAAAATATATAAGACAATGTTTTAACTGCACTCAATTCAAAGCACAAGCTTCCCTGGTTACAGAGAGAGGCGAATTCTCGCAGAAAGTCTCGCGGCAGAGGAAGAGAGGGAGAGGAGAGCGCGAGAGGAAGCAGACGGGCAAAGTCTGACGCTCTCCGGGGACGAGGGCAGACCGCAGCACAGCGAGTTGTGGGTGAACAAGTACGCCCCGCGCGCGTTCGTCGATCTCCTTTCGGATACGGTGGGGCACTTTTGATAATCACGACGAAATATTGTTAAATGCCAACGCGAGAAGATATTTCTTTGCATGCTTGTTTGTGTGTTCGATAGGAACTTGAATGATTTGATGAGATAACCATTACTTTTTTTATTAACTTGAAGATGTAAAACGAATTGGAATTCGGGCATGATAACTCACTTTCCTCATTCTGTTTCCATGTTTATTTGTAATTCAGGCCGTGAATCGGCAGCTGATGACTTGGTTCCGCCTCTGGGACGAGAGTGTCTTCGGCCGACCATTCAGGCTAACAGCCGAGGAGAAGAGTGACGAGAGAGAGGCGGCAGCACTCGCATTGAACGACGGCACTCCCAAGATGCCCGTGCACAAGGTTGCCTTCTTAGATCGATATTCATTTTCGTTTTCTTGTACACGCACTTTTTGTTATTTATTTTCTACTTTTACTCAGTCTCTGTATTTGGCTTCGAAGAAATTGGAACCTTGAAACTAATTTGTATTCGGATGCTTTCAGTTTCGTACTCTGAGTATGTTATTTTGTGTAAAAAAGAACGAAAAAAAAACAAACCTGCTCGAATGTTTGTTTATGATTGAAATCTTAAGATAGTCCTTCTGTCTGGCGTCGCCGGCACTGGCAAGACGTGCTTGGTGGGTGTTGCCGCGCGGACCGCCGGCTACTCTCTGATTGAGACGAACGCGTCTGACGCGCGCACCGTGCCGGACATGGAGCGGCTGCTGGCAGGCGCCGCCACCGCTCGCCGCGGAGTGGACGCCAATGACAAAAGACCACTCTGTCTACTGCTCGATGAGGTGGACGGCGCGGGGGCGGATGCTGTCAAAGTAGGTTCAAGCTTGGAATGAACAGATACGGTAGCAGTTACAGTATCATTTAGGTGATCGTAGCAGCAGCTACTGCAACGGGCAAGAAGGCATTACGCAGACCAATCATCTGCACCTGCAATAATGCGTTAGTGAGTGAAAGAGGATCAGAGAGAGAGAGAGAGAGATGAGAGCAGTGAAAGAGAGAGAGAGAGAGAGAGAGCACGAACGGAGTATGAGGAAAAGTCCGTTTTCTACAGCTTTGCTCCCGCCCTGCGTGAACTGCGCGGAATCGCCTTCCACATTCAGCTCTCGGCTCCAGAATCGTCGAAGATTGAAGAGCGTCTGAGACAGGTAAGCAGTCGACCTATTAAATTATAAAAGCTTCACATTACATACCATTCTTGGGTACTTTTCTCTTCTTTTTCTCCTTTTGCTAGTTTTCGGTTCTTCCTTTCTCATTCTCTCCACTCCTTTCTTCATTTTTCATCCTCTTCGTCTTTTCTTCTTCTCTGCCACTTTTTCTAACTCTCTCTCCGTCTCTCCCTCTTCTCTCTTACTCTCTTCTCCCCCCTTTCTCTTTCTCTCTCTCTTTCTCTCTTTCTCTCTCTCTCTCTTTCTCTTTCTCTCTCTCTTTCTCTTCATCTCTTGCCTCATCCCTTTGCTTCCAGATCAGCGTCCTCGAGTCCCTCCAAGTGGACAGCGGAGTGCTGACCCAGCTGGTGCGCCTGACAGAGGGAGACATGCGCCTGTCTCTGAACAGTCTGCAGTGGCTGGCTTCTTCTGCTCTGTGTGGCCGCGGCCATCCCCTTTCTATGGCCGACTTAAACGAGGCTGCCGCAGGCCTCGAGGCTCAGATTGGCCACTCCAGCCCCTTCCACCAGTGGTCAACCATCCTTGAGCTTGCCAAACACCATGACAGGTGAGGGAGTGGGTGAAGATGCTGTGCGCCAGGCACTAGTGCAGTTTCACGATTAGTCTGCTCTAGCCGATCCTCTCTCCGGCCCCTCAACGAAAGACTACGGGCGATCGAGAGGATAGTGCATGAAGAAGACAAGGAAAGGCTGCTGACGGGAGTGCACCACAACTGGCTCTTCGTCCCTTCGCTCACGCCGAGTTTGTGCCTTCTCTCTCTCTCTGTCTCTTTCTCTCCCTCTCTTCTCTCTCTCTCTCTATTCCATTTTCCTCCTTTTTTCAGAGGGAGTCAATTCAAACTATTTTACTGTTAAAAATTGAGAAAGTATATGTGCTTCCTTTCTTTTAATTATTTTACTAAATGAATTACTGGTTGTTTAAGGTGCATTGCATGCGGCAGCCCGCTGGCTCGCCCTCCTCGACCTCCTGCAGACCTGCGTGCACGCCTCGAAGCACTTCGTCATCTATCGCTACCTCCCTGCCTGCTTCTCCGGCCTCCACATTGCTGTTGCCACTCACGCCAGGCGAGAAACGGATTCATTCTGATCTCTCTTGGCATGGAAGCATTCATTTAGTGTAGAAATGATAAGTGATAAGAAAGAAAGGGTGCCTTTGATTGAAACTAATTGAAACTAAAGAAGCTTGTCTTCCATTTGAATTGTAATAAAAAAGAGATTCGAAAGAATGAAGGCAAATACACCATTTCGCAGGGCTCAGTTGTCGATGCCGACCGTGGCCACTCAGCAGCAGCAGAGACTGTGGCAGTCACAGGAGACAGTGGCAGAGCTGCGGAGTCGACTCCGACCCCTCTCCGCTCCCACCGAACTCGTCCTGGACACACTCCCTCTTGCTCTCCATGCACTTCAGCCACAAATCAAGAATGTTTGTCTCTCTCTCTCTCTCTTTCTCTTTCTCTCCTTTCTCTCTCTCTCTCTCTGTCTCTTTCTCTCCTCTCTATCACTCTCTCTCCTCTCTCTCTTTCTCTCCTCTCTCTCTGCCTCTTTCTCTCCTCTCTATCTCTCTCCTCTCTATCTCTCTCCTCTCTCTCTTTATCTCTCTCTCTCTCTCTCTCTCTCTCTCTCTCTCTCTCTCTTTATCTCTCGTTCTTCCACCATTCTTCCTCATGCTCCTGTTTTCAGTTCTTCATCTCTACCCGGAACGGAAAGCAGATACGGTATTCTATTTACAGGTAAATACGCAGCTTCATTCGAACCGTGAGAAGGCACTCATTCAAGAAGTCGTTGCGGGTCTCAAGCACTTTGGACTGACCTTCACACCGATAACTCTCGACAACACCGTTCACTACATTTTTTCACCGTAAGCGAATCGTTTCAACTAAAGCTTTTTTCTTTCTGCATTTTTTTTACTTTCTCTCCGCTTTCCTTTTCTCTCTCTCTCTCCATCCCTTTCTCTCTCTCTCTCTACCTCTCTCTCCCTTTGTCTCTCCCTCCTCTCTCTCTCTATCTCTCTCTCCCTCTCTCTCCCTTTCTCTCTCTCTCCCTCTCTCTCTCTTCCCTTTCATCGCTCTCCCCTACCCCCCTCTCTCTCTCTCACACTCTTTCTCTCTCATCAGGCCAATCGACGTGCTGACCATGTTCGACATCGTTGACCGCAGTGCGCGTCATCCTCTGCCGAGTGCAGCTCGTAGGATGCTTGCACACGAAGTGGCACTGGCATCAATGAAAGGAGGAGGAAGAGGAGGAGCCAACCAGGAAGAGAACACGAAGAAGAAGCAGCAGAAGGAACCGATAACGGGCTCAAGCAGAATGGGCGGCGTTCCCCCTTCCGTCCGCCGTGACTTGACCTCTCACTCCGAGGACTCCTCTTCCACTCCCATTCTCTATCGATTCAACAACTGCTACTCCAACGCAGTCAAGAGGTCAATACGAATGTCGCAACTGTTGTCATAATCATTATGTTGTCCCAATTACGTGCAATTTCTATCATGCCGAGACATTCCGAGTTTTAATTTGTTACTATTGAAACATTAAATAGCCGCTTGTATCATTCGAAAACATATCCAAGGTTGAATCATCCATTCGTTTATGTAAGTATGTAATTGTCAAATATTTGCTTTGATCGGCTTGTACCTGATAAAGGCAAGGGCGAACTGTTCGACTTAAAGGAAGTTAATTAACAAAAGTTGACAGTCTTCTGCTGAAATACTTGCCGAACTTGAAGGAGAACATCTTTATGGTGGAGTGAAGAGGGAAGATCGAGAGAAATGGCGGGTCTTTCCCTGCGAGAGCTGGAGCGGGATCAGCTGCTGATGTGGATTGAGGCGGCCATCGAGGATTTTGTACGCCAACTCGCGCAGCCGAAAACGAAAGAAAGGCTCTGCCTTCGCACGTCAGTTGTCTAGACACCTCTCCACTCCATGATCATGGGTAGTTTTGATTGCAAATAGGATGTTTGGATAGATTTGTTATTATTATTATTATTATTATTATACTGTAAATAAAATAGCATTTGATTTGAGATCAGAAGACGAGTCGAAACATCATCTCTTCTACACGAAGCGCACGGCTGCCAAGCTGGCCTACAACATGAAGACTCTATCGCAGGTCTACACGCTTCTGCTTGAGAATAAGCATTCCACGCTTCGGTACGCTCCCTTTTCCTCCATTTCTCTGTTACTTCACCCCTTTTTGCATCCCCATCTCACAGCACTCTTTTCTCTCCATTATCAGCCATAACCTTTTATGGTGGTAATCTACTTTGATTATTCCTCTTCCAGTGACTTGTACTACGACGAGAAGCATCTCTACCGTAGGCAGGACGTTCTCAATCGATCCATGACTGCTATCTGCGAATTGCTGGACGTGGCCAGGGAGCAAGTCAACGTTGTAAGTAGAGAAGAAGTTGATGTCATACCGTAACCTGAGGGAGCACACTAAAAGGTATCAATTTAGATTTCATGCAGCAAGGGCCTTCTTGGTGGCTCGCTCTGCTTCATCTCGAATTCTTCTTCCACGGCTCCCATCGACTGCTCGGCATCCATCGTTCTCATCACTGGTATGACATGAGCTTTTTATATGTGGATGCAGCCTGGAATTATACGACTTCTTAAATCACACAACAACTCTCTCCTCACCATCTCAGAGATCTCTCTTATGACATTCCATTCCCATTTCAGTATTCCAGTTATTTCTCTCTCTCTCTCTCTCTCTCTCTCTCCCTCTCTCTCGCTCTCAGTCTCTTACTCGGTCTCTATTATCTATTGAAGACATTTGATTGCAGAGCAGTTGCTGACCCTCCAGCCGCTCTCGTCTGCTACGTACATCCTCGTGGTGGAGAAGGACGCCACCTTCCAGAAGCTCATCGACGACGGCTTCTTCACTCTCTATCCAAACTCTATTCTTTGCACGGTTTGTTCATGCTCTCTCTCTCTCTCTCTCTCTCTCTCTCTCGCTCTCGCTCTCGCTCTCTCTCTCTTTTTCTCTATCTTTCACTCTCTCTTTTTCTCTATCTTTCACTCTCTCTCTCTCTCTCTCTCTCTCTCTCTCTTTCCAGGGCAAAGGCTACCCAGACTTGTGCACTCGTAGAGTGCTGAACTGGCTGTCCACTCGTCTGAACATCCCCGTGTTCGGTCTCTTCGACGCTGACCCGCATGGCCTGGAGATATTCCTGACGTACAAGTACGGCTCGAGCAAGGAGCGCAGCGAGGGAAGAGGAGCCACGGTGCCCAGCATCCAGTGGCTCGGTCTCCGACCCTCCGATGAGTTGAGCCTTCCCATCGCAGATGATCAGATGCTCCAGCTCAAGCACGCCGACTTCACCAAGGTCAGCGGCAAGGTATTGCGACCGGATTGATTACTAGGTGATCACTCCCTTTTCTTCTACTTCCTCTTTATTTTCCTCTCCCTCTCTCCTATTTTATTTTGCTTTCTCATCCTCTGCCTCTTCTCTTTGGGCTAATCTTGCGCAGAATTGTATGCAAGCAATCGACCACCTTCTCTCTCTCTCTCTCTCTCTCTCTCTCTCTCGCTCGCTCTCTCTCTCTCTTCCTCTCGCTCGCTCTTCCTCTCTCTCGCTCTCTCTCCTCTCGCTCTCTCGCTCTCTCTCGCTCTCTTTCTCTCTCGTCCTCTCTCTCGCTCGCTCTTCCTCTCTCTCGCTCTCTCTCTCTCCTCTCTCTCCTCTCTTTCTCTCTCTCTCTTTCCTTATTACTCCCTCTCTTGCTTTCCCACCCCCACAGGCTGTCCGTGTCCGTCGTCGTGCGGAGGGTCTGCGCGAGTCTGAAGTTGTCCGTGAGATTGACTACCTGCGCAGCCGCCGCGCCAAGATGGAGCTGGAGGCGGTGAGCAGTGCGGGCGCGGGCTTCTTGCCGCGTCTCTATCTCGCGCCCAGGCTCCGCTACCTGCTCACCAACTCTGCCTAGACCCACAATTCATTCCATCACATTTCTAAAGTGCTGAAATGTGCAGATAGGCAAAGAAATAGTATTCAATTTTCATATTTTTAAATCTCCCTGACCACCCCTCAATGCCCGCCCTTTCACGTGAACATTTCGAGACCCAATTCAGTCGATCATTTCGAAGCTGTACAATTGAGCAGACGGACTACAGAATTGGTCCTAATATTCCCTTTTTTGAATGCCATAGACCCCAGAATGGAAGACTCGCCGCCACTTTAATTCCCCTTCTACTCTCCTCCTTTTACCAAGTGGTTCCCTGAGAGTCTCTCTCTTCCATCCGTTCTCTTACGGTTACTTTTGTTGAGGATATCAGTTCGCGCTCATTTTGTTCTGTTCGTTATGATTCTCGAGATTCGTTCCCATTTCTATCTGAAAGATTCACCGGCCAGCCGAGTTGTGAGCAATTGAGGTTATGAGAATGAGATGTGATCTCCCCCTTGTGTTTCGCATACCATGTGACTGTAGTTGTTGTCTGCTGCGTATATCCCGGGTGAGCTATAACATACAAAGTGCTTTATTCATCTGTTGAACCTGTGAATGAACGTGTCTCCGTCTATG
The DNA here is from genome assembly GCA_945643635.1 of Allodiplogaster sudhausi. Classification (NCBI taxonomy): domain Eukaryota; kingdom Metazoa; phylum Nematoda; class Chromadorea; order Rhabditida; family Diplogasteridae; genus Allodiplogaster; species Allodiplogaster sudhausi. The sequence continues at coordinate 3,170,042 of CALZFC010000020.1, forward strand.
CAACTCCTATGCATTCCTTCCTTTTGAGAAGTTGATAAATTAATTAATCTAGAAGCACAAATACACCAGATAGACATATCAACCGTCGTTTTCTTTCTAAATAGGGATACGCTTTCTACCGGCCACAAGGGAAATGAGCGGGTTCACCTAAACAGTCAGGGTACCCAACAATATAACAACGAAAGTCAGAATTTGGTTTCAAAGCGTGGAAGAATCATCCACATCAGTTTACATGAGCAATAGAGGAATTATCAAGTAGCATTCAATGGCAATTGAAAAAAAGGAATAAGCTTTAAAAACAACTATGCTCGATATAAACAATTGTTATCCGAAAGTCTTCCTGACGACAGCCGGAGGCGCGTCGGAAGGCGGGGACCACTGAAACATAGAGAGAGGGGAGATTGTGTGAGAGAGGGACGAATGGCACATAACAGCATCCTCGATCTCTACATATACAACTCTTCTACATCACTTCTAGTTTTAACAGTTTTGGAAACTTTATGATTAGAGAACGATAAAAAGAACATACCGTTTTTGTTTCCGTATCGAAGGTGTACGTCAGCACATCACAGTGGTAGGCGCGCGGTGTCAGCTTGATTACGGTGTGGAGGGGAAGCACGAGGTACGGTAGCTCGTCCAGGCTGTGGTCGAGGAGATAGGCGAGGATGCAGCGGATGACTGCTTGGTGCGCGACCAGCACGACATTCGACTGCAGCGTTTGACAAATTAAAGAAGAATATGGAATGTGGAAAGAAAAGAAAAAGGCAATGAAATTTGAAAAGAAAAGAAAAAGGCAATGAAATGTTGAAAAAAAGAAAAGAATCGGAAATGCGGAAAGAGAAGAAAGATGAAATTCAAAAGAAGAACGCTAAAGCTGCTCTTTATTTTTGTCAAGTTGAGTATTCAAGTTCTAATTCAAGTGGCAAATGTTGATTGATATAAAAGCATGCGGAAAACCTCACTTGTCTCTCGAGTTCCATGATGACTGGCTCTAGACGAGAGACGACATCTTCGTATGATTCTCCCGAGGGAAAGCGGTAGTGGTACTTGTCCTTGGCTCGTTCCTCAGCCAGATTTGGATATCTTAACGAAAGGAAATGGCTTGTTGTTATGACAGAGAGAAGTTGAGTGTTCTCCCCTAACAAGTAGAAAATGCTTTAACGTGCCTTGAAAAAGCCGTGGCAGTCAAAGGTATTAGTTATAATAAAGGCTGGTACCGTACCTCGACAGGATGTCATCTGGCGTGAGTCCCTCGCAGATTCCGCCATCGATCTCGTCGAGTGCCTTCCAGTACTCGATGTTGGAGATGTTGCCGAGGAAGCGCGCCGTCTGCGCCGTGCGGATCTTCTGCGACGACCAGATTCGGAGGTCCTGAAGAGAAACAAATATAGGAAAGAAAATATAGGCCAATACAAGGTTGAGATACAACCACGTAAAAAGAAATATATGCTTAATTTAGAAAAGGTGAGCATATGGTTCACAAAAAATTAACGCATACATGCACGTCCTCTCTTCTGAAGAAGTCAGCGAGTGCCTCGGCGTAGATTCTGCCATCTTCCGTGAGAGGCGAGTCTCCGCCAATCCTTCCCATCGCGTTGTACTCGCTTTCGCCGTGCTGCGACAGGTTGCAGTCTTTATTGAATAAGGTATAAGGTACATTCAGGAATAACTCGGGAATTCTTACGGGTATCTTTATTTATTGTACATCAGAATAGTCAATGTCTTGAGAGATCACAAGACCATAAAAAGGTATAGGTTGTAGAATCGGCATACCGTACCCTTGTAAGGTAGATGCTTCTCGGCAACAAATGGATGTTCATGAGGAAGTAAACGCCGCGTGACTGGATATGGCCAGAGACCCTGTTGACCGCGAAGGACTTGCCGGCATTCAGCACCTGAGAAGAAGTAAAGGCTTTTAGTTGGCACTGAGAATGAGCAGTTTTGTTGATTACGGTTTCTGCAGCAAAAAAAAGGAAAAAATTCCATGTTTATTACCCGTATGAATGAAAGTCGCTCGTCGTGGACATCGCAGAGCGGCTCGTACTGATTCTGGTAGTTCTGGATTCGCTTCATAAAGTCCTCCTTTGCCTGCTCGGCTGTCATGACGCCCTTATAGTCGGGCGAATTCACCTCAAACAAGAGAATATCCTTTTAAAAATAGATATTCAACAAGAACAAACGGAAGAAAAACCTTATTCGGAAATTATGTATACGTGAATTGAGTGACTAATGTGGAGAGTGACGCCAACCTTGACATCCGTGACATTCGATTCGATGACCTTCTGGTCGTCGCATACGCTTTCGATGAAGTAGCAGCGGAATCTGAGAAAAAATATTCTATGAATGCGCTCCTAGAGTGGCAAAACGAAAGCAAGTACTAGTTTAGGAAATAAATATTCCTTCTCCAACATTACTCCTTCTCCAGAATGGGATACATCGTCCAGAACTGCGATAAAGAGTCTTTAGATGATGGCTGTAGACTACATGTTTGCATAATACAAATACAAAAGAATTATAAGAATAATTGAAGAAGACTCCGGTTTGGCTGGCTGTGATAGGGCAATGAGGCGATTACAGACTACAAAGCAGATATCTCAAGTAGCAAAGAGCGAAACGAAGCAATCATGGAAGTGGGAGATATTCTTGATTATAGATTATAGGTCAGATAAGACGAGAGGGAGGGGGGGGATTGCAGCGAATGAGGGAGAGATGGAGAGAGAGAGAGAGAGAGAGAGAGAGATGCCATCAGACCCGTGCTGGCTGCAGAAGTCGACCACCCAGCTGCGTCGCTCTCGTGTCGTGTTCGTGGCGTCGAAGATGGCCACGCTGCCCGCGCCAGAGTTCAGGTAATCCGCCATGTCTGCCATCGCACGGCGAGCGGACTCTCTAGAGAAGAGAGAGAAAGAGACAGAGATGGAGAGAGAGAGCATAGCATAGAGAAAGAGAGAGAGAGAGAGAGAGAGAGAGAGAGAAAGCATAGAATAGAGAGAGAAGAGTGACAGCAAGATGAGAGGGGATAAAAAAGAGACAGCATAGTGGGAGACATGGAAATAGAGAGGAAAAAGAAGAGAATAAGTAGAAAAAGATACCCACTGGCGCACTCGGAGTGCCTCCTGGTTGTCGGCGGAGAAGAAGGTTGCATTGGCTCCGTGTGCCGAATCCGACGCCGTCGCGTCCGTCCGGCGGTACTCGCCGACGTTGAACACTCAAGAGACACAAGTCGTTGGGCACTCATTCAGAAAATATAGACGATATCCTTCATGGCACGGGAGAGCCACCACTCTCATGCTTCTTTCTATTTTACAACGCTTCGAACAGAAATAAGACTTAATAAGGGAACAAAGCATACCATATTCTCATATAAAATATACAGTACGACTAAACCTTCTTGCCAAACTCTTGGCATGGAAAATCAGAAGGAGAATAGTGTTATGATGAGAGAGGATTGCCAGCTTCATACCTTTCGTTCGAATTCCGATCCACTTCAGATAGCGGCAGAGCTTCTTCGAGATGTACGTCTTGCCCCGTGCGGGGAGGCCAACCATCACAATCACGTTCGGAACGCGCACTTTGTCTGCAAAAGACAGATAATGGAGTGATTACCCACTCTTCAACATGTTACTCTACATAAAATTCATATTTGCTCAAAAGCGCCGACGAAACGTCATTTTCGAGAAGACTTTAACAAGGGATTTCTTTGATTTTCAGAGAATCCACATTTGCCTACGCGCTAGAGAAAAAAAGAAAGAAGCGAACCATAGAAGCCTTGATCGGTGATTTGCGTGAGTTGCCTCTTGGCCGACAACTCTTCGGCCATCACGGCGGCAGCTGCTGCTCCCGGCGACAGATTCCGGCCCCTGTCCGGCTCCGACTCGGCCATCTCCACTACTCAACAACAATATCTTTCCACTTCCTTACAACCTCTCACCGGTCGACACAACAATTCAAACACAGCCTTGAAAAATTGCCTTACAAAAGAACTCACTACTCAAGCTGTAATCAATTAGCACAGACCACTGCACACAGTGCACTAGTACATTTGAACAAACTGGCGCGAAGAAATAATTCACATCATTCCCAGTTCACCTTAAAGAAATCTAACTTTGAGAACAAGATTTCCTTGAGGATATGAAATCCATAGACCTTTGTTTTTTGCAAACATGTGCTCATAAAAACCAATTATATAGAATGCTTGCCGACATTGTCCACTTCGGCAGTACAATCCAGTGAGTGGCCGAACTCTCATTATCATAAATATAACAATTATCACATTTTGGACACAAGACACACTACCGGATAATTATGAAAGATAACAAACAAAATATTCCCTTCGCAGTCGCAGCACCCATTTAACAACTGATATCCAGCGAAAATAAGATATGATTAAAGCCGTCGGGCCGAGCGTCTCTCTAGATCTACAGACTGCCTTCGTACTATCAAAGACGCTGGAAAAAGGAACTTTATCAAGATTCCCAAAAAAAGCTACTCTTGAGAAAGACGAGCCAGGAGCGGGGAGTATCGATAAGCCACTTTGGTGGGCATGACTCCGGTGCCACCGCCGGCGAAGCGCCCGATGAAGAGTCTCGCTGCCGTCCTCGTGCTCAGCTGATGAATTCCGATGACGGACTCCGCCGTCGTCGTCTCCCTCTCAGACATCTGCTCCATCTGCGTCATCTACAATAACAGAGCAGAAATAACACGCTATTCGTCTCCTGCCACCTCAAACGTGCCCGGGGACGCACAAACAAAAAAAAGCTGTGCCGAAAAACTAGCATTTTGAACGAAAAAAAATTCGATGATAAAATTGGTGCAGCTGGCGTTCGTATCGGGTTCACTCCTCTAGCCCTCCCACTTGATAAGGCACTCATTGCCGCCGGCTTGGTTCCTTCGCTTGTCCAAGATCTCTCAACCGTGCAAAGAAGGCCACCGCCTAGTCTACTTAACACGCTTTATTCACGACGTCAAACAACGGACTGTGCGCGTAGAATACACATGCATGTCTTTCGCAGCACAAGTGTATATACATAAAACCCAATAAACAATTCGGTGGTTTTAGTGGCCCGACCGTATGACTTAGTGCCAGTTAAAGTAAATTCAACTCCTGAAATGAAGAGATATTCTGCGCTGAATTTCTTCTGATATTTTCCGTTCTACTCCTTTTTTTGATCTTCAAAAATGTAATTCATCTTCCAATTAGGCATCTTCTCACTGAAACTCATGCGATCTCACGTACCGTATTGTAGCATTTCCTGCGGCATAATCGCGTTTCCAAGTATAAGTATCCAGAGCAGAGAAACAGCGAATGCGGTGCAGACAATTAGTGAAACGTCCCATTCTTCCTGTAATAAGCAAAGTGTAATATGAAGAGGCGGCCAATATCGCTCAACATCTTTCGTTACCGGGAAATGCCAATACAGCGGGAGTTATGGGCCAAAATTTTTGTATTCATGTTGCGATCAGTCTGATAACAAAGCAAATCAGCGTATGCAATGTACGTCTCAAAAAAGGAGTTTTAAATGATTAACTTGTACGACATAAAGGTTATAATTACTTCTCTCGTAGCGTTGACGACAGGAGTAGCAGAAGGCACAACGTAAGGGAAGACGTGCATAACTTCGTCACTCGTCGCATTTTGCATGTCCCTGCGCTTTCTATTCGAAGTCTCAGAGAACCAGGGAACGTATGAGGATGATTGCAACTTGTAGGGGTTGGAATCATCCATCTCCCTGTAAGGCACTTGCATTATGGGTCACATAGTCCCTCACTTTCTTTCTCTCTCTTTCTCTCTCTCTCTCTCTCTCTCTATCGAGGACGAAATAAAAACAGCGAATAATTCTTCAACCGTCGTACACGGCCCTTCAAAACGAGCGGTGTAGTGAGATCATATGGAGTTGGCACACAAACTACGAAGTCGTTTGAACGTGAATAAGGCGGGAAATGAGCCGAATTCGGCTAGAGTCTAACCTAATCTCCGCGATTTTATAATTAGGAGATCGAAATCCTCATAATTAGCATATATTTTTTATCTTATTAGGCAATTATCTGTGTATTAAAGCAGTTCACTACGCAATTACAAATATTAATGTAACTGTACGAGGCATAATTATGCACTTCAATAATTATTAAAAATGGAAGTACTTGCAAAATCGCAATGTGAGAGCGTGTAAAGAATTTCACACAGTTTTAGGGGGGAAACGGCTAACGTTGTTTATGACCTATAGTGGACAAAGAGGCTGCAGTCTATTTTTATCTTCTTTTTTCATAGCATGATCTACAGTATGTAAGCGATGACTTGAAAGAATGCGTCTGATATGGAAAGGTGACTTCTAGGCCAACATACATCGTTGACAAACATAAATTAATATACATACATACTAACACGCGCTGAAGACCGAAATGGTAGGATTTGAATGCAATAAAGATGTACTACTATTTCTCTCCAACTTAGCTGCGCTCGGGTGGTCGACTCCGCGAGGCCCTTTCAGAATGGACAAGCCTTGAAATGAAGTCGCTCCCCCGTTAATCTAGGTTGGCTCGTCCCTTGAAGAAAATCAATGCATTGAGGAAATGTGGAAGTAAGTTATTGTGAGGCAGCGGAATATTTGGACCACCGCAGACCCGCGTCCGGCTGAAATAGAGGAAGGGGTGGGGGCCTAACATAAAGTGCCCAGCTACGCTTCCTGTCTAACTCGGGGCAATTATCAGCCATGGTGATGAGATAAGAGGGGTTAAATGGGTCAAGTATATATTCCATTCAATAAAAATTTCGAAATCAGTTGAGCATTCTACAATTTTTCGAATACTCTGGCCCAAACGGGCCTACGGGCCGGCCAGGGTTTCCGCAGGCCCGGCCCGGCCCGGCCCGGGCCCACGGAATGTTGGACCCGCCGGCCCATCGGGCCGGACCGGGCCGGGCCGTTGACATCTCTGCGTCTGCTACGTACATCCTCGTGGTCGAGAAGGACGCCACCTTCCAAAAGCTCATCGAAGACGGCTTCTTCACTCTTTATCCAAACTCTATTCTTTGCACGGTTTGTTCATGCTCTCTCTCTCTCTCTCTCTCTCTCTCTCTCTCTCTTCCTCTCTCTATCTCTCTCTTCCTCTCTCTCGCTCTCTCTCTCCTCTCTCTCTCTCTCTCTCTCTCTCTGTTCCTCTCTCTCGCTCTCTCTCTCTCTTTTCTCTCTCCTCTCCTCTCTCTCTCTCTCTCTCTCTCTCTCTCTCTCTTTTCTCTCTCCTCTCTCTCTGTCCTCTCTCTTCCTCTCTCTCGCTTTCGCTCTCTCTCTCTCTCTCTCTCTCTCTCTCTCTCTTCCTTTCTCTCCTTATTACTCCCCTCTCTTCCTTTCCCACCCCCATAGGCTGTCCGTGTCCGTCGTCGTGCGGAGGGTCTGCACGAATCAGAAGTTGTCCGTGAGATTGACTACCTACGCAGCCGCCGCGCCAAGATGGAGCTGGAGGCGGTGAGCAGTGCGGGCGCGGGCTTCTTGCCGCGTCTCTATCTCGCGCCCAGGCTCCGCTACCTGCTCACCAACTCTGCCTAGACCCACAATTCATTCCATCACATTTCTAAAGTGCATAAATGTCCATATAGGCAAAGAAATAGTATTCAATTTTCATATTTTTAAATCTCCCTGACCATATATTTTTCAGGTAGTAAGAGAGAATAACAGAGAAGGGAACGAAGCAGAAAGCGGAAAGGAGAGCTATAAGTATGTCTGCAAGATATAAAAAGAATATAATATCATTGACAACGGCAGTCAGTTTTCTGCACGAATAAATATCAATCAAAAATTGATGAACATTATCAAAAAAGTCAATATTATTAATAAAGAGATAGTGCAATGGAGCGAGCGTCAAAGGAAGAGTCATTCTTGAGCTGGGCAGAGACGAGTGGAGAGAGCATTGACCAGCACACGGAGAGGGCGATCTCAGTTAGTGGAGTCACGCCCCCCAGGCGCATCTGGAAAGGCCTTTTCAAAAGGGGAGAGAAGTTGGATGGTGATGTCGCACAAGTATGTATATATCTACTATATATAAAAGTAACATACCGATATCTAGAAATTTAATATAATATTTCATGTCTCTCATAAAGGAAAAAAGGTTTGCCTGATATAAAACACGGCCTCTTACGAAGAAGACCCGCCCGCCTGGAGAGTGCACGACGCCCTCCGGGCTTAGCGTCTTGTTCCAATCCGTCGGTACTTCTTGCAGCCTTAGCGTCGTCGAGAGACCGAGGTCGAGATCGGTCATCTTCACTTTCAGCTCAAATCGTTCATTTCAATAGTTTTATCAAATATATTTTCTTAAATGAAATGCCAAAATATATGTAGTATAAACAGACCTGTCTCTCATCTGACTTGCTCGCCGAGAAGAAGAATCTTTGCATGCCTGCCAACGTCTCCGACCACCGCGTGGTCGCCGCGGCGACGCGCGTGAATTCGTCGTAGAGCGCGCGGTAGTCGTCGAAGCCGTACGTCCGCTTCTCGTCCTCTTCGCTCGCATCCGTCTTCCGATACAGCACGGACGCCGTGCGGGAGGCGTAGAAGTGCACGCTTCTCGGCTTGTGGGAAAACTTTCGAGTAGATGAGTAATCGTGACGTCACGGGCGCCCTTGCATTCCACTTTGAATAGTTCGATGATATGCTCCGTCGACATGAACAACCTAAGCTCGAGATCTTGCGCGTCGCTCGAATGAATCCGAAGCATTCTCTGCGGCGCGTCGTCTACGCTGTCGAAAGGTGAGAGGCGGAAGGCGGCTGAGTATGAGATGGCCAACTCGGAACGGTCATCAACCCGGACGAACATCAGTCGCCACTTGACGGCGCCATCATTTGAGAGACATTCGATGGTGACGAGAGTTCGCTCATCGAGAAAGACGACTGGATTCAAAGGATTAGCCGTGTTTAAAATGCGGACGTTGAAGCGGAAGCCAATTGGGAAGAGGTCGCGACTGCCGAGGTCGCAGGAGGTGGGCAGCGATGAAAGGGGAACGATGAGGTGCTCACGGAGAAGCCGCTCAGTATGAACGGAGGAGAGCACGAGAAACGAATCACTGGCAGCGACAACGGACCAGGAAGAAGATGAGAGGGACGCAACCGGGTGGATGCCTTGCATTCTCGAAGTGGAATGGAGGTTGGATTGAGATTGGAAGGATCAAGTGGTGGAGAAAGAGAGAACAAAAATGAGAGCCAGAACGAGAGAAAGTGTCTGGGCACTAATAAGGGTGCACTACGCATAGGCATATGGCATTTTTTGTCTAATTAAGTATCCGAGAACCGGCGAACGTAAGAGGATGATGGCGTGTTGTTGGAGTAGGAATCATACATCTCTCTGTAAGGCACTTGCATTCTCTCTCCCCCTCTTTCTTTCTCTCCCCTCTCTCTCCCTCCTTCTCTCACTCTCTCTCTCTCCCTCCTTCTCTCTCTCTCTCTCTCTCTCTCTCTCTCTCTCGAAGACGAAATAAAAACAGCAAATAATTCTTCAACCGTCATACACGGCACATCAAAAGGCGCGGTGTAGTGACGATCATATGGAGATGATACAAAAACTACAAAGTCGTTTGAACTTTAATTAAGCGGGATTGAGCCGAATTAGGCAAGATTCTAACCTAGTCGCAGTGAGAGATTCGACGATCTTATAATTAGGATCGCAATCTTCATAATTAGGAGGCAATTATCTATGTAGTTCAAAATGAATATTAGATCAGTTAACTACATATTTACAAACATTATGCTACTCAATAATAATTAGGCGATTATCTATGTAGTTCAAAATGAACATTAGATCAGTTAAGAACACATTTACAAACATTATGCTACTCAATAATAATTAGGCAATTATCTATGTATTTCAAAATGAACATTAGATCAGTTAACTACACATTTACAAACATTATGCTACTCAATAATGATAAAAAAATGAAAGTACTGGCAAAATCGAAAAGTGAATACGTGAAAGCATGTTGGAATATTGCAAATTGGACCATACGGAGGGAAGGGCACGGTCTTACGCTGACATTAAAGGAGGTATCCGGGGAATAATTAACCAATGTTTTGTTCTATGTGGATTAGTTCATCTTGGCGTAAAACATATATGCAGAAAGTTTGAACGATTTTCTTTCATTATATTCGGAGCAAAAGAACGTGAAGTCTGGAGGGTAGAGAATTAGCTACGGTAGGTAAAAGCCGCCCTCCTGTTTCACATGCTCTCTCGACCGAGCGACAGGCAACTTTTTGAGCGCGCGCATTCAAAGTGGTTCTCTAGCGCTACTATATTCGCCGGACACTTCCTTTAAGAGAACCTCTCTGTAAGGATCAAGCAGCACTCCATTGGCGCCTGCCCCGGGGGAAAATGTCGGATTTTGCAAACCAAAATTTTATGTGGGCTACCCATGCGTACTATAAAGAAAATCAGGGGGTTAAATTTGTTATAAAAAAATTTTCTTTGACAGTGCATGCAAAAGTATGGAAAAAGTTTAATTCCCCATAACTTTCTTCAAACTTAATATTTTTCAAATTTCTTTTTTTCATTGCATGCGTAATTGGAAAGTGCACAAAAGAGGTGTATTACACTTGTTTGAAAACTTTCATTTTTAACCACTTTTTTTGCATTTTAATTTTTCAAAAATCGATTTTTTGATAATTTCGTCTATTTTACGGCCCGGGTGGGTTCTAGCGAATAGCTGAGATGAAAGAGGAGAAAAAATGACACAAGATATGTTTTTATGAAGAAAATCGAGGGATACATATGTACTCGAATTTTGACGTGAATATGGTGCACTGGCACTTTCGCTGGACTTGATGAATCAGTCTAACTTTTTTTATACGCATGTTTTTGATCCAATTTTAATTTAATCACATTCGTTATTCACTCCTCTTCAAAATGGTCTATTACGCATCTGCCTAATGCCACCGCGGAACTCAGAAAATACTATTTTCTTATTTTCGATCAGAAAATAAATGGATAATAACTATTGTGACCCTATTTACGGGCCAAAGAGATGACGGGTGGCCATAAACATCTCCATTTTATGATAGAGCGAAGAATGCTGTATAACATATCTTCGTTTCATGAGATTCGAATGATACATATTTCTCTTTTTCGAGCAATAAAGAAAAATTTCCAGCACCATGCCAGCGGCACCAGAAGCAGAAAACTCAAGGGTGCATGTTTGAGCCACAATATCATGTTGTATGGTGCTTTTTGATTAGGAAAACGAATAAAATGTTTATCGTTGAGCAATCAACTGACAAAAAAAAAATTATCAAAATTGAATAATATAGTTTCGTGGTATTTGTATGCGACTAAACTACATATGTGCAAATACTACATTACTACTTGAAAAGATTTTCTTTTGCCTCCTGACCAGAAGTGTCTGTTTCTCTATTACCAGCGTGAGGTATTTCAGCATCATTTGATAAGTCTAGGGCTTGAGTTTCCTCCCGGGCAATATCATATGTAAGTGGATTCAAACATGGGATCCGTGACAAATTCCTCTTCTTATTATGCTGCTGCTCTTGAAGTTGTTCAAGCTAAGAGAGCATATCCCGAGGTTGTTTCCGCAATTGAATCACTCGAGGTTAGCTGGTGAGGAGAAGTTTTATTTAGAAATAATGTTATTTGAATGACTTAAGGAAACAACTGACCAAGGACCTCTCTATTAACTTTTTGGGAAAATTTTATTTTTATAAAAATTTTCTCTCCAGGAATACCTTAAAGTGTGCTAAAATTTTGAAAATTCATATCGGGCTTTAAACTCAATATTTTTCACTATTCTTTTTTTTATTCGATTTCTCGTCGAATACTTAAGAGAGCATGTCCGTAAGTTTGGAGCGCAGCCTGCCCCGGGAAAATTGTTTTCGAATTCATTAACAAAAATCATTTTTCTTATACAACTCGACCCGCTCTATTTAATGAGACTAATTTCATCATTATCCGATTTTTTCCCTTCGGGATACACTACCGTAACCCTGAAAATTCATTGTGCCATAAATTCGTCCAAAACCTGTTTTGTGAAACCAGGAACATATCATTCGATAGCATTTCGAAAGCGCTTCAAATTTCATCTAGGAACATGTTTTACTAAAATTTTATTTTGGCCGAGAAAATTGGGTCTAAATTATTTGAAGGGTCAGCATGCCACTTTATGATCATTTCCCCACCCTGACACCTAGCTAGAAAGAAAGAGCGTGAAATTTCCTTCCAAATAATCACCATTCAAGAAAAATCCGAGGGTACCAATTTTTGCTACGACATGAGCAATGCGCGCGAGTCGGTCAAAAAGGCGCGTTTACGGCGGCCGAGGCACCCTGCAAGCGCATTCAGCGATCCATAACTTTGTTCAATCTTAACATCAGAAAATCGTAAGTATATCATCTAAGAGCTCTCACAGAGATCTTCAAATGCTACATACATACTTTTATTGAAATATTTATATTTCTATGGAAAATTTCGTTCTGAACTTTTAGAAGGCTTAAAAAATTATTTTACAAACATTTCCGCATTTCAAAACATACATCGTAAGAAAGAGCGTGAAATTTTCTACAAGATGAACCCCTTTCAATAAACTTTCAAGTCTATATTGTTCTGTTATAAGTCATAAGAATAGGTGAAGTATCGTCGCTATCTTTTAGCCCGAGAATTTCATTGTTTAGGTTATTCGAATTTGAATATTCCAATAATTTTTTACGTTGAAGAATTGTGCTAAGCTGATGCCCTATTCTTATGACTTATAACAGAACAATATAGACTTGAAAGTTTATTGAAAGGGGTTCATCCTGTAGAAAATTTCACGCTCTTTCTTACGATGTATGTTTTGAAATGCGGAAATGTTTGTAAAATAGTTTTTTAAGATTTCTAAAAGTTCAGAACGAAATTTTCCATAGAAATATAAATATTTCAATAAAAGTATGTATGTAGCATTTGAAGATCTCTGTGAGAGCTCTTAGATGATATACTTACGATTTTCTGATGTTAAGATTGTACAAAGTTATGGATCGCTGAATGCGCTTGCAGGCTGCCTCGGCCGCCGTAAATGCGCCTTTTTGACCGACTCGCGCGCATTGCTCATGTCGTAGCAAAAATTGGTACCCTCGGATTTTTCTTGAATGGTGATTATTTGGAAGCAAATTTCACGCTCTTTCTTTCTAGCTAGGTGTCAGGGTGGGGAAATGATCATAAAGTGGCATGCTGACCCTTCAAATAATTTAGACCCAATTTTCTCGGCCAAAATAAAATTTTAATAAAACATGTTCCTAGATGAAATGTGAAGCGCTTTCGAAATGCTATCGAATGATATGTTCACGGTTTCACAAAACAGGTTTTGGACGAATTTATGGCACAATGAATTTTCAGGGTTACGGTAGTGTATCCCGAAGGGAAAAAATCGGATGATGATGAAATTAGTCTTATTAAATAGAGCAGGTGGAGTTGTATAAGAAAAATGATTTTTGTTAATGAATTCGAAAACAATTTTCCCGGGGCACGCTGCCCTAACAATAAGCGCATGCTCGACTCTTACAGAGAAGCTCTCTTAATAAAAGTATCTCAAGACTTTCCTTCGAAAAGTTTCATTTTTGATGTTAAATTTTGTCATGAATTTTTTTTGTCATGAATTTTCGCTCGTTGAATACCTAAACTTCATTTGTGAGTATGATTTTTATTTCAGATTAAAGAGCATGAAAAACTGTACAAGGATACAAGTTCAGTAAAATCTCTTTCCCAGAAGCCTCGAAAAAGTAACCCGAATAGGAGCAATTCTCACCTGAGCGAATATGGTAATATGGTTACAACTTGCCAAATTTGACAAGCTCACAGAGGCTAAGCAGACAGTTTTATTCAGCATCTTATTCTCTACAAAAAGGTGTTCATGACATTTTCATAAAACGCGCGTTTTAGTGATAAAAACTTGAAAATTCAATTTTCAAACATTTTGGAAAATAGCTGAAAACCTATTTCATGAAGTATAGTGTGTACGAGCTTGCTGTAAACAATATCTCCGTAGCTCCATCTTGTAGAACAGAAAATTCTACACAACATATATTCTCAATGCATTATGATTTCCCACTTGATCCGAAAAGTTGATTTCAAACTGTTCGCGCTAAATTTGGCTTCGGGTGTCGTTTATAAATGAGTTAACTTTAGAAATCGATGTTTTCGTACAAAATAACAATCTTTTTCGTGTTCCTGGTATCGAATAACCAATCTTTGGCAAATTTGGGGGAAATTGTTTTTTTCGATCTTACTCTGCCCATTTCGAAATTTTTTTTCGACTTTTGGACTCCCATGGCGAAATGGAAGTCGAAAAAAAATTTTTCCCCAAATTTAACCGAACGGGGTTGTTGGATACCAGGAACACGAAAAAGATTGTGATTTTGTACGAAAACATCGATTTCTAAAGTTAACTCATTTATAAACGACACCCGAAGCCAAATTTTGCTCGAACAGCGAATTTGAAATCAACTTTTCGGATTAAATGGGAAATCAAGATAATGCGTTGAGAACATTTGTTGTGTAGAATTTTCTGCTCTACAAGATACAGCTACGGAGATATTGTTTTCAGCAAGCTCGTACACACTATACTACTTGAAATAGGTTTTCAGCTATTTTCCAAAATGTTTGAAAATTGAATTTTCAAGTTTTTATCAATAAAACGGGCGTTTTATGAAAATGTCATGGACACCTTTTTGTAGAGAATAAGATGCTGAATAAAACTGTCTGCTTAGCTTCTGTGAGCTTGTCAAATTTGGCAAGTTGTAACCATATTACCATATTCGCTCAGGTGAGCTGCTCCTATTCGGGTTACTTTTTCGAGGATTCTGGGAAAGAGATTTTACTGAACTTGGACCGTTTCTTGTACAGTTTTTCATGCTCTTTAATCTGAAATAAAAATCCCACGCACAAATGAGGTTTAGGTATTCAACGAGCGAAAATTCATGACAAAAAAAATTCATGACAAAATTTAACATCAAAAATGAAACTTTTCGAAGGAAAGTCTTGAGGTACTTTTATTAAGTATTCGACGAGAAATCGAATAAAAAAAAGAATAGTGAAAAATTTTGAGTTTAAAGCCCGATATGAATTTTCAAAATTTTCGCACACTTTAAGGTATTCCTGGAGAGAAAATTTTTATAAAAATAAAATTTTCAAAAAAAGTTAATAGAGAGGTCCTTGGTCATGCCTGACCACATTCTCAATGTATGGATCCGTCATCTTGCATCTAGGGCAAAGCCAACTGGAGCCTTACTGAGAGGCTCTCTTAACTCTGGTTGTTGTGCAGGAGCAGAGGGTCTACTACACGTCGATTTGCCTGCTGTTTCTCCTTCTCGCCGTTACGATTGTCACGCCAATTGTCACGTACAAGTTAGCTGAAGAAGCAGTGCAATTTCCTCTCTAAAATGTTGATGTAAAGCATTATTAGTTACCACATTGTCGCAAACGATTAAGTTGCCAGGGGCTAAACTAATTGTTTTTTTCAGGCGCTACAAGCGCGAGCGAGAGGCGATGCGACAGCTGAAGCGAGTGAAGAGAAAGACACTGAAGCATCCGTGGCATCTCGAAGGAGAGGTTATTCCAGCTTTCTTTTCTCGATCATTAATTCATTCTAGTCATATAAGCAGTTTAATTGATCCCATTAAATGTATTTTGATGTAGATTAAAAAGCTGGTGAAGAAGCAAAAGGATGCAGCGAAGAAGGCGGTGGCGAAGAAAAAGGCGGAGAGCAAGTAGATCTTCAGCTTACTCTTTCTCTTCTTCTTCATTCCTTGCCGTCATTTCCTGTTCGGAACATCGATTAAACCAGCTCTCAAGCCGTAAAGAATGTTTCCATTTGACCATGCTTAGAAAGTAATGCAACTATAGGAAAACACCGGCAGTTATCGTCAGTGTAAGTAGGATAGCGGGGTGGTAGTAAACATTTGATATGGCAGATAAATTGTGTTTGTAAATCAGGGTCTTGCAGTATGATGCATTTTCAATTTTAACAATCCGCAGCTGGCGAAGGACAGGAGGCAGGAGAGAGAGAGAGACGACCATGGGGATGGTGACGAGACAGAATGAGATCTCTGGCGCCGTCGCCATCTCAGGCGGCGCGTTTCCCTTCACGGCCGCCATGATTGTCGCGGCCACCGCGGCGTAGTGCGACGAGAGACGCGGCGGCGTTTCCAGCTTCCCTGAAAAACTCGTGGATACCGTAACCGTGACATCATGGCTTTGGTGTGGTGGGTACTGTATCTTAGCTAACAAAAGTGCAGCAGTACATTGTAAAAGAAGCTGTTTGGAACGAGAGCACGTTCCAAAATGTCTGCAAAGAGATGTTCGATGAACGTTCATTGAACATACATATAAAGATATGTACATACATATCTGCCATTTAAAAGGAGCATCACTGCATATCACTGAAAACAAACTTCATCTGAAGAAAACTATTTTCAAACCGATCGCCGAATAAGGTACTCATACTAGTTAGTATAGTTGCCCTATTGATTGATTTATTTACGTGCTGCTGCCACGTGTTAATGAATGAAGGTATGTGTATGAGTGATAAAGCAATGCATGATATGGTATACATGAGAAGATACAGTACAGTATATATGAGCACCATACAGTATATATGGGCTGTTGTAATGGGGTCGCAGATGGGGAGGAGAGGGAGGAGGGAGATGAGTGCTTGGCCAAGCTGTTGAATGCTTTCGCGGATCTGATGAAAAACGAATGGTTACGAACGGAGGAGCGAGTGGACGGGTAAGCAAGGAGGAAGGAAAGGCCGCGAGTACGTGAGTTACGAAAATGGAAATAATGGGGAACGCGATCAGAGATGCGCCTGTGGCCAAATACAAGACGACGCGCAAGTGTAAAATCAGATTGTTGTCTACGAGATAAGAGAGAGAGGGGAGGGAGAGAGCCTTGTTACGGGTAGCAGGGTTAGGAATATCAGCGCGATTGCTGTAACCAAAACAACGGCTGTAAATAAAACGGGTAAAATAGTTCTGGATGCGTTCTAGACGAAGGATATCTTTCTTGAGCCGGGGAGAAAAGACAATGGAGGAGGATTCGAGCAAAGGGCGAATATACAGGGTATAAGCGGAAACAAGGGCGTCCTTGTTTTTGGAACGGAGGGAGCGGATGATGGGGTGACATTTGCTTATAGCCTTGTTAGCAAGATGCGAGCAGTGGGATGAAAAGGAAAGAGAAGAGTCAATAATAATGCCGAGATCTCGGATGCTGTCTACTGGGGTAAGGGGAGCGCCGTTAAGGTGGTAAGGTAGCTTGGGGTTGGATTTGCCTAAATGGAGGACGGAACACTTGAGGGGGGCGAGGGGGAGTTGCCATTTGTTGGCCCAGGATGCAACTTCGTCAATGGCCGCCTGAAGGGGAGCATGAGAAGAAGACTTAGTAAATGAGCGAAAAATCTTAAGATCGTCAGCGAAACAACTAGAATGTACATCATGTGAAGAGATAAGAGAGGGAAGGTCGCTAGTAAATAGGATAAAAAGGAGAGGACCAAGAACTGTACCTTGCGGGATTCCGCTAGTGACAGGAAGAGGGGCGAGAGGGAGGAGGCGACACGGACAGAAAAGGTGCGATTGCTACGGAAGGAGGCGATCCAAGATATACACTTAGGCGGGAGAGAAAGAAGACCAAGCTTATGGATGAGCTTGGGGTGAGAAACACGATCAAAAGCACGGGCGTGATCAAAGTAAATTACATCAGTGAACTGAGAGTTGGCCATTGCGGAGGTCCATAATTCGAGACAACTTAACATTTGGAAATCGATGGAGCGTTTTGGCCTAAAGCCATATTGTTGATCAGGAATAATATGTGCATCGTTGCAAAAAGAATAGAGTTTCCTACAAAGCATTCTTTCAAAAAGGCGTGAAAATAGGGAGGTTATAGAAAAGGGGCGATAGTTGGAAGGGTCAGAGTAAGGTTGCTTCTTCTTAATGGGGATAACTATTGACGATTTCCATGCTGAAGGGACAGAGGAAGTGGCATAGGAGTAATCAAAGATATATTCAAGGGCTTCAGAGATGGGGATAGCTAAGTTCATGATAAAAAGCAAATTAAAATTGTCTGGGGTTTTACACGATGAGTTCTTCCAAGATTGAATGAGACGACAGATTTCATGACGAGGGAAATTTATAGAAAAATCAGAAGGAGGACGGAAACGATGATTGGGTGGCAACGAAGGGAGGGAGCCATTGTCAATGGTATAGGCAGAAGCGAAGGTGTCGGCAAGAAGTTGGGCCTTATCCTTATCCGTGAAACAAGAGGAGCCTGAGGGGGAAGTGAGGGAGTCGACTCCTCGAGGCTTGGATGATATACGGTTACGCATAAATCGGAAGAAAAGGGACTTGTTATTGGATCTAATGACATGTTTCTCTACGTTCCTAGAATACTTGAGTGGCAGTAGTTAAAAATGGGGGAGAGGATGGTAGTAGTGGAAAGGGGGAGTGGGATTGAGAGAGGCGAGAGGGGCGAAGCGGTTGTTAGTGGTGAAGTCGGGGTTAGGGGGGTGGTAGTTAGGCGGCGGATTGGTGTAGATGGGAGGAGAGGAGACAATGTGAGAGAGCGGTTGCGGCGGCTGGAAGTGATTGGGAGAGAGAGTAGGAGGTGGGAGAGAGGGGAGATAAGACGCGCGATGAGGTGGCTGGGATGGAGGGGGAGTGGGAATGCGGCCCACAGCGGCGGCATAAGAGGGGTTAGAGAAGAGGGGAGTGGGGTTGGTGTTAGTGTGGGAAGGCCGGCGGGAGGTCACGCGAGATTGAGGGGGGCGAGGGGGGCGAGAGGTGGGGGCCGTGCGATGGCCGGGGGGTTTGGCGAAGAAACGCGAGTAGTCGGGGAGCTTCGGGGGGGGGGGGTGGGGATGATGCCACGCTCTGCGAACGTGCGCGAGGGGAGGATATAACAGTTGGAATAGGAAGAGGAGTGGCGGAGCTTGTGGGATCTGGCGATTGCGAGCGCCTGGAACTTGGATGTGGGGAGGATCACTTTCAAAGGGTTAGAAGCATTGGGGCGGGGGTGATCTACCAGCGGGTAGACAGCAATGGGGAGACATGGGACACCAAGGGTGTCCAGGAGACCAACGACAGAGTTAAAGTATGAGTAAGCAGTGTGAGTGGAGGTGTTTCCGTGTTGGACTGGGAGGCCACAGACAACAAGAGCCCGGCGACGCTCGTGTCTGTCTCTAACCTCATCGTCCGTCTCCCGGGAATAGTCCCAGGGAGGGGGGGAGGACGAAGAGGTGGAGGGGGGGATTTCATCAGAAGGAGTCATAACAACATCATCATGGGCAAGAGCAACATTAGAGGAGGCATTAGTGGCAGCAGGAATAGGCTTTGGGGGCACGACAGTAAGTGGTGAGTAATATGAATCGACTTTGTCCGTGAGGACAAGAATGGAAGCAGAAAGATCGCTGATTGTTAGATCCTTGATGGCTGCGTTGGACTCGAGAGTGGAGACGGAGGAGGAGAGAGAGGCGATGGTGGACTTGAGCGCGGACAGTTCTTCTACGAGGAAGTCGAGGACGTCGTCCACTTCCAAGGTGGCGGAGGGGATGTCGCCGTCATCCGCTGCGGCGCGCTTCCTTCTCTGCCTTCTGCTCTGGAGAAAGGAGGAGACAGCAGAGAGATCAAGGGGTTCAGTCATGAATGATGACTTAACCAAGAAGGGGCCAGTAGATCAAATTCGGTATTGCCCTTGGCCCAAGGGGAAGAGCTATGGCCGGGCAGGAAAAAGATGTCTGCGGAAGATGGAGGTGAACCTGTTTTTGTGCCTGTTGAAGTGGGTTAGGCCCCCCAGGCACGAGGGTCCCTAGAAAATTTCAGGTAAATTTCTACATCAAACTGGACCAGAAGTGCTATTTTGTGCAAAACTACTTTGTTATTTAATTTGTCTTCCAAATTAATATCCGTATTTGCATTCTAACCATAAATAGGTTACATAGGTTTTAAATGCGTTTATAATGGAAAATAGTTTATTAATAGAGTGTGACAAAGGAAAGTTAAAATGAAGGCTACCATGTAAGAAAACCGATGACAAACGAAGGAAGTACAAGAGTAGATTAGAAACATCAGAAAAGGAGTATGCACTTGTAAACACATCCATGTCATGTGTAGCATATGTGTATGTACATACATGTAAGTCATCAAAAGTCTCGGTCGTTTTAGTGGCCCTGCCATAGCGACTTCACTGCCAGTTACAGAAAAAGCTGAAACTGTCTTGCTTTACTGTAACGAATCGTGACAACATCTGAAGTCTCGGAATTTGCCATTTTTGCTTATAAGAATTTGCTATTAACCAAAATAAATTCTTAACTTGAATGTATGAATCTCTTGGAATGGTATTGTTGTGGATGGTCATGCTTGAGCGGTTTTTGCCTGTAATTATATCGTTGTAGTCATAAGGAAAATTTTTTTTGACGAATATTTGTCATACAAAAGTCTGAAGAATTCAACTATCTACGATTTATTTAACAAAACGTCGAATATACATATGTACATACATATGTATCGCAAAACTAGTTCAAGTGAAACAACGGGAACGCCAAACCGTATTGTCCAAGAGTAGTTTGAACATCCATCTCCAGATAGCGAAGATAAGGCAACATTCCATCTGCAAATGAACGAACCACATAACCTAATACGCAGAAGTTAATTAAATAGTATATTTCAAATTAAAAAAAAAAAAACGAGAAAAAATATTTGCATCCTTGCTCCTCACAGTGGAATATATGACTGTAATTGCCATGAAGAGATAACGGAGATGGAAAATGATATCCCCGTTGATGGGAATAATAAAGGCGTCCAATAGCGGAAGGTAGACATCGATTACGAAAGCTGAGAGGGCCATCATTGAAAGGAATTGTCTCGCATTGTCTGAAAAGTGGCATAGTTTTCTTGTTGTTTTCAATACTGGTGCCAGACGTAAGAATTTGCAATACCAGAGGAAAACCATGTTCCCCTTACGTCTAAAATATATGCTTTATAATATTGTTTGAATTTTTCCATGTACCATGCGCAATGTTGAAACAATAGAGCATAACCAACCTTTCTTCACCACCTTAATGATAGTAAAGGAGAGACACGGACAGCTGAAGACCCAAAATTCAACTCCTGGAATGAAGAGATATTCTGCGCTGAATTTCTACCGATATTTTCGTTCCTACATAATTCTTCATCTAGATCTTCAAAAATGTTATTGTGCTTGACAATGAAGCCATCTCGCATACCATGGAGCACTCTCTCCTTTGTGATGACGTAGTCTGCAAGCAAGAGTACCGCGTATATAAACAAAGTCAAAGCTTAAGCACAGCTTGCCAGCGAAAACGGCAATTTTGAGTTTAAAATTATTTCCGCGACGTTTTCATAGCTGTTGAGATGTTTTTTTTCTTTATCGACAACAGTAGAAGGTAAAGACGCCATTTTGACCAGTTTCTATGTACATTTTAGTGGTCAAGAGCAACATGAAACATTTTGCCTGTATTTTCCTCGCCGCTTAAATTGAGTTAAATCCTTATTTTATACCGTCGTGGTCAACAAGTTTCCATGTTTTATTTAAAGCTATGGCCTTTCTAAATGCGTGCAGAAATTTTGAAGACACCGCGGAGCAAGACTTTTTAGATATCATCAAAAATGTTTTGTTTAGCATATCAAGGGGATTCTACATATTGAGCTGAAAACCTATTTTATTCTTTCGTGGTCAACATATTTCTTGGTTTCATTTAAAGCTATCACCTTTCTGTATAACTGCACAAAATTTGAGGGTGGTGAGGATTAGTTGAGAAGGAGCATGCATCGTCTGTAGCGATCATCTGACCGGCCAAACTTCATTTGACATAATGACATGCATCGGCGGGCATACTGTAGGCGTCCCATCCTCCACAGGAATAAGCATATTAAAAAAGGCTTTTAATTACTTAATTTCAATTTTGTTTGGGTTTCTGATTATGGATTTGGGTTTCTCGTCACCGAAAACCCCCAGAAACATCATTAGTTTACATTGCATTGCTATTTGAAAAAATCATCTGCGGTCTCTACTCTTATAGCGTTACCTTATTACACATTCCCGCCAATTTCAAATTCAAACGAGCTTTTGTAGTTTCACTACATCTTGATGGGCGGGCGACGGTAGGTGAAGTATTGGTTGTTTTTTTCTTTCGTCTTCGAGAGATAGGGAGAGGGGAGAGAGAGAGCGAGAGAGAGAGAGAGAGAGATAACAACGATAGAGTGCACCCATAATCCAAGTGACTGTGCCTTACAGAGAGATGTATGATTCCTCCTTCAACAACTCGCAATCGTCCTCATATGTTCCACGGTTCTCTGAGACTTCGAATGAGAAGCACACGGTCCACCAAAATGTGATTACGACTTTCCATACGTTGTGACTTCTGCTGTTCCTTCCTCCAATGCTACTGGAAATGCCACTATAGCCTTTATGTAGTATTAGTTAATCATTAAAAAGCTGATTATGTCGTGTGCTATGGCTCACTTATTGTTTGTATGAAACGTGGCATACGAAGATATTCTGGAGCCTTTTCTTCATAACACGCAGTGCTTGTTACAGAAACCAAGGAACGTTTCACGTACAGTCTGCCGCGCCCAGCAGAAGGGCCAAATATTTGAGGGCGCGCGTTCAAAACGGTCCTAATGTACTACTGTAGAATTATTCAGGACGCTCCACTTATCGTGAAAGTCTTCGTTTATTCTCTGTTAATGGTACTCCCGTTTGGAGAGATCATAATCCCATCGGAAATTCTACAATACGGTATGCCAGATTCAGAGGGAAGATCCCTAATTATAAGTTTGAGGGAAGATGCCTAATTCGAAGATGAATTACATTCGTCTAGCTAAAGATTAGGAAGGCAAATATCGAAAAAAAAACTCAGCGCACAATATACACTATATACGCTGAGTTTTTTTTTCGATATTTGCCTTCCTAATTTTTAGCTAGACGAATGTAATTCATCTTCGAATTAGGCATCTTCCCTCAAACTTATAATTAGGGATCTTCCCTCTGAATCTGGCATACCGTATTGTAGAATTTCCGATGGGATTATGATCTCTCCAAACGTGAGTACCATTAACAGAGAATAAACGAAGACTTTCACGATAAGTGGAGCGTCCTCTTTTTCCTGTAATAAGCACAGTATGTAGTGAAGAAAAGAAAGGAACAGCCAATGGCGACCTCTTTCAATTTAAAGAAACCATGCACTGAATAATTCTACAGTAGTACATTAGGACCGTTTTGAACGCGCGCCCTCAAATATTTGGCCCTTCTGCTGGTTAGAGAGCGTGTGAAATAGGAGGGTGGGTAACAGCTACAGTAAAAAATTTTGGCCGAGCCATATTTTGCGGGCTCATAACTTTGAGGCAAGTGGACAAAAACGTTTTAAACTTTCTAGATGTATGATTTAGACAGATGCGAATAGATCCTCGCTTATAAAACCATATGTTAATCATTCAGTGAATTGCTCCTTTAAGGAGATACCAAATATTGAAAGGGTGAATCAAACTAAATGTTTTTATATGTACATGTTGAGATCAGTCAGCTAGCTAAGCAACACTCTTTATGCTATGTCTCATACTAAGTGAGGAGTTGCAAATGACAAAAGTAATTTTTCATGATTTACTTGTAAGTTCGTAAAGTTTATAATAACATTTCCATCAGCATCGACGGCGGGAGTGGAAGAAATCACAACGGACGGGAAGACGTGCTCAACTTCGCCATCCTTCACATTTTGATAGTTCGTGTGCTTTTCATTCGAAGTCTCAGAGAACCTAAGAATGCTTGAGGATGATTGCGAGTTGTTGGAACAAGAATTATGCTTCCTTCTGTAAGGCACGGTCAATTGGTTACTAGCTCACTCTGTCTTTGCTTTCTCTCTTTCTCTCGAAAATGAAAAAGAATACCTCTTCAACCGTCGTACCCTCTTCAAGGTGCGCCGTCTAGTGAAGCTCATGTGGGATGGTACACAAGCTGGGATCGTTTGAACTTGAAATAGGCGGGAACATGTAATCAAGTAATGCTATAAGTGGTACTTTCGAAATACATATAAGAAATACATAAAAATGGTATGTAGTACTATTTTTTTCATGTTTTTGAGAGGTGATCAAATTCGAAAAAAAAAGAGTAAAAATCCCTAATTAAATTCGTTAAAAGGGCACCAAACTCTACCGTATTCTATTTGAATTTTCCGGTATTTCAGAATGAGCCCGATTAGGCTGGAGGTGATCGCATTGATCTTAGACCTCTCTCTCTCAGAAATTATTGTCGATAATCTTATAATAAGGTTCGAAATCCTCATAATTCGGATACATTTTGACTTATGACGCAAAAAAATCAAACTTTATCTGTGTACATACATACTTCATAATGAACATTCAAGCAGTTTATTTAATTTACTAATATAAATGTACGAGACACAATAATGCGAATTCAATAATTAATAATAATGAATGTATTGAAATGCAACTAGCACCGGTTTATAATATGCACTGTGAGCAAAATAGAAAGTGAAAGCAAGTTGAAATTATTGAAAATTGAGCCAGAGCGCAACATTTCAATTCAATTCGTTCACGTCCATATCAAATCCACTGCTAGTTAACGAGAAAGCTGAAAATACAAATCGTAACAATATGTGAAGTCTCTTAACGTATTAGTTTTACTTTCAAGATTTGTTGTTAGCCAAAGTAAACTCTAACTTGAAAGGCGCATCTCTTGGTAAGCAATTGTTCTGGATGGTTATGCTTAAGCGTTTTTTGCCTGTAATTACATAATATCATTGTTGTTTTGCGGATGAAGTTCTAAAAAAATTGTGAACAAAAGTTTTAGAAATATTGCTAGCAACATGGTGAAGAATGCACCTATAGATATCTACGATGTTTGTTTAAATAAACATAGAATATGCACATATGTGTCGCAAAACTAATCCAAGTCTTACTAATGGGAACGGCAAACCGTGAGATATATTAGCAGTTTGTACTCCCATCTCCAGATAAAGAAACAAGCGTAGACAAGACAACATTGAATCTGCAATTGAGCGCCAATCATAAGCAAATACGCCAGAACTTTATTTATTAGACATGTCTCTATTCAATAAAAAAATAAGAAAAAAAGATAAAAAAAATTATTCGCATCCTTACATCAGTGTAAAATAGGACTATGCGATTGCCATGAAGAGATAACTAAGAAGGGAAATAATTTCCCCGTTGATGGGAACGACAAAGGCGTCCAATAACGGAAGGCAGACGTCGATAACGAAAGCTGAGAGGGGCATCAGTGAAAGGATGAGTCTCAAGTTGCCTGAAAAGTGGCGCATTTGTTCCAGCTGTTTTAAATACTGTAGCTATCTATGTACATAGTCATAACTATTAGGAGAAATCAGAAGTAAACGTTCCCATTCTGTTTGAAATAATGATTTATAAGACTGTTTGAATTTTTCAATGAACGTTATGCAAGCTTGAATCAATACCGCGTAACTAACATTTATTAATCACATGAATGATAGTAAAGGAGAGACACGGACAAGCGAAGATACAAAATTCAACTCCTGAAAAGAAGAGATTTTCTGTGCTGATGATGAGTTTGTTCTGATACTTTCCTTCCAATTTCTTTATCTATATCTCTAAAAAAATTTATTCATCTTCAATTAGGCATCTTCCTTTCTGAAACTCATGGGCAGGCATCTCATACCGTAGAGTATCATTTCCTTCGAGAAAACGGCGCCTCCAAACGAGTGTAGAAATGACAGAGAAATACAGAAAGCTTGACTGACGATTTCTGAAGCGTCCATTTGTACCTGTAATGTTATGAAGAAAAGAAAGGCACGCCCAATGCAAACATATTTCTATTACGGGAGATACCAAATATTGCAAGAGTTAATGTACCTAAGTATTGGTACACATGTTGAGATCAGTCCGTTAGCAAAGATACTCAAAGAAACATATGTAAGTAGAAATGTATGTATATATGCATGTATCTCATACTATGTGAGCCGTAGCAAGTGACAAAAATAGTTTTTTTAATGATTAACATGTTCGGCATAAAAGTTATAACCTTTCCCGAAACATCGACGGCGGGTGCGGCAGAAGCCACAACGTACGGGAAGACGTGCTCAACTTCGTCATCCCTCACATTTGGATAGTGCTTGCGCTTCCTATTTGAAGTTTCCGAGAACTGGCGAACGTATGAGGATGATGGCGAGTTGTTGAAGTAGGAATCATACATCTCTCTATAAAGCACGGGCTGCTGCAATCCGGATCCACTCTTTGTTTTCTCTCTCTGTCACCCTCTCTTCTCTCTCTCCCTCTCTCTCTCTCTCTCTCTCTCTCTCTCTAAGGCGAATCTTTAAAAAAGTTTACACTTAGCGCGGTGTGAAAATAAAGTCGTTTGAACTCCAAATGGGCGGGAATCTAAAAAAGAAAACAGAAATCGCATAATGCTACAATATGGGGTCCGCAGAAAATGTTTTCAAACTGCATAAAAATGGAATAGAATATGGTTTTCGGTGGTTTTATATGTAAGAAAACCAAATATGGAAAAAGAATTTACAAAACAAATCTAAAATAATCCCTGAAATAAAAACACAAACATCACTACATTATATCGTCGATATGCCAGTGTTAAAATAAGTCTCAATAGTGCCGTGAAAAAAGCGAATGGTCAGTTCCCCGTGCAATAATACCAACTATTTGCCATTCTCTTTTAATACAAGGCTCAATTATTTGAAATCTAACACATTACATTGCTATTCAAGCTGGTTATTTGTTTTGTTTTTAGACAATGTTTTATTTTAATGTTGTGTTATTGTTATTATTGATAACTCACCCTCTACATTCTACTAGCGAGCCTGCGCAATGATTGCCGTTGATTGCTCGCTTTAGAAACTTATTTTTGCACTCTTTAAAAATCCTGAAAGATAAGAAGTTTATTGTCTGCTGACTACAAGAGATTATATGTATTGCAATCCGATTATCTTTCTGGAGTGATAAGACGAATAACCTCTCTTCTCATCTTTTCAGTTGCCCTTGAATGTACCCGAAAAAGTCTCCACTGCCAATATATGTATTTTTGGCATTTTGCGAATGTGAGAACAGGAAAGAAGATGAGAAAATGCATCGGAACTGTTGTCGAGTTCTGACAGGTGAGCGTGGAGCTGTTGGCGATAGAGGTAGAGGGAGCGAGAGAGAAAGAGAGAGAGTGAGATGAAGAGAGAGAGAGAACGAGAAAGAGAGAGTGAGATAGAGAGACAGAGACAGAGAGAGAGAGAGAAAGAGAGATAGAGAGAGAGAAAGAGAGATGATGCTGAGCAGAGGAAGCGAATGCTGCGTGTAGGTTGGGGAGGGCCGGGGCAGAGAGGGAGCAAAGTGGAGCGGCCGCCGCACTGGGGCTGCCTGCTCGACTGAGTGTTAGAGAGAGACTCTGCCGCGGCAGAGGAGGCAGCCGCTATCGATCTGCTTCGTCTTGCTGAAGCAGACTCTCTCTCCGTTCGTCTCGGCTTAGCCATTTCCTCTCTCTCTCTCTCTCTCTCTCTCTTCTCTCTCTTCTCTCTCTCTCTCTATCTTTCTTCTCTATCTCAGGAACATTACGCCACTCTCCGTTACCTGGCTGATACTCCATCATTCTTCTCTCCGCTTATAATTCCCCGCTTAGTCTCACTCCATCATCAAAGTTCTTCGTAATCATCGACTATACTGTTTTTGTTGTTGTTTCTTTTCTTCTTGCCAGGAACGTGGCTTCTCACCATGACCATTTCAGAGGCACCAGTTGCGCGAGCAATGTATTCAGAGAGAAAAGAGAAATGTACAAAAAGAAATTGAGCATATCGAGCGCGACTTTCCTTCTTCTCCTTATCAACTTTTCATTATCTAGGACTTCGCTATACATACGTATGTACATATACTCCACCTTCCCTCCCCTATTCTCTATGCCAATTTCAGCATGAGTACCATTAATATTTTAATTCATTCGGCAATTCCCTTGCTATGTATACATACATGCGCTGTACTTTACTTTATAGTTGTTTCAATTCTTGTTACGAGAAACGTAGCTTCTTATCATTCGCATTTCAACGGCCCAACTTGAAAGAGCGATTTTTTTTTTCGCTTTAACGTGCGTTCAAGGAAATGCTCTGTGGAAATGACATCTACAAAGGTTTTATGTAAATACACACATAATATTTCAGGCAGCGCCGCCAAGCTTCACAACCTCGAAGATGCAGCAAACTGTCCTGGCCGTGTTTGCCTTCGCCGTCCTCTGTCTCGGTCCGTGTTTACTTACCTCGTATATAAACATCATGTAGAGAGCAAGAAGTAGCGAAATCTCTTGGGAAGGGCTTCCTCTGTAATGCAACTATCTATAAAAACGACAATGATTACTGAAGACAGGAAGCTTCCTCGTGGTTTGTAAATATGTACTTTTTAAGTGCAATATAAGTGCAACCATTTAGTGGCGACTTATCGCTAAGTACATAATGACAGAAAGCAGTTTGCTCTTATTATTTGTTGCAAGGGTAAAAAATATCACAGGCAACTGGATAATGAAACCTTTGTATATTTAATTTCCCCACCATTAACCTGGTCAATCTCCCGATTTGTACTATTACGTGGAGATCCAAAGCGATAATCAGTAAAACTTGCACCGTGGATACACTTGAAAATGAATCCTTTTTGGTGCTCTTTCGTGTACATACGTTTTCTCTATTTAGATAGCTGAAACAACTTGAAAATAAATAAGAAGTTTTTTAATCGGCAACGTTTTTTCCTCCTTTCAGCGACGGCCGAGATCGTGCAGCCAAACTGCACGGACAACAAGGACGGCCGCAGACTCGCGTGCTTCTCCTGCATGGGCAGGGATCTGGAGAACTGCGAGGGAGGACTCTCCTGCTGCAAGGGATCCTGCTTCAAGCTCATCGACAGCAGTCAGTCGCTCTCATGCTTATTCATACTGTTTCTCCGTCACGCTCTCTCTCTCTCTCTCTCTCTCTCTCTCTCTCTATAGCTCTCACTCTGTCTCTCCGTCTATCTATCTTGTTCGCTCTCTCTATCGTCTCTCTAACTTGCAAGCTCTCCCTCCCTTTCTTTCTCGCTCGCCCAATCTCTTCAAGTGTCGCTCTCTCTTTTCGTTGCCATCAGCAATATTCAACGCGACTTACATATGTACATAGCAATGGAGTTTCATGGCTTTTTGAACACTAGTAAATAACTGTGCTTCAACTAAAGTTGTATAGAGCGGATTATAGCAGTGCTGATTTCTTATTTAAAAGATACTCGATGAATATACAGTCCCGCCCAGGATCTTGGTACCAAGGATGCGTCGGACGCATCGGACGCATCCAAATGCATCCTCGTTAATAACTATTTTCCTAGGAAAGACTAGAATATTTTAACTGGTACATTAGCTTGCTTATAGAGAACGGATGCAACTGATAGAAAATCGATAATTTCTAAACATTTGATAAAAAGTTATCAGTTTTTGCTTATAAAAACTTCATTTCTAATATTTTTCAATGAAATTTCTTCTGTACCATTATTTTGTCTCTACCCACATCCCCAAATAACAAAATTAGAGATTGTATCATTGATAACGGAAATCGATAAATCAGACCTTATCACACATGTTCATTAGCTGAGAAGAATCGCCTAACGATTCTGAATCTAATTATCTAATCAGCTTTACAATAAAGTGCCGGTTAACAATATATTCTTGATTGTGAATACTTTTCATGACTTTCTTCAGGATTCTCAGTTGTCTTGGTCTTTGTCAAAATTTGGGCCCGGTATGATGCGTCCAAATCTAGGTTGCTGCGCCAGCATTTATACTCAGAAAAGTAGCGCGCTCCCTTTTAGTCGTCGGTTTAATTACCCAAGTTTGAGGTAGCGAAATAGCACAGGCAGAGAAAAAAAGGGGTAGGCCCCGCCCCCTCGGCCTGCGAGGCCTCCCTGCCCTGTTCTTTCTGAAAAAAGTCATGAAAAGTATACACAATCAAAAATATATTGTTAAACGGCACTTTATTGTAAAACTGAATAGGTAATTAGATTCAGAATCGTTAGGCGATTCTTCTCAGCAAATGAACATGCGTGATAAGGTCTGATTTATCGATTTCCGTTATCAATGATACAATCTCTAATTTTGTTATTTGGGGATGCGGGTAGAGACAAAATAATGGTACAGGAGAAATTTCATTAAAAAAATATTTGAAATGAAATTTTTTATAAGCAAAAACTGATAACTTCTTATCAAATGATTAGAAATTATCGATTTTCTATCAGTAGCATCCGTTCTCAATAAGCAAACTAATGTACCAGTTAAAATATTTTAGTCTTTGCTAGGAAAATAGTTAATAACGAGGATGCATTCGGATGCGTCCGATGCGTCCGACGCATCCTTGGTACCAAGATCCTGGGCGGGACTGTATGTAGTTCAAGTCCATAATATTCGTCTGTTCACAGAGCACGCGCTGGTCGTGAAGGGCTGCACGGCCAAGGACGAGGAGGACGCGTCGATGAAGGTGCGCGAGCTGGACATCGAGCTGTACTGGGCGAACAACGAGAAGGTCAAAGGTCATTAAATGCCACTCACAATAAGACATGTCAACTTCATTCGTACACTCACTCATCGCACTCGTAATATTCATCTGATATTGTCTCTCTATTTAATCTCACTGTTGTTGACATACTATTGAAAACTATCAACAACCGTGAGAACACCGAAAAAAGCATAGAGTATGTACGGTTGTTGAAGTGCTGCTACAGTACTTTTTTTAAAGGATATACAGTCAGAAAAATTGTATTCGTCGGTGTCCTTTCTTTCTAAACCATGATACATCTGTCGACAAGTTCCTTTGTTGTTCTCAGGCGAGTCGTACTTCTGTAAGGGCAACGACTTCTGCAACGGCATCTCTCAGGCCTCTCCACTTCTCGCGCTCTCATCTGCTCTCCTGCTCTGTCTCGTCCGATAAATCACAACTCCTCACGGCAGCCTTCACGTGAACTAGCGTCAGAATCAACAACTCAATGCTCACTTTTTTCTCTTCTTCGCCTCATTTTTTCATCTCTCTTACCTTTAGGTATTTCATGCCCATTCCTTTTCAAGGATTAGATTTCCTTTATTGAATCTTCCTTCTTTTTTGAACTTTATTCTACATTCATCATATAGTATGTATGAGATCACATTGATCTAGCAAACTTGTTAAGAACATCTCGCTCTAACCAGCTATATATTATGTACCTCTGCGGCTCAACAAATTTCATCTGCCGCTCATCATAACTACATAGTTAGAATACTAGTATGACGTGAAATCGTTTTGTAATCGAAAAGACATACGGTGCTTATCTCTAGTGGTGATCTTTTTCTCTCTCAACAAATGCAACACTTAAGCCGTCAAATTGTCTCCGTTAAAAAATCCTTTCACATTTTTTACTAATCTCTAACATATAGAGCCAGTTTATTTCTGTTACAATAATAATTGATATGGAGATGAAATTGTAATAAAGAATGGTTTCACTGCTGCGGCTGCATGAGTGGTATGAATCCAATCGAAAACTTCCTTGGAATGAGAGTCTTCTCCATCTCGAGTACAAAGATATCCTTTCTAAGAATAAAGCCGAAAACGCAGAAGTCACACACTTCTTCACCCGAAAAGGCAATTCTGGCCTCGTGTCTAAATAATTTAGTCTTCTGTTGCTAGGTGTTAGGAAGGTTGGCTTTCTTGGCGCTTTTTCCGCTTCCATTAGTGGGTCTCCCGTAATGCTCACAAATGTTTCGTCAACTCAATGATTTCGCCGTTCTTTTTTCGATGAATAGTTGCCACCAACAGTTTTCGTTGCAAACCATAGAGCGGAATTAGTTTTCAAGTAATTTTTCACCCACCGTTTTTAAAATTTTGCTTCTTCCCTCGAGATCCAGCCACAAAAATTGCTAGTATGCCATATCCTCATCTATTTATTATTTCATGCTTGTTCACGACGTGCTTATTTGTAATAGCATAAATAAAAAAAAGTTAAGCTAGCCCTCATCTCTAGGAGAAACCTTTGATAGATTTTTCTCATTCATAGGTAAATACAGTTGATCCGACACTGCAGTTCCTTCCTAAAGAAGAAATATAAGAATATATTTTACAGAATTTTCATCTTCAGATTTAAGCGATTAGCAAGCATCAGCAGTGTGTGTTGAGTTCCGATGCTTCAACGATGATTCGTGGCCTTCTTCTCATAACACTCGCTTCTCGCTCGCTAGCACACAGTTTCTACGGTATAGTATATAATACCGTATACTCTCCTAACCTTTAATGTAAAAAAATGAACAATAAAGCAATAAAGCCACAACTTTAAGATGAGATCGAGAATAAATGGATCGCAAGAATGGCAGAAGCGGAGAAGGAAGGCCGATTGATAGAAGAAAAGCTCTCTTCCTTGCCTGATGACAAGTATTATGAAAGGTAATTCTTTAATTTTAGAAATATTAGATTATTCCTGAATTAAAAAAGAGCTATAGTTAAACAGTATTATTAGGGAGAGAGAGAAAAAAAGATCATCTGGAATTACAATAATTTCAATGTAGCAAATGTAAAACTAAAATAAAACTCTTGTAGAAGTCATGATAATTGTTCCTTCCAGTATCTGGCAGTCCAATTTGGCTCCGTTTGAGAGAGGCATCTCTCGCGCGATGCTCGACTCGGCTGCTCGTCTCGGCATTCGCTATCTCATCTACAATCACACCGTCTACCGACAGCCAAAATGCGTCTTTCAAGCCAGGTTTCGTTTGCCCCTGAAGTTTCCGTCTAACTAATGTAAGGATTCCCTGACACGATTCTCTGATCTTTTTGCTTCTTTCTATTTGCCTGACAGATTATGATTGTGAATTTATCCTCAAAACAGCAACAGATTTTCTTGAATCTACAGATATGTACATATACCCTGACAGATGCGAAGGGATTGACTACTTCCTGAAGCGAGTCGCGGCCGAACTCCCTGATGTCGAGTTCATCGTCAACGACTTTGACCATCCCAAGGTGCACGCGAGTGCGGAACCGCTGCCAGTCTTCTCTTTCAGCAAGGTCTCTGCTCATTTCTCTCTCTCTCTCTTTCTCTCTCTCTCTATCTTTCTCTCTATCTCATTCCTCCTTGAGAAGTTCGACATTTTACTCAAATCTTCTAAATACTCTTTTAATCATACATACATATAGTATCTGATCAGAAAGACGCTGACTACGCGGACATTCTCTATCCGGCGTGGGCCTTCCACAAGGGCGGCCCGGCCATTTCCACGTATCCGACCGGCATTGGCAGATGGGAGGAGACGAGCAAGCAGCTACTACAGTTTGTCTCTCTCTCTCTCTCTCTCTCTTTCTCTTTTATCCCTCACTATCTCGCTCTCTCACACTCTCTATATCTCTCTCTTTTTCTCACTAATCTCAAAAATGCATCAAGAAAATCTTACAAAAGGATGTTTGCATATCTGTATATTAGCAATATATGATAACAAGAAATGTTCATGCAGCTGTATATCTAGATAAATAATATATGAGAGAAATATGTAAGGGATAAGCGTAATCCTGCCAGATACGCTTCATCCTTTCCGTGGGAAGAAAAACAGCCGCTCGCCTTCTTCCTCGGCTCGCGCACGAGTGCCGCGCGCGATGCACTCGTTCTCCTCTCACGGAGAAGGCCAGAACTCGTAGATGCCAAGTACACTAAGAATCAGGCATACAAGGGACCCAAGGTCATTGCTATCTCTGTCTGTCTGTCCCTCTCTCTCTCTTTCTCTTTCTCTTGCTCTCCGTCTCTCCCTCTCTTTCTCTCACCATCTTTATCTGTCTTCTTACTCGCCTATTTTCTCTGTTCAAGCTGTTGTTTCTGAATGACATGTATCGAGCCGACTCTTTGATTAGGATACACTCGGCGCGGAGCCGGCGAAGGAGCGACCGCTCGAGCACAGTTGCGAGTATAAGTTCGTCTCTTTCTCTCTCTCTTTCCTCTCTCTCCTCTCTCTCTCTCTTTCTCTCGTTCTCTCTCTCCTCTCTCTCTCCTCCTCGCCCAGATACGTGTTCAACTTCCGCGGCGTGGCAGCCTCCTTCCGCTTCAAGCACCTGCTTCTTTGCTCGTCCCTTGTGCTTCACATGGAAGATGGCTGGCGCGAGTTCTTCTCCCCCCGACTCATCCCCTTCTTCCACTTTTTCCCTGTCGAAGACAACTCGGAGGAGGGCATCGAGCGGCTGCTTCTCTTCGCCAGAGAACACGATGAAGACATGAAGAGGATTGCGGAGAAGTAAGGGAATTTTTTTTCACTCTCTCTCTCAAATCCTCTCTCTCTCTCTCTCTTTATCTCTGTCTCTCTTTTTATATATCTCTGTCTTTCTCTCCATCTTTCTCTCCTTCTTTTTCTCTTTCTTTTTCTCTTTCTTTCTCTCTTTCTCTCGCTCGCTCTCGCCTTTTATTGCTTGCTCGCTCCTTCGTCTCAAAGCGGAGAAAAAAAGAAAACACTAGCATATCAGACCTTCGTATTTGTTTCTGAAATTTCCTCTTGATGTCACTTTATTCGAAAAGTTTCTCCTTTCCTTTCTTGCATCACATCAGGAAGATTTCCTGGCTAAAAAGGACAAGCGAGTAGGGATGAAATGCGAGCAGAGAGGAGATCATTTCGTTTCTATCTCACGCATTCTCCGTCTCGCCACCCTCCCTCCCTCTCTATCTCTCGCTCTCTCGCTCTCCCTCTCTCTCTCGTGCTCTCGTTCATCTCTTTTTAATAATTAGTCCTCATCGCAAGACCAAACTGTGTACATTTGAGCAGAGCATATTCAAGGATTGTTTGTAGATATTTTAATGCGCGCTTCTTTGATTCCGTTGCCAGCAATTTCGTAACAGAGTACTGATATACAGAGAATCTGGAAGAAAAGCCAAGTACTTTTTAGCTTACAAATTCTCTTCTTTTCCATCACATTGAAATCAAATGCTCATGACGGAGTTGGCCAAGTGCTCTCTCTCTCTCTCTCTCTCTCACTCTGTCTCTCTGTCTCTCTCTCTTTGCTCTCTCTCTCTCTCTCTCTTGCACTCTTTCTTTCGCTTTCCCTCTCTCTCTCTTATTCTGCTACTCCAGTTCCTTCATTGTCCTAGATAAAAGCTCCTAAAAGACGAACAATGTTTCCTGAGCGGATTGCAAGATGAAGAGAGAGAAAGAGAATAGGAGACCATAAGATAATGAGAGTAGAAGAGAGCAAACGAAATAGCATAGGGCAGAAGTTGTTCTTTCAAACTGCAGAAGCACGCTGTTCATCTGAAACATCGGACTTTCTCCTATTTCTTAGCCTAGAACTTTCCATATCTCTTCCCGTAGGCTTCTTTCATACAGCCATTTTACTTGCGCTGTCTTCTCCCTTTATACTGTTTCTCTCACTCTCTCACTTTTTCTCTCTCTCGCACATTTCCTTTGTCTCTCTCTCCGTCTCTCTCTCTCTCTCTCTCTCTCTCCGTCTCTTCAGTGGCAACCGCTGGGTGCAGTCTCATCTGCGCATCTCTGACGTGCTCAGCTACTGGCGGGGCCTGCTCACTTCCTACGCGCGCCTTCAGAAGTTCCGCGTGTCTCCGCCCGGTGACTCGCTGGTCGCGGTCTAGGCAAAAAGATCTCTTAAGATTCTATTTTCCTATTCAAAATGCACTATCGTTTTTTTTCTTGAGAGTATCTGCGTATTGTTTTTATGTTTTATTTATTTATATATTTAGTTCCCGGATCATTCATCCATAATGTATTTCCTGGTTCATACAGTGATGTTTCTCGGCCTTTCAAACGGATTTGTCTATGAAGATCACAATGCCATATTTACGCCTCCTTAGATCTCCTCCATTTCACTTCCTTGTCAACTTTTGTCAATGTTTTTTACAGCCTCTTCTACTCTTTGCTCTCGTTTTCATGCTCAAATCCCTTAAAGATAAACACAGGAAAACTTAGTACCTTGTCTAACCATAAAGCATGACGGATGCTCGTGCGGGATTCGAACCCGGAACTGTCGGGTTGCCCCGCCTCAATTGCAACCTTAAATAGCGTGGACGTCTGCCATTTTCTGTGTGGCACCTCCACTTTTCGATGCCTCCTTTTTACCGGCGTCTTTAAATTTGAGCTACAGCTTAATTCACGGATAAACGGGAGGTGCGTCTGCACTCGATAGGTTTGGTTCTTTTTTTTACTCTTCTGCCATGAGGAAGAGTAAATTGCCTTAGGGCGAGACTCGCTTGGAGAGATGGATACGATTATGATGACGGAACGGAAGGCATGTTCAATGTTGTTCTTTTGTCAGTTGCAGAGAGTCGCTGAGAGAAGAGAGCGGGAGAGAGAGACGGAGAGAGAGGGAGAGGAGGATAGATAGATAGAAAGACAGAGAGAGAAGAGAAGGTAAAGAGATAAAAAGGGTGCCAGAGCATCGAATTCTGTGCTGAAATTCTCTCTTGATCTCGTTTCCTCATGTAAATTTGAAAAGATTCTACTTTCCTAACATGACTCGTGAGCATCGCGTCAGGAAGATTTCCTTGCCAGAAAGGAGTGGGGATGAAATGCGAGGAGGGAGGAGGTCATTTCTATCCAAGGTACTCCCACTCTCTCTCCCTCTCTCTCTCTCTCGTTCTCTCTCACTCCCTCTCATTCTCCCTCTCTCACATTCTCTCTCTTTCATCTCTTTATCTTTGTTTCTCTAACCCTCCCCCTCTCTCCCTCTCATCCGTTCCGAGAAGGAACACGCAGGATTAGCCACTGTTGCATTTCTGGTTTCTTTACTTTCCGTTCGTTACTTCCCTCGCGATTTCTGGACGGAAATCGCTGTCTGCATTTGTTTCCCGCTTATAAGGAAAAGATTCTGGACATAGAGCAGCTGACATTTTGTTCGAATTCTCACGTTCGCCTGTTTAAAATGATCAACCTATGATTATTTTGCAATACCTTATCTGTATTTATGTAATTTGTGATTTGAACAAAAATAATTTTCATATAAGCTTTTGTGATAATGAGAGATAAAAAGAAGAAAAAGAAAAAGGACAAGAAAAAGTTTGAAATAAGGAGGATATGAGAGAATAGCGAGAGCTGAAAGATGGAAAGAGAGTGAGAGAGAGAGAGAGAGAGAGAGGAAAGGAGAGAAAAGTGAGGGAGAGAAAGAGAAAGGGAGGAAGGGTGAGAGATAGTAACAGTGAGTGCAAGAATGCCTCCGTCCCGTCTGGTGAGTGAGGTGTCTTCATTTCCCTTCTCCGCGTCTTCCTCCCCGCCCCACTTCCCATTCATTCCCTTAGATGCTACTCCGAAGTGACAGGAAGAGCGCCAGACGTTGAATGGCTGGCCAAGGAATAAAACAGAGAACATCGTTGACGATAGCCTCGTTGGAATTGAGAAAAGTGACTGAAAAAGTGCAAGAAGATAGAGTGGGAGAGAATAGAGAGAGAGGTAAAGAGAGAATGAGAAAGAGAGAAAGAGAGAAAGAGAGAGAGAGAGAGAGAGAAGTAAAAGTAGAGAGATCATCAGTATCTTGATGGGTTGATGATGTTCATTCCGACGAAGGAAATGAGGATGGCAATCATGCGAATGGACAACATTAGCACGTTAGGAGGAGACCCTTCCCGGTCATTTCCATCGTAGTTTACTTTTGGTACTCTCATCTACTCGTGATCGGTTCTTTGCGATATGTCTATGTAAAAGACATCTGCTGTCTACTGTCAGAAGAACCGATTCCATCAAAGGTTCTCGACGAGTCTTAGTCAGGATTCTTTGTTATCCCACTGACCCTCACACTTTCTTCGCAACTCTCTCTCTCTCTTCGGATCGTGGGAAGCAAGCTCTCGATTGCCATATGCTATGAATACAACAGAATAAGTAATCTCCGCGCATTCTCGAATTTACGCACGCGACTTTTGATGCCTGTTCATCGCTTCTCTCTCTCTCACTCTCTCTCTCTGTCTATCTCTCTCTGTTCCCCTCCTCTCTCACTCAGTCTCGCTGTCTCTCTCTCTCTCTCTCTCTCTCTCTCTCTCTCTCTCTCTCTCTCTCGCGCACTCTCCCCCTCTCGATTTTTCCAACTCTTCTTCCTTTTCCTTATACATGTGCACATATGTACATACATACATATGTACATACAATATGCATTCATATCTTCCACCTTCTCGCGATGTCATTAATCTATATTCCCTTATCCGCGTCGATTGCATGGCTTGATCCTCGTGTCTCAGCTCTTGTGAATGGAAGCAGTGTCAAAGTACCAAGAAGAGTTCTTTCGCGTGCTTTAAAAGATCTTCTTATTCTTCTATCTTTTCTTCTAATCTAGATTCACTAACATCGCTTCGCATTAATCTTTCTCCTCTTTCCGTCACTTTCCATACTTCTGCATTCGCATGTTCTCCTTCCTTTGTGTCTCCGAACTCCATTTAGAAAGTGGGAGGAGAATCAGAGGATTCTAAAAGAAGGACTTCTCCTCTCTCTCTCTCTCTCATCTCTGAGAGATCACCTCTTCTCATGTTCAATACCACTCGTTCTCCTTCCCACGACGGAATGCCTCCAGGTCCGCTTCGAATTGGCGTACGTTTTGTCTTTTTCCCTTGTTGGACTTGCATTTTCTTTATAATTATCGATTTTGTAAGTGGGTGTAACTAAAAGCCTATTTTTTATTTAAAAAAGAGGATATCCATTTCACAATCTATAAAAGGAGCATGACATGCATATTTCGCAAGTTTTGTCAACTTTGCATGCTTGTTTGGTATGAGGAAAAAGCGAGAAAGGAATGTGCTTTTTTAACCTCTAATATAGTACATATGTATGTATATGCATACATATATATATATATATATATATATATATATATATATAAATAGAGAAGAGACGGAAGAAATAAAAGAAGAAAGACAGAAACAACCGGAGGCGAAGTCGGCGATGGCATGGAACGCGTACAGCGAGGAGGACAAGGCCGTGTTGCACAAGTCGTGGCTGCTCCTCGAGCCGAAGAAGCAGCAACTCGGCTGCGGCATCTACGACATGATCTTCAACCAGGTCGGCAATCAATCCGCGCAGACTTTGCAAATATCTCATTTTAACCATGCAAAAGTCGAGGTGATCAGAAAATCATCATCTACATTCATACATACGATGTTAAAAAAAAGAGAACGAGACCACCGACATTTGCTGATAATTCTCTCTCTCTTTCGAAAAGTAGAGATGCACTTATTGTTCGCCAGAGAATGGCCATTAATTGTATTCGTTCAGTGCCCCGAAGCCCGGAAGCTCTTTCCAAAGATGAAGTTCACAGGGAATAAGCGCGAGAAGAAAAGCTGCGAGTTCGTATTCCAAGCACTTCGCTTCATTCAGGTGAATGTCTATCAATCTTCAAGGGATGAGTGTGGATTTTAAATGAGGACGATTTCAAAAAATTATGCGACATTTCAAATTGCCAACTTCACCACAAATATACTCGCTTGCTATTTTCAGGCAGCTGGTTTGTGATACCATAAAAAAAAGAATAAGAGTGCCTAGTGTGAACGCGGCAATTCGAACATGCATTAATTATTTTTCGGTGGTCGTCCTTCTTTGAAGTCTCAAGTTATGCTCCAATATAATAGCAGCCACTCTCTTCTCTGTCTCTATTATAGGTGATCGAAGGCGGAGTCATGGCTCTGGATGATCTCTCCTCACTCAGCATAATCCTCGACAATCTCGGCCGGCGACACGGCAAACTTGAGGTCTCTCTTGCTTAACTCTTACTTTTTTTGTACACGAAGCTCTTACTCAGACAGAGTTCTTAAATGGATTTGTACACATTTTTTAAACATACTATTAAGATAATATGTTTTTTAAGCTATATTTTATATATACTTTACATAATATCTTGAGATAAATGGCAAGTTCCGAGCCGTGTACTGGTCGGTGTTCCTGGAGAGTTGCCTCTTCAACATTCGTCGCTTCTTGGAGGAAACGAAGAAGATGTCCGCAGATGAGGTCGACGCAGCAATCATCGCCTTCCGTCTTCTTCTCACTGATATTATCGCCAAGATCAAAGTTCGATTTTTTTTACATTTTTAAAAGAAAAGTATTTGACACATTTAGCAAATGGATAATTTCAAAGAAGAATTCTTGAATGATTTGAACATTTCTGTTGTATGAATTTTTCCGCCAAAATGGGCGATTTTGGAAGTAAAATTCTTCCAATCATAAGCGAGTCGTAGCTAGTTTATTTTCCACATCCAACCCACTTTAATCGATATTTTGAATTCAAATAAGCCTCCGAGATAGAGAGAGAAACTAACAGAGTAAAGTGATCAAGAATGACTCTGCTTGCGTTTCTCTTGATTGAGAATCCGGTTCCCTAGTGAATTTCTCATCATGATTATTTCCTATTTCTCCTCAGGTCGGCTACAGCACGGACATTGCACATCGACTCAAGCAAATGTCCATGGATGCCACGTCACAAATGACCATTAATCTCAGTGATGAATGAGTGAGAGAAGTGTCATCATGAATGTCTTTCTCCGTCAAACATTCAGTCTTCTTTCTATTTCTACTTTACTCATACTCTACTTGTTACACTCTTTGATGTCAATTTATTTTCACACAATCTTGCCGATCTCGGTGTGCCATAATTGTAACGCAACTTTTGACTATCTCACGGTTTCAATTTGTTTGTAAAAAAAAACCCAAAAGCTCCTCTATTGCATATTCCAAGGGAACATTGCGTGTTTCTATCCATCTCTTCCTTGTCCATTTCTCTGTCTCCTTTCACTTCCCATCCTCCCTCACTCGATCATGTATCCTCCCCTCTCTCTCTCCATCTCTCTCTCTCTCTATCTCTCTCCATCTCTGTCACTCTCTCTCCCTCTCTATTTCTATCTCTATATTTCTCTCTGTATCCGCATGTCAGAACCTTCTCATCATTTATTCATAACTGCCTAACCATAAGCGACGAATTTAAAGCGGCGGAACATTTGGCAGGAGAGATCAAAATGCAATGAGTGCATGAAAATGAACGAAGGAAGGATAAACTTGAATGTCTGAAAAGTTGATATAAAAAGAAAGTGTGTAGATTGAAATAAAAGCACAATTTGCATAGTCCGGGACAGGTGTTTTTGCATAGTTGAAACGATTCCACATTTGAACACTTCCAATGTCATCATGGTTTTTGAGCAGAAATATAAGCTTTCCTGAGGGTCATTCTAT
The DNA here is from genome assembly GCA_945643635.1 of Allodiplogaster sudhausi. NCBI lineage: Eukaryota > Metazoa > Nematoda > Chromadorea > Rhabditida > Diplogasteridae > Allodiplogaster > Allodiplogaster sudhausi. The sequence continues at coordinate 3,211,205 of CALZFC010000020.1, forward strand.
AGACATTGTGTAGGGAGACGAAGAATACCGAGCAAAAGGGAGAAAGTGGATAGCTTGGACTTGAAAAGGAGAGCTAAGAAGAGCACCATTAAAATGCGCAAGATAAATAGAAGAAGAATGAGGCGAAAGCAGCTGATATGGCAGGCGAGGGAGACGAGAGTACGAGGAGCGGTGAGAAAGCAAAGCGCGATATTATATAGAAATGCATATTTCGAGAGAAACATTTCTGTAATTTAGCAAATCAATGCTGAAAGATGTTTCTTTCCACTTGGCAATAAATACATACAGATTAGATTTGTAATCATTGACTAATCAATCAATCGGTTGCTCTTTGGTACTGTAATAAGCTAGAATGGCAAATACAAATTGATTGGCATGTGCTGTTCTGATCACAAGAAGTCGTCTCTGCCATGGAAGTCGGAAGGTTTGCGAGAGAAGGAACGCATGGAACTCGTGTCGAAGGAGTGGCTGACGCTCAGGTACGTGCTGCATCTGAATCTTTCCTCGGTTACTTCTTTCTTTTCTACACTTCTCAGGACCATTCTCTTCACCTCTTTCGCAATTTTTAGAATTCTTTTTATTTTTAATATGAACGTGCCTGTCTAAATGAGGGGACAAAGCCGTTAGGATACGTGCAATAGGGTAGATACGCGTGCATAACTATCACGAGATATCACAATTAATTTCGCCGGCTCTCTCTCTTTTTTCCTTCTTTATCTCTCTCTCACTCTTGCTTCTCTATCCTCTCGCTCTCTCTTTCTCTCTCGTTGCCAAAAAAATCTACATAGACTACCAATTGAAAATGAAAACTGATAGATTACGGTAAGAAGTTCTCGAGAAGTGTGTGGAAGTAGAGAATCAGAGCCGGTTAAATATGAGCACGAGCAACTCGCGAGCGATGCAAATGAAATCAAATAAGGAACACCATATTTAAGGAATTGGAAGGCACGAGCACACTTGCACCGGAAGGATAGAAAAGGTAGAGAGGTAGAAATAAAGAGAATTCATTCACACCACATTCAGAGATAGGCGTGCAAGTGGTGTTTTGTGTGAGAGAGTAAATCATATATGTACATAGTTTTGCTATCAAAAATATCGAGAGAGAAATTAAATTCATCTTTTCCTTGCATACATAAAATGGCTCGATAAATAAGTGTCACTTTTGTACATATGTATGTAAAATAATAGTAAAAAGGAATGATTTAATAATATTTTTGAAAGACATATTTTTTAACAGCTAAAATAAAGTAAGAGCCAACCGCGTGCTCCGCCGTTGTGACGCGCCCGCTCTGAGGAGATGCTCCTGAGGCGCCTCGCCTGCCGTGTCCGAGAACGAGTCTTCCGAGTCACCGACATCGGCGTCATCGTCCTGAAGCAGGAATGCCCCGATTCAGGAAACAATATGGTGTCGAGCTGAGCCCTATTTTTCAGCTCCTCTCCCCTCCCTGACTAGTTTCCAGGATATTGTAAGCGGAAAACCATGACGATAGTAACATTGCTATAAGTTTTAAAGATTTTTCTATAACAAAGAAGAAGATATACTGATTTTTTAATGATAATAATGCAGGTTAATTTTTTTTACAGAAGCTGGAATAGAAGAAACTCGGACAAGGGTGAAATTATTGTTGTGTTAAAGGAAGTATCCAACGAAAGAATACCGTATCTAATAAAATTACGTTTCAAACTGTGCTAAACTCCCAACTGGATGAGCCTTTTTTGAGCGCCCGCTACAAAATTTCAAATTTGAAACGTATGTGTCTCTAACCTCTCTCGACTTCTTTCATTGTCTCGCTTTTCTCTAATGTCTGTATCTCTCATCTCTTGGTGAAAATGGGGTGCTAAGTGGGCAAGACGGTCAGAGACTGCCTCTTCTTCCCACCCATTGGCACTCCTTGCTTGGATCTGAGCATACACCGCGTGCATCGACGGAGACGTTTTCTACCGTATTCCATAAAACAAATGCAAATTTCTCGCTAAATACTGACTTTCGTAAAGCGGGACCACCTCTAATCGATCTTTTAGGCAAGACTTGATCATATGGGAACATAAAAGAAGAAGTTATTTTTTCCTCGGATACTTCCTTTAAACATTGGCGACGTTAAAAACGATCACCTTGACGATGACGTAGTAGGCAGTTAGAAGCGCAGCCGAATTGGCTGTCATTGTTATCATTGATAAGAGTGGCTGCATATGCGCTGTCACCACTGCGAGAACCATCACTGAATTAGAGAAAAAAGGTGTAAACGAGTGTAGAAGAAGAAGAAGAAACGACAGACAGAGAGATGGAGAGAAAAAGAAACAAAACTCCACTTCATTTTCTATGTAAACAAACGATATCTTCGAATAGGCGATGAGGCATGATATTGTTAAAGGATGAAATGAAATTCTCAGAATAAAATAGAGCATATCGACTGACAAGCTTTGTTATTGTTGAAGTGATTGATCGTTAGCGAGAGAGTTGTGATGAAGGCGGTCGGCACCTGACGAGGTCAATATATCAAAAGACTCTCTCGTATTTTCTTTTTCGAACTTTTTTTTTGCTTTCATAATTTCTTACCATAACTCGCGAAGCACTACCAAAGATTACAACGTTTTTTTTAAAAATATTATCTTTAAAAAATTTCAAAAACAAAAAAAGAAAGACCTGCGAGATGAGAAAAGAGATGGTGACTGTCGTGATGAGGATGCGCGTTTGATCTCGTGGAGTTCGACCGAATCGATTACTGCGGGGAAGTGTCAAAGTTATTAACAGGCATCAAGAATGAGGCAATAGTGAAAATTATATTTTGAAGAATAATTTTTAAATTCGTACTGTCTCCGCAGCGCTCCGCCCATGTCGATCTCGGGCTCTCGAATGAAGCCAATGTGGAGGAGGGCGAGCAGCACGCCCGGCACCAGAAACTGCACCACAAAGTCAGCGAGTGGAAGGGCCACCTGGTATTTATCGAGTGACAGTCATTAGTCAATTAACCAATCAATAGATTTTATTTATGTCATTTAGCTCTGTAGTTTCTCTCTGTATCACAGGCTCTCTATCTCTTTCTCTCTCTCTCTTTCTCTTTCTCTCTCTCTCTCTTTATCTCTCTCTCTTTCTCTCTCTTTCTCTCTTTCTCTCTCTTTACCTTCCAGAAGGATCTCGATAGCACGCCAGGGAGGGCGCCCTCACGAACCATGCATCGCCTCGCCCACACTGGCGTAGGCTCCGTGTCTGTGAGAGAGTGAGATTAGTTATCTTGCTTATATTCGCAGTATCTGTGTCTCCCCTATTTTCATGAATTTCTACTCTCCTTTCACTGTTTCCCTCCCTCTACCTACTGACTGATATCTCTCTATTTCTCGCACTCTCTCTCTCTCTACCGCCTGCTCTCTCTCAATCTCTCTCTCACCCATGCAGAATTGATAGACAGCAGCGTCGTGCTCGAAGAAGCGTAGAATGCCAAGGGCGACGCAGACAAAGATGATGATCCAGATGGCTCTGGAGAATCGCTCGACCGTCCGCAGCTTCAGCGTGTTCCGATGGTACTGCGTCAGGAATCTGGAAGGGAGAGGAGGAGAATGAGAGAAGACATCTACTGTATTCTGGGAAGTGGACCAACTTATAACTAACAGGTGAACCTTGAAATGAAGCGGAACAGCTAATGCAAACTTGTAAAATATTTTTAAATAAAACACGAGAAACATCGAAAATAAATAGTTATGAATCAGCAACTACAAAAGAATGTGATTTGCTACATATTAGTGATAGATAAACAAATCAAAGTAAAAGAAATACTCGCCGTGCACACGCGAGGAGCACGGAGAAGAGAGTCATCATCGTGTCCGTCGTATGGGGGACGGCCTCCATCGTGGTACGGTAGACATGACACATCACGGCAGACTGGTTCATGTCTCTGCAGGGAGAGGGGGAAGGTGAGAGAGAGAGAGAGGGAGAAGGATAGAGAGGATGAGAAAGAGAGAGGGTGGGAGAGGAAGAGAGAGATAGAGGGACGGAGAGTAGGAGAAAAAGTGAAGAGAAGAGAGAAAGAGAAGGCGAGAGAGAAAAAGAGTGAGATGCTGACCTTGTTCCGTAGCCGAGAATGTAGTACCAGAGTGAGAAAGGCATGGGCGAGAGGACGCTAACCCATCCGCAGCCGGCGAGCAGCCAGATCATCTGGTACAGCGGGTTCGGCTGAAATCGCATTCATTTCCATCTTATGCCAGAAATTATAACATGAGAATACTGGCATATTTACTGGCATCAAAATAGTCATGATATTATTTTCCCGAAAAATAATTTATTAACTAAGTAAGCCAATAAGAAGATGTTTTGTGATAGACAAAAACAAATTGTACTTTAATTCTCTTTTAGATAATATAACTACATATATATATGTACGTACATAAATACATAGTTTATAATGATTTCTTTTATCAAAGTGAACTGCTTGCAGAAGTTGACTGACAAATCGCGAGTCGCCCTCTCGCTTCTCCCGCTTGGCCATTCCGAGAAGGACGGCGGCAAGGGGAGCGACGAGGGAGAGCAGCAGGCACGGGTAGACGAACACGTACACGAACACGTGCGACCAGCCATCGTTCACCCGACCGAACATGAACGCCACGTTAGCAGAGACCTGCGGGATGGAGAGAGAAGGAGAGAGACGAGGGTGAAAGGGCAAGAGAGGAGAGGGAGAGAGAAAGAGAGAGGGAGAGAGAAAGAGATAGGGAGAGAGAGAGAGAATGAGGTGTGGAGAGACATGGGCGGACGTTTACTGAAACATGCATAAGAAATGTAAAGTGAATGAGAAAGAAACATGTAAGAAAGACTCATATGGAGGATGATCAACAAAGAAATGGAACCATCAAGTAAAAATAAAAATGCCCGCTAACCTCGCATCTCTTGTTCGGAAAGTCGTAGAAACGACCCGTTCCACAGCAGCATTTTGCGGCCTGAACAACTATTTTATGTTTAAAAGAAAAAAATCAGAATGAAATATATTTTTTTTAATTAGGCAAAAGATTTAATTTTTTTATTAAATATGAAAGAACTTACTCGCTGATCCTCAGTGGCACATTGGTCAGAAGGCAGAATCGTGATGTTGTGGATGCGAAGATCCTCTTCGCCGTCGATTTGCAGCAGTTGCATCTCTCTCTCTCTCTCTCTCTCTCTCTCTCTCTCGTTCTCCGGTGTTCGGGAAGTCCGGCCGTTCTCGGGTGCGCGCCTCAGGGCATGTGGAGGATGCGCTCAGCTGATGTGGCCGTGAGATAGAAGAAGGGAGGCGATTCAGCAGACGGAGAGAGAGCGACGAGGAAGAAGAAGAAGAAGACGAAGAAGAAGAAGGGGCATGGCGACCGGACAGAATCTGCCGTCGTCTCCTCAAACATGCCTTCCAGCTTCCTCTTTGGTTCTTTCTTCTTCTCTTCCCCAGACACTATCCGGATCGTTCTCTTTGCCTTCTTCTTGCTCAGCGCCGCCATTGGGGTTCTGCTTTTCGCGAAAGGGGAATCTCTCTCTCTCTCTTCAGCGCTCCCCCCCCCCTCTCTGGAGCAGCTCTGAAAACGTCCAAAACGAAGTCAGGCGCGCTCTCCCTTCCGGCCCTCCTTTATTCTTTGGTTGCGCCGCCAAGAGAGAGAGAGAGAGAGAGAGAGAGAGAGAGAGAGAGAGAGAAGGAAGGGGAGCGAGAGTGGGAGAGAGAGAGAGAGCGAAAGAGCAAGAGGAACTGATGAAGAGTCAATTCACGCCTTATGCAAAAGAGAGCTGAAAACGCGAGAGATAGAGAGAATAAATCGTTGAGATATCGAGAGATCCAAAAATACGAGAGAATACAATTCAGGAGGTGAAAACATGCAAAGTATCTGTGGCGAAAGGAGAACAGCGAGGCGATGTTTTTCCGTGTCTTCTGCATATTCTTAACCGGACATCAAGGAACACTTCCGAGAGGCTGGTCAAAGGCTGTTGAAAACGAAGTTCAAGTGTTCGTTCGACTCTCTCCTCTCTCTCTCCCTCTCTCCCTCTCTTGCTCTCTTTCTGCTCTTTCTCACTCTCTCTCTCTCTCCCTCTCTCTCTCTCCTCCAGACCACCTGCGTGCCTTTGACCAATTAATCAAGGGGCAGACTGACGCACTAAGGTTGGACTCATTTAAACATCCCTCTCTCTCGCTCATTTTTTGCACGCGTGAACCGCCAACTACAGACTGGCATGGACACAGATGAGGAAGCGAGCAGCAGACCTGGGAGTTCTTTATCTCTATGAATCGACCTCGCTCTCTCTCCCTCTCTCTCTCTTCCTCTCTCTCTCTCCCTCTCTCTCTCTCTCTCTGTCTGCCTCTCAATATCTCACTCTCTCTGTCTCTCGTTTTGCCATTCTCTCTCTCTCTCTCTCTCTCTCTCTCTGTCTGCCTCTCAATATCTCACTCTCTCTGTCTCTCGTTTTGTCATTCTCTCTCTCATCTCTTACATCTCATCAGCTATGCCGTCGTCGAAATTCGAGACTCTGAACATGCAAAAGCAAATCATCGACAGAAGCACAAGATTGATGCCTGAAGAAGAGACAAGCACGGCGAGAAATGGAAAATCAGAGAATACAAAATATGTAACGTAAATACATATAGCTATAGTAAAATAAAGCAAAAAAAAAACACAAGCATTTGGGTGACAATTAATAGTTTTAGTTCCAATACTAGCTAGAGTTCTATGCATAGCATAATAATAAAAAATTAACAATAATTAGCATGTGGCATGCCAGCAAAATGTGGCAAAAGAAAAAAAAATGATCGGAAAGGGTTCTGACTCTTGGGAAATCGCAGACACACAAGCATAAGAGAGTGCTAAATGAGGCGGAAGAAAAGCAATTTGAATCTCTCTCTCTCTCTCTCTCTCTCTCTCTCTCTCTTTTTCTCACCCTCTTTCTCTTTTCCTCTCCCTCTGTTCTTTTTCTCTCTCCCTCTTTCACACTCTCTCTCTTCTCTCTCTTTCTCTCTCTCATTCTCTCTCACTCTCTCTTTCTTTCTCTCTCTCTCTCTCTCTCTCTCTCTCTCTCTCTCTTTTCAGCTCATCAGAGGAGAGGCTCTTCGGTTAGCAAGCGGGGATTACTGAAACACTGTAGACATGCTCTTCACTGCTTTCTTTTCTCTTTGTCTCTTTCTACTTCTTTTCTCCCATTAAAGAACACGCTGCTTATCTTTCTCCTCTCTTTCTCTGACGCTCTCCCTTCTCTCTTTCGCGAATGGCAGACCTTTCAGCTGTTCCATTGCTATGAGTAGTCGTCATAATATATAATTTACTCAAAAGAAATGGAAATTATAAATTAAAATTTCAGAAGGGATACAGGGAACATAGTGTGCGATAAGAGAGAGATAGAAGGCAGCGGGATTGTTGGAACAAATTAAACATCGAAGATGAACATCTGTTCGAAAACTAATTCAGACTGTAAGTAAGCCTTGGTGTCATCAAGAAAAAAAACTAAAAACACTTCCTCATGGTACCTGGAAAAGGCGGTCGTATAGGTATTTCCAGCAGAGAATTCTGCCATTCCTTCAGCACGCAAGGCATACTGATTTGAAATGCAAATATGTATATGATATCACTACGCGATGGTAGAATAACGGAAACTCTCTCGCTCTCTCCTTTCGTTTTATCTTCTCTCTTACTCTCTCCGCCATCTCACCGTCTAACTTTCCTTTATAATACCGTATTCCTTTACTACAGCGACTTGGGGCAGGGATCCAAAATGAATAAATAAATGAACAAATATAGATATGTATATATGTACATACGATATGAAGAAAACGCACACTCCTGGCCATTTTTGAGAGATTTGCAGGCAAGTCTCATGAAGATGCGAGTGCTTGAAAATATCCCGCCGTTGTGAAAAAATATTCTGTTTTTTTTGTTGTTGCCCGGAATGCCGCCTCCGCTGTTCCACTTCTGTAGACAAGGAGGATGTGCCCCTCTCTCTTTCTCTGCAAGCTCCTTTTAAGCATGGAACGTCTGTCTATTCGAATGACACTACTTGACCTCCTCTTAGACTTCCCGGAGAGAGTTATAGGGGGAGGGGTGGCGTATATACAGCGCAATGGTTCATCGCCCTACTTTTATTTTCTAAACTGAAATATGCAAGTAATTACTGTAACTTCTAAATGAAATGTCTTAGACTGGACGAGGCAGACTTCTCTTTGTGAGCTCTCGGTTGAGAAGAGTCGAGAAATTGAGAGAAAAGCGAATATGTGTATGTACACAGCAAGTATGCAGAAACATGTATGAAGGAAGTAGAAGACTTATGAAGATCAATTCAAACTGTTGTAGAGGAAAAGAGAGAGAGAGAGAGAGAGAGAGAGAGAGAGAGAGAGAAAGAGCCATCAAGGGTATCATTTAGAGAAACCACCGGATTTGTCAGCCTTGAGAAGTGTGCCTAAGCAGTACTTGAACACCATACTGAAAGGTATATATAATCAACATATTTAAGAATATGTTTTAAAAAAAGAGTTGAAAAGACGAAACTAAAAGGAGGACTCCAAAAAAAGACTGGCACAAGGTTGGATCGCATTCAGTGGGGATTATGCGCTTTCTGATGATGGACACAGAAATGATGCTGGGGGGGGGGAGAGGGGCAAAAGTAGCAACGTGAGATGGCGAGGGTCCTCGAATGTGCCCTGGGGTTAGATGAGGGGGTTAGGAGGCAGGTTAGGAGGATATCGAGAGAGAGAGGAGAAGGATAGATCGAGATGCGAAAAGAGACTGAGATATTTAGAGTGAGAGAGGGAGGGAGGGAGAAAGAGAGAGAGTGGGAGAAAGAGAGAGAGAGAGAAAGAGAGAGAGAGAGAGAGTTAGAAGAGCGAGGAAGGGAGAGAGAGGGCCAAGTCTCGGGCAATGATGATGCATGTCATTCCTGCTACAACTCACGACGCAGAAACATTCTGTGACTGGCGCAGATGGATCTCATCGAGAAGGAGATGAGACAGAGAGACTAGCAGGAGCATTTACGGGAGAGACAGAGGAGAGAGAGTGAGAGAGGGAGAGAGACAGAGAGAGAGAGAGAGAGAGAGAGAGAGAGAGAGAGAAGTAAGGAGAGAGGCAAGGAGTAAGAGAGAGAAAGTTAGGAGGTGCGATGAAAGAAGGTAGGAAGAGAGGTGGAGAGCGACGAGAGAGAGAAAGAGAGAGAGAGAGAGAGAGAGAGAGAGTGGGATTCCTAATATCACGGAGAGCGGGAAGCACCGAGCATATCCCTTCTGATGTCAAGATGCGGGTGTTCTTCCGTAGGCAAAGAAGAAAAAACGTCCATTTCTGTTTTAGCGCCGGTTAATATTAATATGTTGTTAAATGATGCCATAAAAGAGAGAGAGAGAGATGATTTTTAATACCGCGCAGAAGAGTCCAGTTCTTATGGGGCTTCGATCTCCCGATGAGCACTTCCGTGCAAGTAGAAAGTATGGCTATAATTAGTGTGGCATAAAGTACATGGAGAGAAAGGGAGAGAGAGAGAGAGAGGGGAGAGAGAGAGAGGAAGAAAAAGATGAATGGGAGGAGGGACAGATTGAGTAAATGCATGGAAGTGCTAAAGAAGTCGTCTGATGCGCCTTTTCAGGCCGAACAAAGACATCTCTGGCAGACTGCCGCAATTGGATGTTGCGCAGATGAGAAAGTATAAGGAGTAGAGAGAGAGAAAGAGAGAAAGAGAGGAAGAGAGAGAAGGAGATGATTGAGAGGGAAGAGAGAAAAACAGAGAGAGAGAGAAACAGGGAGAGAGAGAGAGAGAGATCAGAGATATCGGAGTGAACGAGATTGGGGGTGCGCATGAAGATTGGAGAGAGATAGCCTCCAGCTAAATATCAGTTGTGAAAGCGGGGACGAAGAGCCAAAGCTTCGCTTCTTCGTGATTAGCGCCCCCGTTGCCATCTGATGCATCTTCGAGTTGGCCATGTCTCTCTTTCTTTGCGCTCTCCATCCCTCTCTCTCCCTCTCTCTCTCTCTCTCTCTCCCTCTCGCTCATCGTTGCTCTCACAATCTCTCCCTCTCTCTATCTCAGTCATCACTTTTTTCTCTTCTTCCAATAACTCCCACCCTGCCTTTGCCTCACCCTCCCTCTTCTCTCTCTCTCTCCCTCCCTCTCTCTCTCTCTCTCGCTGTCTCCATTCCTATCCCAACAGTCTCACGCCCTCCACTAACTCTCAATAGCAAGCATTTAGTGTGTTGCGACGTCTCTGCTGCTTCTACTTGTATTGCACCCACTTTTCTTATGTCGACTTTGTCAACCCTATCCTCTCTTTCTCTCTCTCCCTCTCTCTTTCTCTCGATCGTTCGCTCTAGCTCTCTTTCTCTCTGCGTCGCTTTATCTCTTCCTCGCTCACTCTCTCTTTCACACCATCCCCTATCGGTCTCTCCAAATACTCTTTATCTTCACAAAAGTATTTCTTCCTCTCTCTCACTCACTGTTCACTATAATTCCTCCGTCTGTCCCCTCTCTCCGTTACTCTCACTCTTCCCCTGTTTCTCTCTCTGTCTCCATTCCCTCCTCTCTCTTCATGTCCCCCTTGTTAGCCTCTAACCAGAATGCGTGCACTTGATATGCATATGTCTCTCATATATTTGATTTTCGAAAGATGAAGATGGAGAAGAAGAAGTAGAAGAAGAAGGAAGACATCACGCAGAATAAGCAGAAGAAAGAGTAAATCAAAGCGAGGGTGGAACTCGAAAAGAGGCATAATTCAACAACTTCCACTCATGATTCTCAGTGTCCATCGTGCACTGAGGACGGGTCCTGAAACGAGGGCAAATCTTTTTTACTGCCGTTATCTAAAAGCAAAAAAAAAATCAAAATAATTGAGAGAATGGACAGGAGGACGCATGCAAAATGAGCTGTGGAAAAGAAAAGAGGACAGAGAAAATGAAAGAAGTTGTAGAACACCCGATGAAACTTCTGATTAGCCTAGTTTACTTTTTTCAAGTTGTCTTTTGAACATTTCCGAACCGGACATTCTGAACTTTTGCTAAGAACATCACTCATTCTTTTTTCCAATCAACTTCACTTGTTCATAAAAGAATTCCTTAATATTTGCATAATTTGCTCTACCGCAAACGCTTTTAATGTTTATTTCCATGGTATCGCCGGAATGTAAGCAGACATGAGGAGAGTAAAGCTAAACTAAAGTTGCTTGCACAATCGAGAAACTCAACCGATGTGAATGATCGCTTAACAAGACATGAATATATTACAACTTGGTCCATATTAATTACTACGTACATACACTCGAACACATTGACAACAAAGAGGATATGATTGGAACACGAGGAGTCATAAGGGAAAGGCCGACGGAAGCGAGAGGAAGAAAGCGCCTATTCTTGAGCCTTTTCTCGTCGTCAATCGAAACAAGACATTAAAGTAGGTAAGTAAGTAAGTGTAAAAGTGCACAACGAGGAAGAGGGACAGAGAGGGAAAGAGAGTAGAGATGCATAGGGAGGAAAGATTCGTTAGGGCTTCACAGAAGTTGAAGAGAGAGCTTAATTGAGTAGGACGAAGGCATATGATTGTAACTAGCAATAAAGATGTTCCCTTGAGAGTGGCGAGTGAATCGAGGAGAGCAAACGATGTGAAATAAGAAATATCACACTATTTAAGAAAAAGCAGGGCCGATTAACGCGAGTTGATATCACAGCATGACCAGAAGTGAATGGAGTGAGGTTAGCCAGAGAAAGATAGAAGTTAGAGAGAAGAGCAAAGATCAAATAATGAAGGAAGTATATCAAGGATGAAAAGAGAGTAGATCAGACGCTGGTGTCCATTCCGATGAATCGATTAGGTTGTGGAGCGGAGTGCGCGGGGGGCGGAGGCGCATAGGACTGCGGCGTCGACTGGAGAGAGGCGGCGCCTCCGTTGTAGGGCGGGGCTTGTCGTCTGAGAGAGAGGCCATTATAAATCAATCAATAAATCAACAATTCCATGATCAATATATCAAGCCAATCGATAGAGTAAGCCGAAAGGATACTTCACTGACCCGTACATGACGGGCTTAACAGGCGAGTCAAAGTCGCGCAGTTCCTGTGGTGGCGAGTCGCCCGGTCGCGGCTTTGGATTCAGCGGCTCCTCCTCGATCGCGGACTGTAAACATTTTAATAAATTTTGAATAAATAAAAAAAAAATTTTTGCAGTAAGTATGACAAGTCCTTGATTCGTTTTCCATAATAGAGAAACTAGCCGGCGTATATTTCGCCACACTGTTCGTCCTCGTCATGGTCTTCTGGCGATTCTCGTTGACCTTCTTCTGCTTTACGCACCAGAAGCACAGGAAGATGAAGACCATACCCTGCAGCAAGCCAGCATTAGCAAGAATTTAATAGAAAGCGTAAACGAAAAAGCCAAAATTGCAAAAGGCCTATGGACCAGCACATCAAGCGGGAATATTAACACATTGCATTCTAATTTTAGCGATTCGAATAAAAGAAAGGACACCTTCCTTGTTGTGAGCCGGCCACTAATTATCTGATTATTTTTATTTCTCTTTTCTCAGCAAAAAAATTTCTTCCTCGTCCTGAGTAAGTCTACAGTAGGCTACAATACATGCGCCGTAGTTGAGAGCCACGCAAAGAATGAACACCCGTAAGATGAGCAAATGCATTTAGTGATGGAAGACAAAACACGAAAAAGCTCGCCATGACGAGGCCGATGAATCCGAGGATGACACAGAGCCAGATCAGGAAGTTCTCCTTCTCGCGAGAACGACACCACGGCTGCTCGCCCTTGTTCCACTCGTAGCGCCACGAGTCGGGCCGGTTGTAATCCACTACCAGGCCGCCTGAAAAGGATCAACAGAGATGAGAGGGATCTGAAAAGGGAGTGTGAGAGAGAACGGGAAACATGTAATACCGTATGATCCCATATGTTTTCAATAATATGAATGCTTATTATACCAGCAGAGTAATATGCAAAAAATATATATATTTAAAAGAAATTAATGAATTTTTTTTAACGCTGACATTTGTACTCGTTGACGCCCTTGATCCAGTGGGATTGGAAACACTCAAAGCGCGCGACGTCGCCCTGCAGATACGCAGAGTGCATCGAGGACGTCTTCGAGAGGTACTCGGGGTACTCGATGTTGATCGGGCCGCAGCTGTTGTCTACAGGGAGAGAGAGAGAGAGAGAGAGAGAGAGGGGGAGAGAGAGTAGACAAAAAGAAGAGCAGAGAACGTTCAGGTGGACAATGAAGAGACAGAGTGAAAATATGCAGAGCTTTAAGCTTAGATTAGAAAAGGATACATGTATCGTATGTATGTAGTACGTACAGAGATTGCTCTTATGTCACACGCATACACTTTGGCATAGTTCCAATTGGCTGAGTACATTCCATTCTTAGTTAAAAGTAGCCTGAGGCTGGAACTGACAAGTCCGCGTGGCCTCAGTTCTTTCATGAGTCAGCGTGTTCCAGGCGTCCTTCATGTTCTGACCGAGCAACTTGGCATTGAACATTGCGTAGTCGTAGAGACACGGGACCGAGTCGCCGCAGTCCGTGATGATCTGGCCGGGGTTGTCGGGGCACTGGTGGATCGCAATGTCCGAGCCCATCTGCACTTGCGCCGGCTGCAGAGCTACTGCAAAGAGACAGAGAGAGAGAGAGAAAGAGAGAGAGAGAGAGAGAGAGAGAGAGAGCGAGAGAGAGAGAGCGAGAGAGCGAGATGTAGAACGTGAACGGAAAAAAAGAAACGGAGAAGAGATAAAGAATGGAAGAGGAGACAAGAAGGCAGAGAGAGAAAGAGAGAGAGAGAGAGAGAGAGAGAGAGAGAGAGAGAAAGAGAGAAAGAGAGAGAGAGGAAGACGGCTTAGGGAATGGGGAAGGATTGAGACAGAGAGCGAGAGAGAGAGAGAGAGAGAGAGAGAGAGAGAGAATAAGAAGCAAGGCAGGGAGAAGAGGGAGATAGGGCATGAAAAAGAACGAGGCACCCACTCTGTGGACTGTCCTTCTGCTGCTTGCACCACTGGATCAGTTGCTGAAGAGCCTGGCCCGTCTTTGGTACGAAGCGATTGAAGCCGCTGAAGAATTTTTATTAAAACATAATATTAATCTTTTTTTTATAATAAATTATTCAAAATTGTTAGTTTTTTTAATGTAGCTGACAGTGCGTATTTCGAAGACGTCCTGTAGATGGGTCCACTCTTCATGGTTGCCTCAGGGAAGACCTTAATAATCCATTGCTTTTTTTATTTAATAAAAATGATCAATTGGTTAGTAAAATATAGTGAAGGAAATGTCCGCCACCTCAAACTTCTTGTCCTCGTCCTTGCTGGTGGTGAACATGTTGTCCATGGGCATGTTCTGGTTCAGTGTCCCGGCCATGTTATGGTCGGTGCCCATCTCTCCACTGCCAGTGATCTTGTCTGCAAGAAATTTAGTCCTCAATTTAACATCAATAGTTTGTGACAATTTAAAATGAATAATATTTGACCGCGTTAATGTTAGAGAAGAAAAGAAAATGTGACCGATGCTTTTGATAACGCTGCCCTTGAACTATTTCACTTGCTTTTGCGATCTTCGAAAGTCAAAATTCACAAAAAAAGGATCATTAAAATATTTTCCTCCCATCACTTATTCTTGCACTCACTCTATTTGCTAATCTCCCAGTTCTCTTACTTTTCTTCTTCTGCACTCTTGTCCATCTCTTTCTCCCTCTTTTTTCCTCTCCATCTCTCTCTCTTTCTCTCTCTTTCTCTAACAGTTAGAGATGATCTGCTGCCGGGTGCCGTCCGAGTTGACATCGTTGAGAGTGAGGCCAGTCATGTACGCGCCGGTGCTCTGCTCGGGGAAGGGTCGCATGAGTCCCGAGACCCTCGGCAGATTGTACCGCTGGCGGATCTCGGCCTCGCGCGTCTTGTCGCCGTCCGGTCGCTGAGGAGTATATATATTTGAATTACTAATATATGTATAGTTTATATTTTGTTCGTCCTCATAGAACGATATTGATTTAGAGTGCTAGGAGCTACCGTACCACTCCGTACTGGGGCGGGACAGAGAGAGCGATGTCGAGCATGCCCATGCTCTCCTGGTACATCGGCAGCCGGTCAATGTCGAGGTTGTGGCTCTCCCTGACTCGGATTCCGATCTGCGCCTCCTCCAACACCACGTAGATCTCGGCCTGGCCGCGCTCCACGTTGTTCACGTACACCAGGACGCCTGGAGATGAAGAGTCTGTTTCTCTCTCTCCCGCTCTCTCTCACTCACTCTCATACCAATCAACGATCTCTCTATGTCACCTCTCTCTCTCTCTCTCTCTCTCTCTCTCTCTCTCTTTGTCTCTAACCCTTGAATCGCTGAATGCGCATGGTGTCAAAGTAGCGAAGAATGTTGCCGACGATGATGCTCGTGCGGTAGCGGAATCTCAAAGAATTTGATTTGGGGATGGGGGAAATATCGTGGAAAGCAGAGAGATACACAGAAAGAAATAGTGAAAAGCAGAAGAGAAAAAGAATTAATAAGTGAGAGACTTAGAGAAGGAAAGAAGCGACAGAATGAACCTCCTCGTGTCTCCCCTCGCAAGAACATGCACTCGATCTGTTCCGGTTGCTTCGATGGCTATTCCCGTGATGACCGTCGCATTGATTGGCTGCACCAAATCTTGTTGTCCGATGTACTTCCCGAGCAGACCTGAGAAGGCGCATTTGAAAGGAGATTTATTGTTAGGGTAATAATAAAATTATTATTGTTACTATAATTATTAATCAGCTACATATATTTCTCCGGGAAGGAACGAAGAAAGATAAAAACTGACTGAAGTCGACTTTCCGGTTAGGATAGCGTTCCAGGCGGATCTGCACTTTGACTTCGGGGGTAGTCGACGTCGGCGGTACGTACAGAAGAGTGTACACGCCCGGGTCGTTGAAGATGAACTTGTCGTTGTCGATCGTGTTGAAGGTGCCCGCGCCGAGAGCCTCGCCTGGAGAGAGTAAGCGTATTCCTCTCTCTCTCTCTCTCTCTCTCTCTCTCTCTCTCTGTCTTCTCTTCTCTCTCTCTCTCTCTAGTTCTCTCCCTCCCTTACCATAGGCGGGCGGTTGATATTCTTGACATCCACTGCTCGGCCTTCTCCAGTAGAACATCTGGCAGCGGAAGTCGGCGAACTTGCAGCAGAGAAAGTAGGGCATCTGGTCGTGGTGGAACATGGACAGGCCGGGCACCTGAGTGAGATGTGCATGGAATAGGGAGGAAATGGAGCAATGGAAAGAGAAAGCTTACAGATCGTAGAGCAATAAGAGAGAAGAGAGAGAGAGAGCAAGAGAGGGTTAAAGAAAGAGAGAAAATGAAGTGCTGACCTCAAACTGGCCCATGTATGGCGCCGTGCCGAACTCGTAGGCACGCGTCGGGAAGCCCGGGTTGTACGGCACTTCGGGAGTGACTTTGATGACTGGCTGGTAGGCAGTCTGCATCAGATGGCCAGCGTCGTCGTAGCAGCACACTTGGCCGTAGTGGGTGGGGAAACGGCTGCAGAAAGAGAGAGAGATAGAAAGAGAAAAAGAGAGAGAGAGAAAGAGAGAGAGAGAGAGAGAGTGAGTGAGGGAAGAGAGAAGAGAGGAGTGAGAGACTCACGAGGTTAGCCTGCTCTCATCGTGAATGCCTGAGCCTGCGTACGAGCCATAGATGTTCTGCGCCGACATGTAGCAGTTGCGAGCACCGATTGAGGTGGTGCAGGTGATATCACGGAAAGCCTGAGGGGAAGAGGGAGGTTAGAGGGAAGATAACAAGAAGAGAGAGAGAGAGAGGAATGAGAGAGGAAGAGAGAAAGAGAGTAGAAAGGGGGGGGGGGGTGTTCTCACTTGGGAGCATCTCGGATGTGGCATGAATCGGCCGAGATCAGCGGTCGCCTGTCTCTCGATGCAGGGGCACGACGAGTTCGTCTCCACGTCACGCAAGAAGTTCCACAGAGCACCGTCCTCGTTGAACCTGGAGAAAGGGAGAGAGAAAGAGAGAGAGAAGATAGAGAGAGAAAAAGAGAGAAGATAGAGAGAGAGAGAAAGAGAGAGAATAGCTCTAGATAGAGAGAGAGAGAGCATGTCTAACCAGTCATGGCACATCTCGAGCGACTTCTTCTTGACGAATGCCGTCCTGGCCGCCTCGTCTTGCGTTGAGTACTGCGTGCCCGTGAACTGCGGATTGTTCGTCGTCCACAGCCAGTGCAGCGAGATCGGCGCCGAGACGAGGCTGGCAAATTATGCGTAATTTTTTTTGCTATTTTATTTCATCATAAATGTAAATATTTAGACAAAATAATCAATACCTAAAAATTACACTAATAAATAATGAATATACCCCGGCAGCAGCTCGGTCGGCGTGTTCTCGTTCGGCTTGATTGGCGCCAGCTTGAGGTAGCCAAAGCGGAAGGTGTATAGCTCGTTCATGCGCTGCCAGTCGTCCATGTACCACTGCTCAACCTGGACAAGGGCAGCAGGGAGTGGAGGAGAGTGAGAGAGAGGGAGGGAGAGAGAGAGAGGGAGGGAGAGAGAGAGAGAGAGGGGGGTGAGTGGAGAGGAGGGAGAGAGAAAGAGAGAAAGAGAGAAAGAGAGAGAGAGAGAGCGGAGACTTTGATTAATTGGACACATTTGAAATAACCTGATAGATGTTGATGCGCTCCTCCTGCGGCTTCCATCGAAACTCGTAAGTGTTTCTGTTAGAATACGTTGCGAGACGAGCGATGACGCGGTGCTCGGGGCGGAATTTCTTGATCTGAAAGAATATAGATTTATTTTTTTCCGGACACAATGTTTATCTTGTCCGAGAAACAAAGAGAGAGTAAGAAGGAGAGAGAGAAAGAGAGAGAGAGACAGAGAGAGAGAGAGAGACTAAGATAGACAGAGAGATAGAGTGAGAGAGAGTGGCCTGCTTACATTGTCGTCCTTGTACTCCTTGTATCCGATGACGTAGAGGCCGAGCTGGACAGAGTACATGGCGTCGTCGTTGATCTGCATGGTTCTGTCCAGGTTGTTGAGCATGTCCGGATTCGTGAAGTTACGCGGATACCACGTGATCGGCATCACCTGAACGCTTTGAATTCTTTTTTTCATTGTAATTTTTCAATCTTATTAGATTGTACTTTGAGATCTTGATGCGATATCAGTTTGAATTGTCGTACAAGCAAAAATTAACTTCCTCGAAACCACTATATCAAACACAAACGCACCTGGTATGGCATTGGATTCTTGAACCAGTCGTAGATGTTGCCAATGTCCAAGCGAAGAGGATCGAGCGTAGGCGGGACTGGAATTTAATTTTAATTAGTTCAATTTTTCTACTTACATATATTGTATTACAGAATTATCGACACAACAGGTACAGTATAAGAAAAAAATATAAGATGAATGTTGAAAATTGACATAAATTTCGTATTATTCATGTAAACTATACCAAAATAGATGTATCCTACGAAGGCTCTTTCATCATTTGCGCCTCCGCTCTGCGGTTGCAAATAAACCGTCTTCGTGCCCCAGTCGTAGATCTTCGGCAGATGGCAACGGGCGATCGAAGGATTCATGATGGTGCACGTCGCGGTCTGTTTGGAGACAGCAGAGAGAGAGAGAGAGAGGCAGAGAGGGGAGGGGGAATATAGATAGAGAGACAGAGAAAAAAAAAGAGAAAACAAGCAGAAAGAGAAAAAGAAGATCAACCGAACCTGTCGCTGTTCAATCATCAGAATGTATGTCTGAGAGCGGTCGAGGCAGATGGCGTTGATATCAACACTCATCTCTCCGAGCATGTTCACGATGTTGGGGTAGATGAGCATTGGGACTGCAAGGGGAGAGAGTCTGTGAGATGGAGAGAGTGGAGAGAGACGAAGAGAGAGAGAATGATAATGCGAGCGAGAGAGAGAGAGAGTCGAGAGAGAGAGGAAGAGGGAAATCTTTCCGAAAAGAAAAACGGACAAGTTCCGCCGGTCTTGTTGGAGCAGCCGGCCGGCCGAACGACATCGTCCACACGGAACATGTAGCGGCCACGAACCACGTGAGGCACGCCAGACCGCTGGGCCAGCACCTGGGAGAGAGTGGGAGAGAGTGAGAGTGAGAGTGAGAGAGTGAGTGAGTGAGTGAGTGAGAGAAATTGAGAGAGAGAAAAAGGGCGAGAGAGAGTGTGAGAGAGAAATAGAGAGAGAGACAGAGAGAAAGAGAGGGAGAGAAAGAGTCATATCGAAATTAACCTTCGGCGAGTTCTTGAAGTCCTGCGTCGGATCAACGGGAACGAAGCCGGTGTGGTTGCCGCCGTTGAAGAGAGCCTAGAGTTAGGAGGAGATGAGAGAGAGAGAGTGAGAAAGAGGCGAAAAGAAGCAGAGAAAGTCGCCAACCTGGCAACGGCCGGTTCGCGAGTTCATTCGAAAGTCCTGGGCGTCGAAGCCGAGCTTGTCGTAGTTGAGAATGACGTAGGAGAGACGAGCCGTCTGGTCCGTCAGCCAGATCACCTGAGATGAGAGAGTGGGAGAGAGAGAGAGATTGAGTGAGAGACAGAGAGGAAGAGAGAGAGAGATTGAGTGAGAGACAGAGAGGAAGAGAGAACGACAGAGAAACTGAGAAACAGAAAGAGAGAGACAGAGATAGAGAGAAAGAGAGAGATAAAGAAAGATAGTACTGACTTGGTAGGTTGCGACCTGGCCAGAGTCGACGTCGGAACGGCCCGAGATGGCCGACGCCGTGTTGTACCACGTCACGATGAGAGCGGCGTCTGCACGGAAGGCGGCAGCTCCCGCGACACCCTCTGAAAGGGGAAGAAGTGAGAGAGAGAGAGAGGTAGAGTGAAGGAGAGATAGAGAGAGAGAGAAAAAAAAAGAGAGAGAGAGGGAGGTAGACAGACACGAACCATTAAGCCATCTCATCATCTCGTCGAGGAAAAAATCCGACGTCTGGTCGCAGTGGACGTAGCTGTCCGGCGTGTTTGGGCACGCCTTCAGCGGAAAAGGGAGAAGAAGATAACACAACGGGTGTTGTTAAATTGTTTTTTCTACTATTTATGAACCCTCCCTTTTCTCCTTATCTCTTTCTCTCTCCTTTCTTACCTGAGTGGACGACTGCCCGAAGAAGGACGACTGCGACTGCGCCTGGCCGTACTGCATATTCGTGTTACCCCTGCCGAACATAGACTGGCGCATCTGGAGACGGTAGTAGACGCCCGAGTGGCGAGCCGGGCTGCCGTCCTGCAATTCGGTTTTGCACTCCCTCTTCCCCCTTTTCTGTCTCTCTCTCTCTCTCTCTCTCTCTCTCTTTATTTTCTATCCTCTCTCTCTCTCTCGTTCTCTCTTCTCTCCCTCCTTCTTAACCAAAAGCCTTCGCCTACCTGCGGAATCTGTTGCTTGCACAGATAGGGCGCGATCATGGCCGGGTCCTGGTTGTGTGGCCAGTTGGTTGCGTCCGGGCCAACGTTGATGGTCGGCCCTTGATCGAGAACGGTCGCGAATGCAAGGTTTCCGTTCACAGAGATCTAAATTATTATTATTTTACTATTATTATTGTTATTATTATTATTAATCCTTGAAGTTTAAGTATATTCTATAAATGTTATTCTCTCTCGTTTTGTGTTCGCTTCCTCAAATCGCTGTCCTAATTTCTTCTCAACTCATTTTAGTAATATTCGATATACAAACGCCTGGTCTGCCAAGACGTGGGCATCCTCAGAAAGTTGAAACATTCCCTCACGATCCCTCTTCAAGGGAAATACTACATTTTCAATCAATGAATGCTTTGATTGCTTTCTCTCTATCGCTATCTCATGCTTTCGCTCTCTCACTCTCTCTCTCTCTCTCCCTCTCTCTCTCTCAGGCGCCTCGTGTGCATTTGTGTGTTTGCGTGTTTGCCGTCTCAACTTTGCACACCTCCCTCTCTCTGTCCGATTCTCTTTCCTTCACTCTCTCGGTCTCTCGCTCTCTCGCTTCTCTCCATGCCGTGAGCATCTCTCGCTCTCCTCATTTCCTGATAAGGCCAGCGCGCTTTCATCCGTGAAACTGTAGCGATGGGAAGACGAGACAGCCATGATGTGCAATACACGGAACTGTCAGAGTTTAGGAGACTTGGAAAGGGAGGCAGCTACGAGTGAGAGAAAGAGAGAAAGAGGGAGACGAGGAGAAAGAGGGCGAGGTAGAGAAGATGGCAAGCGAGGTATCATAGAGAATTGAGAGAATCAGAGAGTGATAAGAACTTAGAAGCAAGGCAGAGGACCAAAATGAATTGGAAAAGCTGTCTCGAATCTTCCCTGGAACGTCCCTCTGCTTATGAGCAAGAATGAAGTCGCTTAACACTTGACAGAAAGAACAAGAAATGCAGCGAGGGTGAGATAACGAAAGAGATAATGATAGAGAGAGAGAGAGACTCGCCGTGGTGTAGTTGTAGAGGCCGCCATAGAAAGGGAAGTACATGTGCAGATCGATGGTCTGGCCGGCTGTCAAGAATCCAGGATTCACCTCCTGGTCGCCCGCCTCGGGGCCAAAAGGGACGAGATTGACTGGAAATAGTTTTTTTTTGTTTTTTTTTTGTTTTTTTGGTTTTTTTTATTTATAAATAATCAAGAGAATCTCAAGCAGCGATAATAATGAAGAAATTGTTTTGATAAAAACTTATTAAATAATAAATAATAATAAAAAAAACATGGCAACAAACCTCCGTAGTAGAGAGTATTACCGGTGCCCGTGAAGAGCTGCCCAGACTGCGGGTTCGGATTGACGTTCTGGTCGAGATTGCCGATGCCGCCGGGGCCTTGCATCTGAGCCAAGGCGCCGGCTGTCAAAAGGATGGCCGCCAAGAGGCGCGGCGCCGATCGAGGGCGTCCAGCCATTCTGGCGGAGAGAAGAGAAGCGGAGAAGTGGCCGGCCGTCAGAATGAATGTTGTCACCTTAGAATGCAAATATTATTCAATTGTTGCTCGTTCTTAAGGAGCGGTATAAATGTACAAACACTTAAATCGATAATTTCTTGCATAAATCCTGTAAGTCCTCTATTTTTCATTAAATCACTTTATCCAAGGATCGAGGAAAAAGAACGATAATCAAGATCTCTGCAATTTGTGACTTCCAGACGTTTTCTTCTCTCTCTCTCTCTCTCTCTCCCTCGCTTCTCAGACAGAAAAGACCCCGTGCCCTCAACACGCACTCTCCATCTGCGCAAAGTTGTATGCTTAGTACTGTGTGAGAGAGGCAGCGAGATAGAGAAAGAGAGAGAGAGAGAGAGAGAGAGAGAGAGGGAGAGAGAGAGAGTAAGATCGAGAGCGAGGAACAGAAAAAAAGAGAGAGAGAGAGAGAGAGAGAGCGACCGAGAAAGGAGGACGCAGAAATAAGTGGAAGAAGCTAAACAGTCCACAAAACTGCAAAACACGTGATGTCGCTGATGTATGTAACTCCAGCATGTCAATTAATTTCCATCATAACATTTGTGTAATTTACTGCTCCTATTCTTACATAAATAGTGAAGTCGAGGTATAAAAAGCTACGAATTGAAAATGAGGGTTAGCATATACATTTGCAAATATTTCTAAATTCTTGCGCAGAGCAAAAGAAGGAAATTTAATCGATGAGTGAGGGAGAGGCTTCACGGAACAGAGTGACAGAGCAAGGAAAAGTTGTGAAAGAGGGGGAAAGCGGAGAAAAAATATGTCTGTATACAAGAGCATAAAAGGAAACCATGAAAAGAGAGAGAGAGAGAAAGAGAAAGAGACAAAAGGGACTTAGATAGTTTGAAGAAAATGGCTGTGCACCGTCACGACTGACGGAATGAGAGAGACATGTGTAGAAAACACGGCATCTGATACAGGACTCCCCTTTTTCGATGTTCCTTCTTGCCCCCGATCGAATGCAATTTCTGCGTCTCTTTGACTCTGGCCCTCTTCCTGTTTCGTTCTCTGTCTATCTCTCACTGTCTCTTTCTCTCTCTCTCTCTCTCTCTCTCTCTCTCTCTCTCTCTTTCCATCGCACTATGCGTTCTTCCAACCAGAAAAGCATGTGTTCACACGATAGCAAAAATGAATACAAATTCACATATTTTCTACCAGTAATATATGGAAAATGTTCCTTTTTTCGAAGAGCGGCGTGAATTGGATACGAGCGGAAACAAGGTGTCAGATGTCCTGTCTGAGTCATGGTCACACGGCGCTTCTATACGGGGAATTGTAAGGTAATCTGGCAGAGGGAAGGAGAGAGAGAGAGAGAGAGAGAGAGTGCAGGGGAAATAGAGTGTCTGGAAGTGGTGAGAGAGGACAGTGCAGCCTGGAGTATGACTAATGCATTCTTTGTAACCCTCTCTCGCCCTCTCTCTCCCACTCTCTCTCTCCCACTCTCTCTCTCTCTCGCTCTCAGTTCAGAGCGCCGTCACTCTTCTATTTGCATTCTGACGACGCGCTATAACTCATTGAGGTTGGGGTTGCAGGCAGGCAATTATGGATAGAGAGGAGTGATGAAAGAGGATAGGAATAAGAGATATGATTGTGAGCGATGAAGAAGCACGTGATGCTTATGATCGGCCATAACAGAAGAAGCAGAGATAAAAAAAGAGTGATAGAGAGAGTGTGTGAGAGAGAGAATTACGGGGAAAAGCAAAACCAAGCAAGCTTGGCTGTATGCCTCACAATCAGGAAAAGGGCGAGATGGAGAGCGGAGAATCGGTGAAAAAAGAAACAGGTGAAGGAGAATGAAAAGGAAAGAAGAAAAGAGCGAGAGAAACAGTGAGAGAGAAGAGAGAGAGAGAGAGAAGAGAGAGAGAGAGAAGAGAGAGAGAAGAGAGAAAGAAGAGAGAGAGAGAAGAGAGAGAGAGATTGTGAAGCAGACAAGTCAGCAAACGTTGCTTGCAGCACACTTTCTCAGGGAATCCCCCTTGCGCTCTTTCGATACGGAGTGCATTTTTGGCAGTGCGCGGTGAGAGAGAGAGAAACAAAGAGAAATAGGAGAGAAAGTGCGGAGGAATTCGAGCGAGAGAGAATTATACATTTGCCCTCAGGGTACCCCGATCGGATAACAACCAGGCCCAGGTTTTCACTTTAATTTAGTACGTTAAATATAGACATAATGCAAAGAATTCGAAATCGAGTGGTGAAGAAGAGGGAAGGAGATGCTTCTCTTTCAAGAGAGATAGAAGTGAGCTGACTATGGCTAGGAAGACTCCGATTTCAACGGCAATGGAGACTGATAAGAGGAAGAAAGGGGAGGAAGGACTGTAATGAGTCACTCTCCTCAGTCTGTTTCTCTCTGCCTCTCGTCCTCTCATTCTCGCTCTCCCTCTTCCTGATAACGTTTTCCTTTTGCCTCCTACGCATAGATGCCATAGGCCAGCTTTATACATTATTATCAGAAGAAGGCGTTGCATAACAGCACGAAATCCCATGACTACTCATAAACGTACATACATAAATAGTATGTAAACATAAATAGTATGTATACATAAATAGTATTTACATAAATAGATCTTGACTCGAATTAGGAGTTACAAGAAGAAGATCACCGAAAAATAATTTAGGCAATTTCAAATTACCGCGTTCACCATGGGAGGATGCATTGGTGTATTTGAAATCTCACATGATTTTTTGATCGCGTACTGCTAATTAAAAACTCAGCGAAACATATGTAAAGTCATCTTTGATGGTAATTTGCATATGCAGAACTCTCTTACTTATATCAAAGTAATATCAAAAATAGTAATGCCATAATTTTATAAATGACCACTACAGTGTACGAAGCGAGGCAGCAGAGGAGAGGGCCATCACAATCACTGTCTGCACACCATTCTCCTATCATTCGTCATAGCCATCAAGGCTCACCCTCTTTCTCTCTCTCTCTCTAGCTTTGTATCTCTCATTTTATCTTTCGCGCCTTCACTCTCTCTCTTCTCTCTCTGTTTCTCTCTCGTGCTCTCTCTCACTCTCATGTTCTCTTCCATCCCATCACTCTCTCTCTCTCATCTCCCTCCATTGCACACATGCGTCGTATTTGTCCTCATATGGAACGATGGGCATTCGGAAAAGTTTGCGCCCCCCCCCCTTACCCCTTGGGCATGGAGACTCTATGGGATTTAACTCGAGACCCTTAAGAGCGAGATGAAGCATAGCAAATGGACAACATCTTTTGCAACGTTGCAATTTTCATATTATCCATGCAAACCTATGTATTTGTATTCAAGAAATGTTAATTCGAAAAATTTAGAATTTAAATAATGATTTTCTAGTAAACGCAACTTTATCTCGAGCAATATATTTTAACTTTCTTGTTCAAGCCCTTCAAATATACTTCAATAAACAAGACTTCTTTGTTAGCATGAGATGAGCAGGAACAGAACGGAGGAAGGCGCCTGCCAGGTGTAGAGGCTGCTTCATGACGAGCACTTGATTGGATTGATAAGTGGAGACAAAAAGTGCTCGTAAAATAGGTGGGAGCCTTGACGCCAAAGGTGTCAAACATTCGATCTATTCTTTCAGAACTCATCACTTCTCTTTAATTCTTTTCACCATCAGCTGCACTCGACTGTTCTAACACAATTTTAAACTTTACTCACAATCAGCGTTATTTTATTTCATTTTATTTAATTACAATTGTTTTTTTGTAAATGCTTTTATAACTAAGGTCAACTTATTTAGGAGAATGAATTACTACGCGATGGCGAGCTCGTTCGTACTCGCGCTTGGACTCGTCCTCTTAACTCTCTCACAACAGACAAAGTCAACCACTTTAATACCAATTAGAAATCTATGCAGCTCAGTCAGGGCGTAAATATAGCCGTTTATTAATATTTATCGTCAAAGTCAAAATAAATAGATAAATATTTACGCGCAAAGTGTAAGTTGGAACTTTATTGAAAAAGAAAACAAACTTATTTATTCTTTATGTTATGAATGTTCGCGTTGTCAGGGAGGATGAAGAGGACACGCGGAAAGTGATGCTTGCCATTGGAAACGCACTGACCATCGCTGGACTCGTCTGCTTCTTCGCGACGATTACACTCGTTGTTAGTCGTTTTCTTTAAAGGAGCTAAAAACTCGCATTTGAATTCGCGCCTTTTTGCCTGCACAGGGGCAAGAGAGCATGTGTTTTAGAGAGACACGACTAGAATGGTCAGAGGAAAATTCGAAGAAATTACACTTCAGCCGCACATGTAATCTTGGCCGAAGTAGCTTTGAGCGGTCGACGAACATGATAAAGAGCGCTCAGCGCTCGTTGTTCTATCCCCGAAGTTCGTCGCAGCTTCCCAAAAATTCTAACACACACACTTCTAGCCTATATAATTGTGATTTTGATGATAGAAAGGACATCTATCTGATCTATATGAGTTTTTCTTATACATTTTTTGCAGTTTGGAATGGCTTTCTTTTTCTTTCCACCCGCTGGCTACAACCATCGCCATCCCAATCTCCAATATGAGCGTCAACACCACATTGCATTTTGCTTGGCAAATGAAGGACTCTTCGAGAGACGATACCGACTCTCGCCCGCAAACATCGATGTACTAGTCGGTCTACTTGGACAACATCTCAACAGGAACATGCAAGGCGAATGGACAATTTCTCCTGAGAACCAAGTAAATAAGCAAGTAACATAAGATGGATTGGTATTCAGCAAGTTTGTAGACTCTCCTCGTCCTCCGCTACATCCTCACGAATGCGCCTTTCATCGTGCTGAGTGATGCCTTTGGTCTCTGCGAATCCACGGCAGATAACTGTCTGTGGCGGTTCATCGATGGTGTTCTGGCCCTGCGAGATAGGTACATCCGCTTCCCCGTGTCCTCGTTGGCCTACTGTCGAGGCGCAGCCGATGCCTACAGCTGTAGAGGGCCCTTTAGTAGTTAGTTCTGCCCGTTAAGTGATAGGCGCAGTGTATAAAGATCCCTCTTGAAGACGTCATCGGCATCATTGACGGCACGCTGATCCGGATACGCGCGCCGCGTTCATCTACTGGGCAGTTCCGCTGTCGCAAGGGGTACCCGGCCATCAATCTCCTCCTCGCCGTTGATGCTTACGGCCGCATCGTCTTCGCCAATGCCAACTGGCCTGGCAGTGCGCACGACTCCTTCATCCTCCGCCATTCCGCACTCGGCCAGGCCATTTCCTCGAGCTCCATTCCGCAGGGGTTCGTGCTACTTGGCGACAAAGGATTCGCGAATGGCCAGCACGTCGTGACACCCCTAAGAAATCCCCAAACACCCCAGGAAGAGGATTTTAACTCTGCACACTGTACCACCAGAGTCCATGTGGAGCAGGTCATCGGTATTCTTAAGAAATGATTCGCTATTCTTCAGTCGGAGATAAGGATGTAACCCGAAAAGGCCGCTAAGATAATCATGGCATGCTGCGTCATGCACAACATGGTCATCGAGCTTTCGTGTTGACTTGTTGTTTGTGTTGTTGTTGTGTTGTGTTGTTCTTGTCATGACCAGTTCATTCGTCTTGCGGATGAGCACGGCCATGGCGGAGAACACTTCCTCTTGCTTCTTCGTTGCGTTCATTTGCGCCTGCAATGCAATACCAGTTTTGGCAGCCTCTGAACCAAACTAATTGTAAGTTCTAATTGTAAGTTAGGACTGAAAAGGATTAAAACTTACTAAAGAAGTAATAAGTTGTAAAATTAAAAGAAAAACAAAGTAAAAACTGATAAGGAACGATAAAAGCTTAAAAAAGGAATAGTTGTAACTCAAATAACAAAAAAAAACCAATGGGTGTTACCTTCAACACTTCTGCGTGCATCAGTCGAAGCTGTGAGTCCGGGAGTTGGCGACGGCCAACCTTAAAAAATCAATAATCAGCATGAAAGTAATACAGAATATAAAAAGTAGCGGCTATATGTACCTCCTTCTCATTGTTAGCAGACAGAAGAGCGCGGGGAGGAATGAAGTCATCATCGCCCTCCTGAAAAGATGATGTAATCATTCATTACAAATCACATTCACAAGGAATGGAATCCAAAAGAGCTACTGGGAAATAGCGAGTCCTATTGACTTCATAAATTGAGTACATTAAAAACAGAACCGACCTCATTCAATATTGAACCATGTTCAATAATACCGTTATAAAAGGCGACAGACCTCACTTATAACGATGACTTCCTTCTTCAAACTCGCCCGCTCCCGCTCTCGACCTTCGCCTGGCTCCTTTTTGATAACACGATTCTAAACGATATCACGATTCTTAAAGAAATCATAGAAAAATGTCCAAAAGGCCTTGCAAACGATGACAAACCGGAAGAACTGCAGATTCGTTTCCGCCTCCAGGCACGATTCCGCGGTATCCGGGAGTTTTGCCGTAGACCGCCTCGAAGTCGACCGCCAGCTCGTTCAACTCCTCCTCCTCCACTTGAATCTCTTCTTCTTCTTGGCTGTCGTAACCACCACCCGTCGCATTCATGTATCTAAACAGGCACAACTTGCAAGCATCGAAGTATATACTTTTGCACAGCTTCCTTTTCAGGAGGATCAGAATGCGATCGTGTGATCAGCTAAGATAAAAGGCGTTGCCAACCTACTTGGGGATGAATAATAACACATAAATGCATACCAAGAGGACATAACATCCAAAGACCACAAGCAGTACAGTTCATAACCAGATTTTTCCCAGTCAATATTTACAAACACAGCGCTGGCTTGAAAAAACAAACAAAAATAATTAGGAACCTCGAACGCCTTGCGCAAATGTTCCTAGCGAGCGAGGAGGCCTCCGTGATCACCTTCCTTATTTGATGATCGGAGAATTCGCGACTAGAAATGGACAGACTTCGGTTGTCACTCACAATTCTGTTAAACAAAATACGAGCAGAGCTAACCCGAATTCGACGCGAGCGAGGGCCAGTACTTCTTTTGTCGCCTTCCTCCTTCGGGAATTCGCCTCGGGGTTGCGCGATCCGTTGTGGTCGATGAGAATATCGCGCCGCTCGAGCACTTCCCTGATGAGGAATCGCTTCTGCTCGCGAGTGACGTAGGTTGTGGCCATACTCCAGTTATTGCCTCGAAAAAAACCATAAATTAGAACAAGAACATCCCTAAAAACACATATTCGAACAGGCTGATACAAAGAATATGCCCGAAATTTGGCGCCCATCTTGATATTGTGGAATCCACAATGCCCATTCTATCTGCATTTCGTTTCTTTAACATCATGATGCGCAACAAACCAAGTGCGAATAAAGATCTTAGAATACGAAACTAATTGCAAGTAATTAATACGGTAGCTTTGCACCGTATCCGCCTCAACACCATGAACACAATGCATCACCTTTATACTCAATGCGGAAATCATTACTTAAGAAAGAAAACCACAAAAGCGTAAACTCATTTATTCCTCAACTCGCCTTCATTTAGTACGTAGAATATTACCGTGTCAACAATTCAAGAAAAAAAGGGGAACAACGAAACAGCAACTTAATAATACACTTCTTGTGTTTGCGTGGAACATCGAAGGCATCCGAGGGGGAGGGGGACGAATTCAGAAGGAGAAGCAGCGCGTCCAGCTTGTTGTCCGACTGTTGGCGAATGCCGACCATTCCCCGTCAATGCCATCGCTGAAACACAATATATTAGCTATTTATGAGCAGAGGAATTTGAGAAATATCAATGTGGAACAACAATAAACATGATTTTCAGCTATTTATTTCGCTTGAACACCATGGAAAACAGTGCATAACATTTATATTTAATGTGGAAATCATTCAAGGAGTGTTATTTGATATTTAAACCTTTTTTAGCAGCTACAGTTAAATTCTGGAAATGATTTTTTTTACAAAAATTAAGTATGACTTTCATCTATTAATTACGGTAGCTAATAATAGCTGTAGCAAACCTTCTCGTCGATTGCAAGAAGGACGGCGAGGGCGCATTTCGTAGGATGTGGACCGCTTGGCGCCGCTGTCGCATCAGGTCCACAGCGCCATACAAGGACCTCATGGGCGCGGTGAATATGCGGAGTCCTGTAACTCGAGAAAGCATTAAATTATATAAAAAAAACTACGTAACACATGAATGAATAAGAAGGAATTTTTAAAAGCAAACATCTCTTTGCCTTAAGGCTTAGGCCTAAAAGCACTCTAGATTGGAAGAATAAAGTACTTGCAAAAAATAGCTGCAGCAAACCTTTTCGTCGACTGCAAGATGGTCGCCCACTATGCGAAGACTGCTTGGCGCCGCTGTCGCGCCCGCTCTCCGTGCAGCTTTTCCACTGCGCCATACGAGGACGCGGTGAATCCGAAGAGTCCTGAAACTCCAGAAAGAATAATATTAGAAATGAAAACAGCCACACAAAAGGGAATAAGAAGAACATTTTAACGCATTAACGCAAACAAGATTTGTTTGAGAATCGAGCAGCTTGGCGCCAAGCTTCATACCGCGAAAGCCACCAAGCAACATGAAACAATGTGCAGTATTTCAAGTGTAATGCATCCAAAAAGAATAAAAAAGGTTGATTTATAAAAGAACAAATAAGAAAAGCATATCAGCGTCGAAATATTACGAGACAAAAATGATGAACGACACTGGTACGAAGGTTCGTTCATCGTTTTTTCAAAAATGTTCGTCGACGATCAGAGAAGTAAGCTTTAACGTGGAACAATGGAGAGAAACAGACAAACATGCTCCCCATTACTCCAAAAACTCTCCTACTTTTGCACACTATTTCTTCAGCGATGAACGTTCATCGCTGCTTCCATCGCTCAGCGCGGAGCGAAAATGTTTAACGCTCGAAAATGTTCGACGAACTCCCGTGTATAAGCATATAAATGTTCAACGATCTTTCACATCTGCGTTCATCTCTTGTTCATCTAACGTTCGTCCATCTTCGATAAGATTGCATGTGCGGCAGGTTCATGATTCTGTAAGCAACCAAGAAACAACCAAGTTTTAAGCGTGTTTTGAAGGTAAAAGTAATTAAAAGATCAACATTATCTTTGTCATAATAACAGAATAATGATGCGTAAAATATTTGGTTTGTAAAAAAATAAAGAAGAACCAAATTAATCTTTGCAGATTCGCCGTGCACACTCACGTCTGTTGATTGGTGAAATGAGAAAGCTCGAGCTAGAGGTAAGCACGGATTCATTGCATACAAATTAATAAATTAATGTGACTAAATTTGACAAGGCAATTTCTATCAGTATTAAAAGAGTTTCCGGCATTGATAGTATTAAATTTATCTCTCTTCTTATTATGCATGTACTTTGCCATATCAATAAGCATTTGAAAACCACCGTTTTCAACAGTATTACTGAATGCTTAATGCTCACGCAGTTCATTTATGTATGTATATATCTAAAAATAAATGCAAATAACTTAATATCAGGTGCATCGTCGAACGCGAACTTCAACCACTGCTCCCGCAGTTGGAATCACGCAGAAGAGCAAGGACTTTTCTTAACGCTGCTTTTCATGTTTTAGTGTCTTTTTACCACATACTTCACTTTTCTTATATCCTCTGTAATTTGTTTTATGACTATTTTGTCCTTTTTTTAATCTAAACGAATTGCCTTTCAAACATTGTTCTTATCTTTTGGACAATTAGTCTGATAATAACAGCAGTGTGAGCGAATGCTTTATTGTTCTTATCAAGAAGCGGTGTGAAATGATCACGAGAGAAAAGCAAGCGAAGAGAGAGGCAGAGAAGATGATTGAATCTTGTCGTGTTTCGTCTACCGCCTCGTGCCGTCCTCGAAGAAGACGCCGCCGTCGATGGCGCAGTACTTCGGGCAGATTCCGCGCTCGCCGGGGCCGCCGGGAGGACCGGCTGGGCCGGGCGCGCCGGGGTTTCCATCGGCGCCAGGTTGTCCGTCCGGGCCGGGCGGGCCCTTGGGACCGGGCGCACCGGGCTGTCCGTCGGAGCCGGGCTGGCCGGGTCCGCCAGGCTGGCCAGGCGGGCCGGGCGGGCCGGCAGGTCCAGGCTCGCCGGGCACGAGCGGCTCGTTCTGCGCCGGAGTGCCAGGCTCACCGGGTGCACCCGGGGTGCCAGGGTTTCCAGGCGGTCCTGGTGGTCCCTTGGGTCCGGGTTCTCCGGGCGCGGCGTCCGATCCAGGCTGGCCGGGCTGTCCGGGCGCGCCGGCATCTCCGGGCTCTCCGGGTGCGCCAGGGGGGCCGGGAGGGCCCTGTGGGCATGGCTTGCACGGGGGCGGCGTGATCGGCTCACAGGGCTGCGTGGGCGGGCGACCTGGGTTGCCGGGGAGGCCGGGAGCGCCCGGCTTACCGGGTCGGCCGGGCTTGCCGGGCATGCCGGCGGGGCCGGCCGGGCCCGGCAGACAGCACGCGTCACAGCCGCCAGATGACGTGGATCCGCCAGTCACGGCGGCGTCCCCTCCGCCGTACGCCTGACGAGCCGTGCGGTTGTGAGACGCGGCAGAAGAGGGAATCTCCCGCAGCTGCTGTACTTCAGACCAGATGTCCTTCGCGGAGCCCTGGAGACAATGATTTTATTTTTTTCTTCTTTTCTTTCATTAAATTCAATTACCATTCCTTTACCCCCACTAAGGACACACACCAAAACTGGTCCTCCCACTCGTCTAACTTTGTCCGCGGCTGTTATCTCCGGTTTGGAGAGGACAAGCAAAACACTCTAGAGTGGGAAGAGCCGGAAAGAGGGAGAAAGAGAGAGAGAGAGAGAGAGAGAGAGAGAGAGAGAGAAGAGAGAGCCAGTTCGAAATTGGAACACGAGAGCTCACCTTGCAGAAAGAGATCTCGTTCTGCATGGAGTGCTTGACGTGGTGGACGTAGTTGTAGACCATCGGAAGAGTCACGCAGACCGAGAGGACGGCGACCACCGAGAAAGACACTGCCGAGTACGCGACGAAGCGATACGCTTTGATACGCGTCTCCAGATCCATGCCTGGAAGAAAGAGAGAGTGAGAGAGAGAGAGTGAGAGAGAGTGTGTGTGAGGGAGAGAGAGGGAGAGAAAATAAGAGAAGGAGAGAGGGTTCGAGAGAAAGAAAGATAGGATTCAACAGTTGAAGGGAAAGAGGAAGAAGGGCCTGCTGATGCTCTTGGCGCAGCCACCCTCCCTTTTATAATTGAACACGGCCAAACAGGATGGCCAGGAAGAAGGAGCAGAAAGTGGGCGGGGCATCAATGATGACTGCATTCTAGCCTCTTGCTTCTTACCTCAATGTCAAGTCCTCTTTCTGTCTCTCTCTCTCTCTCTCTCTCTCTCAATCTATATCTCTTTCTCTCTCCTTCACTTTTTCTCGGTCTCTTTCTCCCCTTGTCTCTCCCTCTTCCTCCCTCTCACACTTCCACTTTGAGTTAACAAGTCAGCCCTATCTCCCCCCCATGTTGCTAACTCTTCTTTCCACCATCTTCTTCTACTATGTTGCTTTTTCTTGGCCTTTTCCTCTCATTCAGCCGAGCTTGTAAAGGTCGTCTTAGTCGTGTAAGCCCAAGTACAAAGTAACAAGAGCACAGAAAAAAAACGAATGAAGAAAAGAAAGCAATCAGACTCCTCGTGATGTCTCGTAATTTCATACACACGAACAATCAAAAAGTAGCTTCTCTTGATACATAGTAAGACTTTCTCTTGTCCTCTTTCTGTTTCTCTCCACATTTCTTTTTCTTCTGTCAAGAAAGCAGCCGAAACATAATACAATGAATGCCCTTGTTAAAGATTGGACGTCTTGTACCTCCCCATCTTGTGGCTGTCAAACGATGAATTGCCTAGTTGAAGAGTTGATAAGTGGCTGAGGATATCAAGGTCTTTACTTCAATGTCACAAATTTTGAGGGCTTTAAAGTAAAGTTACTGTCTAGTTCCAGGGAATAATCATTATTTTTCACAATCTCAATCTTGTTTTTCTTCTTCACTCACATTCAAATGTTTGGGCACAGAATGTGAAAGCATCCTGCACCTCTCTTCCATTTTCTGCTTGAAGAGATTCAATTGGAATGGGCTGCCCTGCAAGGTGTCGTAAGGTATGGAAATTAGATGAGAGGAGAGGTTTGCATAGAAAGAAGAGAAAGAAGGAAACAGTGAGATGGAGGTGAGAGGTTGAGAGATAAAGAGAGAGATAGAGAATGAAAAAGAGAAAAAGGAGAGAGTGAGATAGAGGGGAGAGGCTGATAGATAAAGAGAGATAGAGAAAGAAAAAGAGAAAGGAGATACAGAGAGCCGGTCCTCCGTACTGTTTAATGGCCTCATCAGAGCGCATTCTTTCTCTTCCTTCCTTCTGGGGCAGACGTATACATTAGACGGAAGGGATGGTCTTCCATTCTACCTCCCTCACACTTCTCTCTCACTCTGCTTTGCTATCTCTCTCTCACTCTCTCTCTCTCTCCCTCCCTGCCAACTCTACTACTTTCACCTGAGGTGCAAGCCTGTCTTATACATAGAAGAGAATTGTAGTGCTTCGGTTCATTTCCACCTTTCTTCACAATTATTCTTGCCTTGCTAACATTAGTGTTGTTTTTCACCACCGCACTCCATTGTGCTTCTGTCTTAATTTCTTTCTCTTTCTCTCTATTTTTTCTCCTTTACCCCCTCGCTAAACTCACTCTCTCGTTGACTCTCTCCATTCACCATTGCATTATCCACCAGTTTCTCCAACACCTTGAGGAATGGGACTTTTCCCTCCCTCCCTCTCTCCCTCGCTCTCTCTCTTTCTCTATTCCCCCCCCCTCTCCCTCTCTCTCTCTGCCTACGCTTTATCCCAACAATGTTGAAAGTGTGGCAGGAAAGAAAGCTGGTTGGATGTCTATCAGTTTAAGCCCGTGGGGTAGGTGATGAGAACAGGTGGGAAGGCGCCAAAAGGGCGGTGAAAGAGTGATCGAGAGCGAACCTACGGCGAGGTGCTGGTGAATAAAAAGGGAGGGAGAAGCTAGAGAAAGAGGGGGAGAGGGAGAGAAAGAGTGAAAGCGAAAAAAGGAGAGCAAGAGACAGATAGGGTGAAAGCGAGAGAGAATTGAGAGGAAATTAGAGATGGGGATGGAAATAGGGGAATTAGTGCAAAGAAAATATTGTACGAAAAAGAAAATGGAGTGCATGCGAGGAAAGGAGCTGCTATCGGGACGAGCAGTGAAGTTATCCAGCGATTTGGATCAACACTCTCGAGAGAGAAGAAGAAGATCTAACGGATTAAAGGAGACAACAACTCAATCTTGAATTCGCGCTTTTTAGCCTGACACAAAAGCGAGAGAGCATATGAATTAGGGAGACGCGATTACAATACTTTGAAAAATTCAAGTAGATGAAGTTTTCTTCTCCTTTAAATAAATAAAAAGAACATACATATGTTACCACTGAAGCAAATAAAAACTAATCATAGTAGATGGTGGAGATTTTGCGCAAAATTTTGTTTTAACTAGCCTATCAACATTGAGTGTGTTATTATTTTGCTCTTTTTCTTTTATTGCCAGGAAAGCCCGTTTCGCTTGATGCTTCAATCGGCTTAAGACGGAAGAGATGAATGAATGATATCCAGAGTAGAGATCAGCAATAACAAACCAACGCAGAGTTGCTCAAAACATCAAAACATCTCTGATATCTGCCCGGTTTCAACAGGACGATACGATCCGAGTGGAGGAGTGCAAGGGCAGAGATGCAGGGTTAAGAAGTGAGATTAGGAGACGCAGAATGATAGAGAAATAGTGAGAGTTTGAGGGAATAGAAGAGTGAAAGAGTAAGACAGACAAAGAATAGAAAAGTGAAAGAGTAAGACAGAGAAAGGCATAGAGAGGAGAGAGAAAGAGGGAGAGAGAAAGTGAGGCTCTCTCCTTATGAAAGACTTCATCTTGCCATTTCGAAGTCGCCATTCTACGGATGTCACGCATGGCAAGCGGTCGCTTCGTGCTCGCTCTCCTCCTGGCACTCTGCCAACTCGCCGTCTCGCAGTTCGACACGCCTTGCGGAGGCGGAGGTGGCTGCGGAAGCAAGGAGCCGATCCCGTGCGTCTGCCCGAAGCCGTGTGTTCCGGATCGCTGCCCGCCGCCGATTCCGCCCGACTGTGGCGGACGACGGGCAAGCGGCGGTCAATTTATCATTCAGTTATTTCAGAAATAATAAAGGGAGCGTTTCACATGCATGCTTGCCAGAAACTCAAGTAATTATTGCTCTATTTCTTCGATAGATATTAATTTTGGATCTCGAACGAAGTGAAAAGAACGGCAAATTTTTTAAAGCTTTTATCAAATCATACATCTTGCTGATGAGCACAGCTGATATTTAGCTGAAAAATATGAATGATTAAAATAAGGTATGGCAGTTTATATGACAATTCTAAATATAAATAAATTCATTGGAGAAGCAAAAAACACCAGAAAAAAAGTGGAATGGCTGCTAGTCTCAGGCTGCGGCGGCTATCAGAACATGTGCGGGTGCGAATCAAAGAGCAGCGGATGCGGGAGGAGGAAGAGAGACGCAGACGACGAGCCTGAACCATGCAGCTCACTCGCCCTCAGGGACATCCTCGAGAAGGTTGCTTCCTCTCTTTGTCCATCTCACTTTAACCTAGTCACATGAGAATACAACTGCTTGTACTGTAGATATCATGCGGGCACAATGCTCACTAGAATGCATATCTTTATGCATATCATGTTGGCACAGAATTGCTTGACAATTGAAACGAATGAACGGTCGCTCTCCTTCAGTCCGTGAGTGCGAACTCCACGGAGTCGGCAGCCGCGTTGCGGTCTGCGTTGCGGACACGCGCCAGACGCTTCGTCGTGTCATGCAATGCCGTCTGGCCGACAATTCAGTCGCGGCTCGAGTTTTGCCAGGTCCTCAAGAAATGCAGAATGACAAAGTGAGAGAGAAATATAGAGTGCGAGAGAGTGGAGAGCATGAGAGATAGAGAGCAAGAGAGTGGAAATGAGGGATCGGTTTGTGTTGAGAGAGGGTGAGAAAAAGGATTCGAGAGAGAGAATAATCGTAACTCACAGACAACAGCATGCTATACTCAAACGTAAAACAATAATATCCACTCGTTCCATTTAGCCAATTCACCCTTCAAGTTTGGAGAACATCTCTTTGTACTCTTGTTTCAAGAATTAGAAGAGATAAAAAAAAGTAGAGGAAGAAAAAGAGGAGAAATGTTTGTGTTCTCTTTGGTTTAACGAGAGAGGAACGGATTGATGTCCTTGTCTTAGATTCATGTCGAAAAGTGAGTGAAAGTCACGGTTTGGCAGATAAGAGTTTCTAAATCGACTTGATACATCAAGGAGCTTGTTTAAAAGAGAGAGAGAGAGAGAGAGAGAGAGAGAGAGAGAAAGATTGATAGAGAGGGGGGAGAGAAACGAGAATAAACCACGACAAGTTTAAGAGGGAAACCGGGAACCTTATTCGAAGATGATGATAAATGTATGCCTTAGAACAGATGGGGAAATGGGCAGCGAGAGAGAGAGAGAGAGAGAGAGAGAGAGAGAGATAATAGATTCGATTTTAACTAAGAAACAAAAATGTGACATGGTTGAGAGGCGAACTGGAAAAAGGAAGTTGCTGACAATCAAGGAAGCCCACAAACAATAATGGTAGCCTCTTCATCTATTTACTGATTCATGGTATTTCAAAATGTATTCTTCATGCCGTAAATAATGTTAAAGTTCGCTGAATAATTGGCAAATAGTTTTTTATGTGGATCAATTTGCGTTCGTCTAAAACTTATTTACTGATAGTTTGAACCAAAATTTCCTCGTGTTACAAAGTCACAAGTCCGCAAGATATGGCTTGGATACGTTTTTAAATGACCTTTACTATTACTGTAGTATCATTCCAGACTTACTTCCTTT
This sequence comes from Allodiplogaster sudhausi, assembly GCA_945643635.1. Lineage (NCBI taxonomy): Eukaryota > Metazoa > Nematoda > Chromadorea > Rhabditida > Diplogasteridae > Allodiplogaster > Allodiplogaster sudhausi. The sequence continues at coordinate 3,248,835 of CALZFC010000020.1, forward strand.
AAACTTAGGTTACAATTACGGCACTGGAGTCACTTTTCATTCGATTGATTTTATGACAGATATCAAGGGTTATCTAAGTACAACATAAGGAGAAGAAAATAAATGTAGAGGATGAGAGCAATTTATGGAGATGAAACGGGAGAAAAGTATGACAGCGAGATGTAACGAGAGAAGAGGGTACACATATAAAAATATTCTACGAACAGATTGGGTGAGAGGAGAGGGTGAAGAGAGAGAGAGAGAGAGAGAGAGAGAGAGAGAAAGAGAGAGAGAGAGAGGAAAGGAAGACAAGAAGGAGCCATGATTTCTCTCTCTTCAGTTGACACAAGAGAGCACGACATGCGTAGTGATGTCGGCGGAGAGAGCGAGTCCGCTTCTTCGTCGTCTCCGTCGAAGAATCCATGATAGATCACCTCAAGAAGTGAATCCGAGCGGGCGGCCAACTATTTAGAAGAGCATTACTATCGGCTTACAATCAACCAATTATTACAGAAATCATTTCAAACTTATACCATTCAAGTATTCATGAATTTTGCACATGTAAATAAGAACTATTTATCAATAGTCTGTTTTCTGTGTAGAGATAAATAGTAAATAACAGACAAACTGCGTCAACAATTTGTATTGGTGTACAAATAAAGTACATACTTCTTCTACGCACATTCGGTGCTTCTCCCATTAATATTTGAGACTGAAAAAACATCAACTAACAATAAGGAGGATATAGAATTTTTGTATTTTCGAAAAGAACTCTTTTGCCTTCCAGAACAAGGAAGAAAAGAGAAAAGGTGAAGAAAAAGAAGTAGCTGTTTTGGCTTGGCCTGCCATTGAGAAAGGGAAGTTGTGCTTCTTTCGTTCTCATCTTCCGTGTGGCTCCTGAACTAGTCATAAGAGTAATGCATGAAAAGAGAGCAGCGGAAACAGTGATGAGGAAAGAGAGAGAGCGAGAAGGTAAATGTTGGTTGACATGAGAGAGTGAAAGATGGAGAGGTGAGAGAGAAATCGAGAAAGAGAGACACAAAATAGAGCGAAAAGGAAGAGAGATAGAAAGAGAAAGAGAGAGAGAGCGAGAGAGAGAGAGAGAGAGAGAGAGAGAGAGAGAGAGAACAAACGCCAGGGGCACGTCTCATTTTGGCGTCACTCCATTGCTATGATGACCTGTTCACTAGAGAATGAAGAGCTTTCTGTTTATTCTTTTTTGAAGAAGAAATTTCACTGTCATTTTCATTGCGACATGTTGACTCACTTAATTGTTCTCTGTAAAGCTGAATTAGTGCTCTCTGGATACGGTAAATGGTTGTAGAATTGCGCGAGAACCCTATTCCAATGCTGCCCGAAACACATCGAGAGGACCTAAGAGATAACACCACCCCATTGCTGTTTTTTCCTCCCAGGAACATCAAGCTGTTTCGCCGCGCAGATGATAATGTGATCACATCTTTACCCCTTCTCTTCTCTCTCCTTCTCTCTCTCCTTCTCTCTCTTTTCACTCCCTTTCCCTCTCATTCTCTTTTCTGCTCGATGGCCCTCTCCAACGTTCATTATTTCTCTCTATCTCTCTCTCTTTCTCTCTCTCTCTCTCTCTCTCTCTTTCTTTATCTCTCTCTCTCTCTTTCTCTCTCTTTATCTCTCTCTCTCTTTCTCTCTCTCTCTCTCTCTCTCTCTTTTTCGCTCTGCCTATCTTGTGCTATCACTGATATAGAGAGAAAAAGCTTCATCCTCAAGGATAACCGTAGCTATACCAAGCACGAATTGACTTCTCATAAATGCGTCCCCGTTGTCAAATAAGGCAAGCGCAATTCTAATTACTCTTTTCCGTTTTACTTGTGCGAAACGAAGTTGTTGAAAGAGTAAAAGAGATGCCACTCGGCAAAGGAGATCAAAACCTTGTTTTTGTCACTTTTTCCACTTTGACTCACTACTTGTAAGTAAAGAAAAATGTTTTTTTTTTTAAATTGTAACAGCTCAACGCGAAAGGAAAGTGCGTGTGCGGTCATCTAGAATGGACAAAGGGATAAGAGAGGAGTGGGCAAGAGTAAGAGAGGAGAGAGCGAGAGTAAGAGAGAAGCCTCCTCTTACTTGCTTATTCTTTGTTAGAAGGCGAACATCGCCACGTTTATGGCTTGTTTGTTCCAATTTCACCTCAGGAATTCATGTCAGAAGGCCAATTGGCTGAGCACTAAACACACACATATTTTCAACCATTTTGGCAAATTGTAACTATTTAGGACGAGTTCATGTTAAACAGTTTGGCAAATGACATCGAACCATTGGAGATAGCGAGAGAGGGAAAGAGAGAGAGAGAGAGAGAAGAAATCCCCGCAACTCCCGTGCCCTTGCCTTCTCTCTCAATTTCTCTCTCTCTCTCCCTCTATTTCTGCACTTCTATCCGTATCTCTTCGCGATCTTCACCTAAGAAACCTGTTCCAACTTGGGAATCTTCCATCTAACTCTCATTCTCTCTCTGCTTCTCTTACCTCTCTCTAATTAGCGTGCTCTCCCATTCTCTCACGCACTTGGCAACCCGCTTACTTTGCTCTGTTCGCCGCAGCTCTCTCTCTCTCGCACACTCTCTCCGTTTCTCTCTCTTCTGACCCGAAATTCAACCCGATTCGGCGACCCGATCCAGCAGAAAAAAAAGATGGGGAAGAGGGAAGTAAGAATCTTCGGCGAATATGCTCCAGGGGCTCGCAGCCGACTATAATACCAGGCGGGGACAGAAGGGCAGCATAGTGGAAGATGCCTTCTTGGCTCTCGGCGCGGAGCCTTTCACAGCAATCCCCTCCCCCGCTCAAGAAGATATTTTAACCAGTTCTTCGCAATCATTAATCACCTTCTTATTGCCATTCAACATGACCTTCCTTCCGAGATCACTTTTAGTTTTTCCCAACTTTTCACTTTTTTTCTCTTTTACTCTCTATCTGCCTCTCCTTCCTTCTTTCTCATTCTCTTACTTTCTCACCCCTCTCTCTTTCCCTTCCTTTCTCTCTCTCTCTCTCTCTCTCTCTCTCTCTCTCTCTAGTTAACTGACTGGCTCCAATTTTCTACTTTTTTTGCGTTCCTTTTTTGTCGTTCCCACCTTCTTCTACCCTTTTGTCCCCAGAGTTCAAAAGAAACTGAAGTTCTACAGCCTTTGCGTATGCCTTTCTTCGAAGTGATAATAAGCGCGTATCAAGTGTGAAGTGTCGCTCTATCTTGACGTTCTATTCTTTACCTTTTTTACAAGCCGTTTTAAGTAATTTTACCTGGGGATCAACCGCATATTTTTTCACTCCTAAAAAAATTACTTTAAGTTGCTTCATTCGCGTTAAAGTTTCTAGCCGTTCTTTTGATCTGTGTCTTTTTCAGCTGTCTTGACCCAGAAGTAAACAGTTTTTTGTTGCGTTCAGAGATATCGCCTTATCTCTCCTTCTCTCTTTCTCTCTATCTCTCTCTTTTTACTTTCATTATCTCTTGTATGTTTTCTTTTCTCTCGTCGCCTCTCTCTCTCGCCACATCTCATTGCCTGGCTACCGTAGTCCATAGAGTCTGTCGAGAGAACAAACAACTCGAGAGAGCGCCAGAGAAGCGAAGGCTGGGGAGAGCCGATGACCCGGATAGAAAACTTATATAAGGCACTCCCTCTTTCTTAGCTGTTCCGCAAATTTTCGTTCGAAGATTAATTGAAGAATGCCTTGATGATATGGATAGGGCGAATAGGAAAAGACTTTGGTTAGAGAATATGAAAAGACAATTTGTGCTCTTCTCACACAATGTTGCGCTCTTTCTAGCGCGCTGAGAAGAGAGTTTACCAACCATTTTATTGCTGACAACCTCTATCCGTTTCTTTTTCTTTTTCGCTCTATGCTCTTTCTTTTGGCTCCTCTTACATACTTCTCTCTACATATTTCTTAATCTCGTTCAAGCATTTTCGTCACTCTGTCTCTGTCTCTCTCTCTTATTCTTTCTTTTGGTCCCGCTATGCGTGAAAGTCGATCAAGAGTTTAGAACAGTTGAAAAGGGGGGCCAAAGAGAGAGAGAGAGAGAGAGAGAGAGAGAGAGAGAGAGAAAGGAAAAGAAAAGAGAAACAAAATTAAAGAAGCGAAATAGTGAGCAGGAGGAGGAGAGCGCCAGCAGCATACGTGGTGGGTTCCTTGTTGAAAGTTTCCTTTGATAGAGGTCACATAGCGCTTTCTCCGCTTCTCTGCCCTTTTCGCTGTAATGGACAAGAAGAAAGGGATGAGTAGAGGGAGAAAGAGAGAGAGAGAGAGAGAGAGAGAGAGAGAGAGAGTTAAAGAACATACGATAGATACACGAATACAAATTTGATAGAGATGATGGAGCTAGGCAATTAGCGTTTGGTAATGACGCTATATGAGCAGAGGAGAGGGAAGGACATTTGAACAAGGCGAAGTTAGAAAAAAGAGGAGAAGGTGAAAGGTGGATAAAAGAGTGCGATAGGAACGGTTTGGCAAGGCAACTTGGGTGGGGCAAAGAACGAAGAGAGAAGGGTGGAAATAGAATGGAAAACTTGGAGACACATTCGGCACGTTTATCCCTTCTCATCTCGAGAGAAGAGTTTAATGGGAGCAACTCATCAGCAACAGTTGTAGGAATGCGTGTGTAGAGTAGTAGAAATGACTGATGAGATGGGGCAAACTGACAAAGCAAGGAGATTAAAAGATTGAAGAAGAAATGGAGAAAGTTGATGGCAAGATGAGAATGGCTCAACAAAAACATGCGTAATGTGTTGTTTAGCTGAGTGTGATCTCCGTCGTCTTTGACATACATACATAGATAGTTCGCATATCTACGTCCACGTGTCCTTCAACACGCTTTCTGAGACCTGCACATGCTTCATCGGTCTCAGTTTATCTTTAAATCGTTTTTTCTCTAACTGTCTCCACTCACTATCTCTCTCTCTCTTTTCTCTTCTAGTCTAGCTCCCCTCTCTCACTAATTGTTCTCTAAAGTTCTATAGCCCACTCTCATTCCGATCTCTCATCGAGGATTTCTTCTCTCGTCTTCTCTCCATCCCTTAATCGTCCCTCCCTCTTCTCTGGCGCTCTCTCATGCTTTCGTCGCTCTAATTCGATATATGTATATGCAATCTCCTGAAATATCTCCGACGATGTTGTTTCGTAGATGTTTATGCCAGACTTAAGTGACCACCATCTGCCTGCTACGTTCCTATGAAGTCAGCACTCCGAGTTGTACGAACAGCTAATTCCCTGGAATCTCTCCTCTTTCTGGCTCTCTTCTCAATCCTCACTTCTTTCTCTCGCTCGCGCGCTCTCTCTCACTCTCTCACTCTCCCTCTCTCTCTCTCTGACTCCTTTTTTTATTATTAATGCACTTCCCTCTCTGGCTCCGTGAGAGATTCATCTCTGGATATGTGGTCTGTGTACATCTTCTGCTAACATCTCTTCTGCTCAATCTGCTACGTAACGAGCACGCATTTAGCGCGATTGCCTAAAAATATGGTGTCGAGAGTCTAAATTGAGAGATGCCTGTTGGGTCATCAGCTTGTCTACGCATGCAACGGCTTAGCCGCCGTAGGCTTGTCTCTATCTCTCTCCCTCCGACTCTCTCTCTCTCTCTCGCACTCTCGCCGTCTATCTCTCTCGCGATATAGTTCTATCTGTCGGCCTCTCTAGCCGTCTGAAGAGTCTCGTGCTCGAGAATCAGAATCTGTCCGCGGATATAAGAAGGCCCGAGGTAGGCAGTCTTTCCTCACTCAGGTGTGCTTGCTCTGTGCCCCCGAAGGCTTCTTCAACTCTTCTCTTCCTCGTCTACGCTGGCGTCCTCTCCCTCCATCCTGGCTGCGCAACAGGTGTCCGCATGCGGCCGCAGTGCCTCTTGCGGCGCTGCGTCGAATAGCGCTGGCGCCTATCTACTGCCACCGGCGTCCCTTTGCTTCTCGGCGCCCGCGTCCACGTGCATGGACGAGAACTCGCTGTGTCTGTCGGTGTCGTGCGCCTGTGTCATTGACGCGAACTCGCCGCCCGAACAGCTCGAGCAGGAGTTCCACGCCTGGCTACAGGTCAAGATTTTATTCTTTTATTTTTTTCTTTTTTTCCAAAAATTTTTTTTCTAATATTTTTTTTTCATATGTGCCTTACTTTTTTCGCTGAAGAAATGCATTGTTCTCGCTCGCTCTTTTCTGCTTCTCATTCACTCTCTATTATACTCTTCCATCTCTCTCTCTCTCCGCAAGTTATTCTCCTCATTGTCATCACATTTCCTCCTCAGCTTCTCTCTTCCTCATTCTCCATTCTTCAATGAATATGCGCGCATTTTTTCTTCATCTACACCTTACCGCTCATCCATTCACCTTTTTGAATTCTTCTTCACTCTCTCTCTCTCATTCTCTTTCTCTCTTTCTCTCTCTCTCTCATTATCTTTTTCTCTCTCTCTTTCTCGCTCTGGCTCTTGCACTCTCACTCTTTCTCTCTTACTCTTTCTCTCTCTTTCTCTCTCTCTCTCTCTCTCTCTCTCTCTCTCTCTCTAGGTCTCTCTCTCTTGTTCTCTCCCCTAAACATTTCCCGTTTTTTTCCATTTTAAACTTCTTCACTCATTTTATTCGCGCTCTCATTCATTCGCCAATCGTATTGCTTCTCATAAAAGTGCGTTGCTCTTTTCCTCTATTTTTCGCTACCTCTCTCTCTCCATCACTGTCTACGCTTTGCTACTCTCTCTCTGTGTCTCTCTCCTCTCTTTCTCTCCCTCTCTCTCTCCGACTGTCTCTCTTCTTCTCTCTCTCTTTCCCTCTCTCTTGGCTCCTCCCTGCCCTGGCAGAAATAGCGAACCGCTCTGACGTGTGGTACTCGGCATACCCATGCGTGCACTCCTCTTCTTCCTCCTCCTCTCCTTCATCACCCTCCCCAATTTTACCTCTTTATCTTTCTCCTCATCTCTCTTCTCTCTCTCTCTCCTTCTCTCTCCCTCGGCACAGATAAAAAGTTCAACTATGTGCGTGTAGAGCAACGTGATGGAATCTCTCTCTCTCACTCTCACTCTCTTTCTCTCTCTCTCTCTCACTTTCTCTCCATTTCTGTCCCTCCTTGAACTGTCGAAAATTGAATTGATTATTATTTCTTCCCACTTTTCACGCTGTTCATGCCTTATCGCGGTGATCTGTCGAAATTAAAATGGCTAAGTGAAACTGTTACTGGAAGCTGAAAAAAAACGAAGTCGAGAGAAGGAAAACCATGCGAATTGGTGAAATGTGAGTGAGAGTGAGAAGAAAGAGAGATAAAAGTAGAGAGAGGAAGATGGAAGAGAGAGATAGAGAGAGATCGAGAGAGACACGGAAGGATAGAATGACAGCGAGGGGGTCGAAACGGTGTCAGTGGCAATCGACGGAGGAGTGATAGAAGAGATAAACTGGAGCGACTGAGGTGACAAGAAGTGATTGGAGAAGTTGGAGATTGGCGAGGCACTCGTAATAGAGAAAAAATGGGCAGGGAAGGAGGAGAACGAAGGCAAGAGAGAAGAAAACGGTAAATCATTGACCGCTCCACCTCCGCGTGCACTCCTTCTCCTTTTCCTTACTCTTCATTTTGCACTATCATACTTCTCAATTTCCTCTTATTTTCCATATAATCTCTACACTCTCTTTAATATCTTCTCTGCCTGTCTCTCTCTCTCTTTATCTCAGTCTCTTTCTCCAGCCCTTCCTTTCTCTGGCTCTCTGCCTCGTCCCTCTCTTTCTCACATCGGCCTTGCTAGCGTCCGTTTGGCAGAGGAATCGCACTACCAGTCCATATACATCCTCTATCATGACTTATCTCAGAGATCTGCCTCCTTAATTCCAATGTAATCAACTCTCTAGGTTTCTCTCTTTCCCTCTCTCTTTCTACCCGTTATCTCTCTGCACCACTCTCTAATTCTCTTTCTCTCTCCAGGGATCCCCACCAAGCTACGACGGAGAGAAGGGCGATATGGATGAACCCTCATCGGCAACGGCCACAACGGCCACAACAACCGCTCCAGCCGTCAAAGAGGACTTAAGAAAGCAAAAGAAAAGAGGTATGTATGTCTATTTTATTCAACTTTTCCAACGCTCATCGCCTATCACTTATCTCTTCGTATATATGCTCTTCTTTCTTGCTTTTTCATCTTCTTTATCGTTGAGTTTTGTTGAATTTATCGATATCCTCTTCATTCAACTAAGTGTAAGATGAGCGCGCTTGGAAATGAGGATAGAAAAAGAGTAGATTGTGCTCGCGATAGAACTCATTCTAGATTGTCTGAAATGGCTATTAAGAAGATTGGTTTCTTCTGCTGCTTCTGCAAAACTCATGTTGATGTTTCTCGTCTTTCCAGGCACGAACCTCTACGGTCGCCAGTACTGCCCGGGCAGGCCGTTGTCCATGGACGAGCGTATGCAGATCATCAACTACCACATGAGCGGCATGAAGGTGAGGCAGCCTCGGAAGATATATTATTTATTTTCGTCTTTACTCATTTTCCATGACTTCCTATCACTTTTGGAAGTTCTAACTTACTTTATATTTTTCTATAGTGTCTGTAATAGAGATAACACTTTGAATATATTATTAAATGTAGCGAATATGAATTTGTATTAATTTCTGAATCTTTGCAGGTGAACGCGATCTCAAAGTCGCTGTGCATTTCGCATGGCTGCGTGTCGAAGATCATCACTCGCTACCGCCAGACGGGCGTGCTCTCGCCCGTCTCATCTCCCGAGCACCGTCGCGCCCGCCGTCGCCATAAGAGCACGCCGGAGACGGGCGCGGCCGCGGCGGCTCTCCCTCCGTCGCCACCCGGCATCACCGCTGCCGCCGCCGCCGCGTCTGCCGCCTCTGCCGCGGCTGCCGTTGTCGCTGCAGCCTCCTCTTCCTCTTCGGCCGTCGTGCCTACCACCTCTGCGCCGCCGCCACTGCCCAATAACCTTCACAGCCTCGCCTTCATGCCGCAGTCGCCTCCTCTGACGGCGCCGCCCGCCCTGTGTCCCCTCGGCCTGCTCGACAGCACGTCCCTCTGTGCCAGCGCCCTCCCTCCTCATCCGCACCAGCATCATCATCCCCTCTCTGGCATGTCCTCCCTGCCCACGCTCCCCTCCGCCTTCACCTTCTATGCCGCGGCAGACGCGGCCGCAGTCTCTGCTGCCACTTCTGCGCCCTCCTTCCACACCCTCACCCCGCTCTACTCCACGGCCACTCAGCAGGCGCCCATGGCTGCTGCCGCCGCTGCAGCCGCCGGCCTCCCCCTACAGTACACCTACTCATACCTCTATGACCAGTGATAGATTCGATGATGATTGCATCATAGACAGCTCTCTCCCTCTCTCTCCCTCTCCCTCTCTCTCTCTCCCTCTCCCTCCCTCTCTCTCTCAGTGAGAGAAACTAGGACTAAGCTTGAGTTTTGAGCTGGTTATTATTACACTGCTTAGCTCCTTTCATTGATGCCCAAACAACTTCCCTCCTACTCGAATACTTAGTCGTCGAATAGAATTGGTTAATTCTCTCGAGTAGCAATATTGAAGTAAGACGATAGCCACCCTCCTTCTCAATCTTGGGCTCAGAAGAAAGGGAAAAAGAAGTTCAGAAATCTCCGAACTGATGGAGTGTAGCGATTGCGTATGTACTATGCTCATTGAATTGCACCTACAATCAGCACTTTTCTCTGTCTCTGTCTCTGTCTCTCTGTCTCTCTCTCTCTATCTCCCGCTCTCTCACTTACTCTCCCTCTCTCTCTTCCTCTCTCGTCGCTTCCTACTCTCTCATCTTTGCTCAAAGGTTCTTACCTCATGCCTATACGCCGTAGTTCAATCAATTACCATCCCCAGTGATGAACGCTTCTCCAAGATGCTATTTCTTCATGAACTCGAATGCTCAATGTTATCCATCTTATTATTAGCTAGTCCTTTCATCGTTATGTACAGCATGTTACAGCAGTATAAGACGAGTAGAGATCTGCTCTGATATATACATACATAGAAAGTGTTAAAATGTCTTCTTCCAGTCCCGCTATGCCCGTGTGATGCAAACAAGCCGAATACGTGTACAAAAGGAGAGAAATGTTATCAATGTATGATGTCTCAATATCTCTGCGTGTCTCTCTCTCTCTCTTTTAATAAAGTGCACTACAAATTTGTAAATTGAACGAGCAATCCAAGAAAGGGTCATTCAAAACGAAGGAGCCAACCAAAGAAAGACATGGAAGAACTGTGCAGATGGACACACTTTTGGCTTCTTTGCTTACATCGACTACGATTTTGGAGAGAAAATAGAAGTGGAAAAATATTCCCCGGATCGAGGGGCCTACAGACGATCAAGAAACTGAAGCAAGGTAGAGGAATTCTGGAAGCATCCAGCACGAATCATCTGCCAGATAATTCACTCATATGCCACACTCCATTTTGTCAACAAATTCCTCTCTCCGTTGGAAAGGAAATAGATTTTTTTTATAAACTGCCAATACACAATATATAGGAATGGGAGGATTCCTGATGATCTAGGAGAAGGCAGCGTTAAAAATACCTTATGATAGACAAACAAAAATTTAGATACATCAAGTTTTACTTACCATAAGCGTATGTACTATATACTCTTTGTTCAGCGGCTGTAAATATGCATAGAAAAGAAATTATAAAATAAAAAAAGACGAAAGGGCTAGCTAAAATTGTGATTATGCTCGATAAACAAAGCTCAAATGTATTCAATTATCACTTTATTTAGTACTATTTGAAAGAGTTCCACGGCAAAACTAATTAACATCCCTTTGCAAGAAAGTTTATCTGCGTGGAATAATGAGAAAGGATAAAAAAAGCAAAATATGATTTGCCCCGATTTACTTCAAATTTTACACATGAAACCCAGCATTTATCCAATGTTGCGATTTGAAAAACAATTAATAACGGAGTTTTTGACGATCCTTTGAAATGACGAAAACATCATGATTATCATTCCTGTCGTGGATGAACAGGCATAAATGAACATAGTATTTTCGTTCTCTATCTCTCACTTTCTTTCTCTCTCTCTCTCTTGCTCTCTCTTTGTTCTTCCCGTCTTCTTTCGTCTCCTTCACGCTCTCTCCCTCACCCCGTTACTCTTTCTCCCTCTAATACTATTCCTCGTTTACTATCTGTTCTTTGTCTTTACTACGCTCTCTTGTATTATCTTCATGACGTCACTTTTCGATAATCACGGGATGGCCAATAAAGTGTTATGTGGAAGAGACAGAGGAGATATAGAGACAGAGAGAGAGAGAGATGTACATAGCGAGAGAGAGACTGAGAGAGTGAGATATATGGAGAGAGCAAAATGAGAGAGATAAGGATAAGGCAGGAGAGCAGCGACAACGATGACAGAAAAGTCAGGGAAGAGGCGTAGAGGAATTGGTCTTCGGAATCGACTGGCATTTTGCATGCTCCGTCTACACTCAAATGTCTTCATCTTCTTTTCTACAAATCTCCTCGCTACTTTTAGTCACTGTTTTTTTTTATAATGAATTAATTTTATTATAATAAATACATGAACTGTGCAACTAAATGAGAATGTAAACATGGCTAGTGAATGTAGTAAAATACAACCCGAACTTCTTGCGAGTAGTTCTCCTCCCTTCAACTTCACGACCCCACAAGTGCAGATCCATCTTGTGCCAGGCTAGACCGAGGTTAACGCTGTACTTTTAGTTCGTTTACTCCTAGTCGAGTTCAAGAAATCGAGACTCATAGAGAGAGAGAGAGTGAGAGAGAGAGAAGTAGAAAGAGAAAGAGAAAGAGGGAGAGAGAAAAGTCATAGAAAATAAGATGAGTCAAAGCTGTAAGATGAAAAAAAAACATTATTTTTATATGTATTATACAGTTGAAAGGATATGTAATCATAGTTTTTCCCTCGAATACATACAATTTTGCATTCTCATTACTACTTATTATGCGTTCTGCTGCTCATTTGTAGGTTTCATTTGGCAATAAGTAATGCGTATCACGCGGTTGTTTTCACGCATCATTGAGGAATTCTTCTCTCTCCTACTCTCCATCTCTTTATCTCACTCTATCCATCTTTCCCTCACTTTCTCTCTCCTTCTCTCTCTCTATTCTCTCTCTCAGTCTCTCTCTCTCTTCTTCGAAAACACACTCTCACACCCTTCCTTCACTGTTTATCCCATCTTCTCACAATTAGTGTCATTTCAGTCTGTCTCTGCCCACCTAACGCAAAGTTGCTGCTACGTTCACACCGATTTCTCCCATTGTTTGGCGCGTTTATTATTCGTTTAATTTTCATTTATTATCTGATACATCTTTTAATTTCCTATTTTTTTCTGAAACAAGAAAAAGTATTTTTAATGCTTTTCCCCTGAACATTTCTTCCTCTCTATGTCATATTTTTGGAGCAAACGTTCATTTTTATTGTTTTGTAGAACTGTGCTCACTCTTTTTCATCTTCTTATTCAGAAGAAGAAGAATCCAACTTAATCGCATGACAAAAAAGTTGGCCTCCTGTTTTCTCTTTTTACTCTTTTATATTGCAGAGTGGCGATGATTGTAAGAATCCGTGATGAAGAATAAGAAGAAGATTATATTGAAAGTGAGTGGGAATGTGAATGAATGAAGAGATGGGTTGTTGTGAGCATGTGTAGATGGAGGGGGGGGGGAGGGTAAGAGAGAGAGAGAGAGAGAGAGAGAGAGAGAGAGAGAGAGAGAGAAGAGAGAGAGAGAGAGAGAGAGAGAGAGAGAAAGAGAGTGGAGGAGAGAATGAGGCAGAGAGAAAAAGAGAGGACGAGAGAATGGGGAGGACCCCTTGGCAGTCTCTTTCTCCGGCACTCTCACCAACACCAACATCGCCGCAGCCAGCGACACAACAACATCATGATGTGGTGTGTCCATGTCAGATAGAACGAGAGGGGAGAATGAGAGATAGAGAGAGAGCGAAAGAAAGAGAGGGAAGAATGAGAGACAGAGAGAGAGAGAGAAAGAAAGAGTGGAGAAAAGATGAGAGCGAGAGGAAAGAGAGAGAGAGATAGAAGGGAGAGATCGATCATCTGCATTCTTCTTCATCCTAACAACTATTTCTACCTATCTTTCTATCTCTCGCACTCTCTCTCTGTTTATCTCTCTCTCATCTCCACAAACCTCGCCAAATGAACCCTGCGCGTTGCATCCTCGCTTCGTGCACTCTCTCATCATCGCATGCTCTCTCGTCGCTCTCTTTCTCTGTCTATTTTACTTTCTCTGTCTCTCTCGGGTCCTAACTCTCTCTTCCATTGCCTGCGTATATTCGTATACACACAGCGCGAGAGAGAGAGAGAGAGAGATATAGATACATATTTCTTCTCGGCTGGCGAATCTGGCCTAAAAGAAGAAAGTGAAGAAAGCTCATGTTATTCTGGTCTTATTTTCCATTGGTTGCGCAGCTTTTACCGGTTGAACTTTCTTTCTGTTACAATGAAATATTATGGCGTACTTTATTATAGTTATATTTTCTTAAATGTAAATGATTTAACAAGCCACATGATCTCTCCTCCTGCCTTTTGCCGGTGTTCGCTTACCCTTCTTGAGAGGAGATCTTTCTGTCTGGCAATGAGAGTGTTTGCATTCTTCTTCTCTCTCCTTGAGAGTACGTTGCGAATTGATTGAATTGGCCCCGGCTTCGCCCATTTTTATGTGTCGTCGTGTACGCTTTGTCGTCTGTCTCTCTCTTTATCTCTCTCTTCTATTTCTCTGCTTCTCTCACCGAATTCACGCTCTCGCTACTACATCATCTCTCGACCACACTCTCGTCGTCACACTCTCTCTCATCAATCCATCAACTCATTCTTGCGACACTCTTTTCATACTATACTCATTGCTCTTTTTCTTATTCTTTCTCTACCATCCTCTATCTCGCGCGCGCTCTCTCTCTCTCTCTCTCTCTCTCTGTGTCTCTGTCTCTGTCTCTGTCTGTCTCTCGCGCATGACTGCTCTCTCCAACCTAACGCGCTCTCTGTTTCTCCCTCATGTTGCTGTTCTTCATATCTCCGCAGGGCTGCCTCTCCTGCTCTGTGCACCCTTCCTTCCTATTCTTTGCTTTACCTCTCTCTCTCGATTTTCAATACGCTCTGCTTCTCTCGCCTCTCTCTCACTATTCTTTGTTCTCTCGTCCTCTTTCACTATGAAATGCCCTGACACACTCATTTCACTTTAAAAGCAAGACTGCATTGCTTACGCAGTTCTCTCTCTTTCTGTCGCGCGCTCTCTCTCTCTCTCTTTCTATCTCTCTAGCTTTATTTCTTCCACTCTCTTATTTTATCACCCTCTTTCCCTCTACATCTCCCTCTTTTTCTCCTTCTCTCTCTCGCTTTCTCACACTATTTTGATCCTCGCGCGGCCGCAACAGCTTCTCTGCATTCGATGGCAACCCGAGCACAGGGCAACAATTCGGCTGCTTCTCATAGGTTCTCTGCTATCGCCGCACTCTCGCTCTCTTTCTCTATCGCTCTCTTTCTCTCTCACTCTTTGTCGCTCTCTTTTCTCTATTCTCTCTCCCAACTCTCTATCTCCCTATACGCCATCTGCCTTCTCTCTCTCTCTTCTGTTCTTTCTCAATTCTCTCTCTCTCTGTGTCTCCCTCTCCCTCGGTCTCAATTCTCTGTCTCTCTCTTTCTCTGTCTCTTTTCTTACCTTGATCTCTCGAAATCTTCATCTTCTTCTTTTGACTGTTAATTGTTCTGTTCTCGCGACCATTCACTCTACTGCCTACAAAATGTTTTTACTCGTTCGAGTCTCAGTCATTATCTGCACCTTTCAACCACCACTTTTCTGCAGACGAAAATTGCTTCTGCTTCTCTTCTTCCATGCAAAGTTATCCAACATTTGAACATTTGGACACCTTCATTATTTCTTTTATCTTGTTTCCATCTTTCTCTCTCTCTCTCTCTTTCCTTCTTTCCTCTCTCACTCCCTCTATTTTACCTGCAATGTCTCTCTCTCTCTCTCTCTCTCTCTCTCTCTCTCTCGACGTCTGCATCGCTCTCGTCCCTTTTCTCTCTTGTTCAAGCACAATGATTTGCAGTCGTTAGCTGAGCGCAGGCCTGTGATGGCCGCAAGCGCAGCGCATTCAATCAATTCGCTCATTCACTCACTCGCTCACTCTCTATCTCTCTCTCTATGTCTCTCACTCATTCACGCTCTCTCTCTCACGCTCTTTCTCTCTCTGTGCTCTCTCCACATGTTCACTCTCACTCTTCATCTCCCTGTACTCTCACTCTGATGTCTTGCTAGAGAAAGTGCTGAAGGAAAAAGTTGAATGAAAATAGAAAAGATAAAATGGAATTTGTGAATGAGAGAGATAGAAAGAGATAGAGAGCGGGATAGGGACAGAGAGTAGGAGAGAGAGAGTGAGGGAGATGAGAGAGAGTGAGGGAGATGAGAGAGAGAGAGAGGAGAGAGAGAGAGAGAGAGAGAGAGAGAGAAAAAGGAGGAAGTGGTGAGGAGGGAAAGACGAAGAAGCATTCGCCTCCCTCGACGCTCTTCTCATGCCTTCTGCCTGCAGGCCCAGGGGCTACAACCTGTTTCATTCCACCCTCCCTGTCGTAGCTATGCCCTGTGTTTCGTGTCATGCTCTCTCTCTCTCTTCCTACGATCTCTCCCACTCATATTCTCTCTCCCTTCCTCTCAGCTTTCTCTTTCTCTCTCTCCTATCACTCTCTCTTTCTCTCTCTCTCTCTCTCTTTCTCTCTCTTTCTCTCCATATCATGGCCACACTCTACCTAGCCGCACACATGCATACACGCTCTCAGCTGCTTCCCTCCACGACGTCATGTTCTCTTCTTTTCGCAACTCTCACTCCCCACACTTGTCCTTTTTATATTCGTATATTTTTTGCTTTTCTTATCAACAATTATTTTCTCTGTTTCTTAATACTCTCTCATTCTCTTTCTCTCTCGCACTCTCTTTCTCTCTCTTTAATTCTCTCAACCTGCTCTCGCTACTCGCGTTTTCCGCTCTCAATTTCCGCGTTCAATGTACGCCCGTGACTGTTGCTCTAGCAATTAGGAAAATTGGCCTATTGAGGGCCAAGAGAGCAAGGGGCATGCAAAACATAGAGAAGTGCACTTCTTATGGTTGTTGTCATTTTGAGAGAGCTTCGGCCATTGGGATGGTTGCGTGAGTGGAGAGAAGAAAGAAGAAGAGAAGAAGAAGAAGATGGCAGAGTCCGCTGTCCTTCCTCAGGGAGCTCTTCCTCCACCTCAAGGAGGGGGGCCTGCCATGGGAGGAGACGTCGCCTTCGAGTACGACGAACACGTTCGACAGAACAACAGTCGACTCGTCTCGCTGTCTGAGGTGAGCATTCTCTATCTCCCCTCTCTCTCTCCCTCTTTCTCGCTCTTTCTATCTCTCTCCCTCTTTCTCTCTCCCTCTTTCTCTCTCCCTCTTTCTCTTCTCCCTATTTAATTCTTGGGAACTTTCTCGCCTCCTCTTGATTTCACTGTTTTCTTGCATTATCTCACTTGTGCTGTATTTCTCTCTCTTTTTCTCATATCTTTCTCTTTCTCAATCTTACCGTCTCTCTCTCTCTCCACAGCTGGAACGTTCTCGACGTCTGAATCTCTCTCTCTCTCTCTCTCTCTCCCTCTCTCTCTCTCTCTCTCTCTCTCTTTCTCTCGCTTTACTTTCTTCTGCTCATACACTCTTTTCTTCTTTCCCTTCCTCTCTATTTATCGCTTCATTCCTTCTTTTATTCACTTCCTTGTGCACAATTTGTTCACACTCGCTTCGCTTCTCGTCGCTTTCACGATGAGCCAAGAGAACAATGTGTAAAAGCAGAGATCAGCTAAGCATAAGATTAGAATTTCACGCAAGGTTTCTAAGAATATAAGACCATTGCACACCAATAATTGCATTAATTTAGCAGCATTCATTTGCGCTTAGAAGAAAACCATAGATCATAAAGTTATAATTCGCGAAATCCTGATGCTGAGTCAAAAAAAGCTCAGTGAAGATAGTCACATGATTGGTAGTGTAATTCTCAAATAGGTTTTTTTTTTGGTAACACGGTTTCTTTCTCACTTAAATATCGCTATTCTGGTTTCGAAATTATTGTTTTCGCTTTTTTCCTTTTCTCAAAAACAATAGTACTTTGTATGTAGCATGAAGTGTGTTTTTTTACTGATGGCCACAAATTGATTGGCCATTGGCCGAATCAGAGTGAGCGGAAGGGGAGAAAAAACAACCGGTTGTCCACCTCGAGGCATGCAATCAGTTTTCGCCTTCTTTTTCTTAGCAACTCGGCGACGCGGCAACTTTCGCTTCGGCCTGCCAAGAGCTGACGTCATGGTGCAGCGACCCGCGCGCCTTCACCGCCAGCTTCGAGGGGAACCTCCTCGCCGCGCTCCAGGTTCCACTCGGCAACTTTATTTATGGCTTTTCTTCTCTGGTCTCTGCTCTTCTGATGCTTTATTACTGTTATTCTTCCAAGAATTTGGGGCAGATATATTTGTTTGCGTTTGAAGTATTCATTCTAAAGTAGAAGACTTTTATATCAGGGCTTTGCTTTTGGGAACTCTGTAATAGTTGCGATTACAGCCACTTTCTCGCTTCTATTTATATGTAATACATCTGATAATCTACTGCAGTGTTCTACTTACTGATAGTGGGAGCTAGAGCTGATAAGGGCGAAGGTGATGCCATTGTATTTCGATCCCTGTGGACGTCTTCCTTGTTCTTACTATAGTTTACTTATATTATTATTTATTTATTTATTTTTAAAGCGGTGTTTTGAATTCAGCTAAATCTTTTTTTTTGAGCTAAAGAGCATTTTAATATTGATTGGAAAAAAAACCATATGAACAGTTTGCTGTATGCTTGCTATTGGCGGTTAACTAAGAAATGGGTTGAAATAAAACTAGGAAAAACTGATGAATAGCGAAAATATTGGTTTTAATAAGCTGGAAGACAATGTTGATAAATGCACCAGGTTGCGGTGTCGGTGTCCACGAGGGACGGCTTCGATCTCGAGCTAGCTTCCGCATTTGTCAACGCGTGCTTCGGCCATCGACGGACTCTCAGCAAGGATGGCCAGAGTTAGTTTTTTTCTTCTCTTTGCTCTCTATCTTGTCAGTTATTTTTTTTAGCTTATATATTTTCAATTTAATTTTAAAAAGAATTATAAAATTATTTTGCCGCAATACTACGGATATAAGTAGTGATGTATGGATGGCTTCGGATTCGAAGGAAGCTGAAAAGCAGAAGCGCTCCGCGAAACCTATCCAGGAGAGGAGAAAATGAATCACCACATCGACAGACTTCTACTTTTGCCCAACCATTCTAGCGCGGTTCCCATCCCATAACCAGCGTAGACTCTTCCTTTAAAGGAGGTCGCCCATGAATATACACGTCGTTCGAATCGTCCCAATATATAGATGTAAAATATGTCAACGATTGTCCTCTTTTCGTTTCAAAGTAATAGCAATGCTAAATGTCTTTGGTGTTGAGTTAGCTACTGTAGATATGAGATGGTTTACACTCTCTCGTGCCTAGAACAGACGGGTTTACACAATAGGGCCCATACAGTAGTTCTTGAGAAAATGATCAGTCGGATGACTCCTTTAATGAGTTTGATAGAGAAACGGCTAAACTTGATGTATCAAGGAATATCTCTTGATCTTCAGCGCCTACCGCACTCATTTAGGGAATATTAGTGTACCTTTCGTAGATAGTTTTCGTCGAGCAGTTGATTCATCATAATTTTCCTTTGCATTATATCTATTCTGGAAAATATGCCATGTCGCCTAAGGGACGCGGCTAACTTGTGGAGTTTTGTAGAAAGGGGGTGTATTATTAAAATTGTAAAATCTATTTTAATTAGCTTTATATTTTAAAAAGATTATTTATGCAAATAAGATTTTCCCTGTCCATTGCAGCCAAGATCGCTCGATGGTACGAGCAGCTGAGAAGACGACGACAGACGCGGCTGAAGAGGCTGAAGAAGGAGAAGGAAAAGGAGGAGGCTGCCGCGCAAGCACAGTCAGATTTCTCTCTCTCTCTCTCTCTCCCTCTCTCTCTCCCTCTCCCTCTCCTTTCTTAAGTCATGTTCAAATTTCCCGCTTGACAGCCAAAGGTGTTCACAGCACCATAACTCAATTGCACTGTTCACCGAAATTGTTCAAGCACATTGAAGTCTTATCTGAAAACCCAAGTTGCAATATGGACGAATCTTACTTTTAGGAATATCATGAGAAGTCTTTTTTTTTCAGCCTGGCACTAATTATCACGAGTTTAACGTTCTAGTGTGAAAAAGAAGAAGAAAAGATGCACATCTTTTTTTGTTGTTTCTGGAAATGCACTGAATGTTTGGTGCGTGTGCATCTGATTTCTTCTGGCTCTCCGTTTCTGTGGGATGAATTCAAGGATAATCGATAAGAGGAATTTCATTTCTTTAACATTGAAGCTTTTACAGCTTGCAGCTCTGTTTTGATAAGGGTTGGTTTCAAACTTCAAAGAGATCAGATTTTAGGTTCATCGGTGGTGAAATTTCATGTCTGACCATTGTAAGAATTCTGTATCCCAGTCTATTCTAAGCTCGTAAATAACTTACTATATTACTTGTTCTTGCAATATCTCCTTGCAGTTTAGTATTAGTTTTGTATTGTTGAAGGCATTGTTCAAGTATGAGAAGGCACTTGTAGCATTTTCCTTCTACGAATAGTTCATGTTTGGGGGTGGGGCTGACTTGTCGTTTATATCGACTTGTCTTTTCGGCGTCAAGTCATCAGGATGAATCTAGCCAGGAGTGGAGTGTCTCTCTGTCTCTCTCTCTCGCTCTCTGTCTCTCTCTCCCTCTCTCTCTCTCTCTCTCTCTCTCTCTCCTCTTTCTCTCTCTACTAAGCGGACCAACAGCTTGCAGGGCCGCTTCCTATCCTTCCTCCAGTCCGTTCTTCCACTCTCTCTCTCTCTCTCTCTCTCTCTCTCTCTCTCATCTCATTTCACTCTCACTCTCAGAGCTCTTCACGGAGACTCACGGAGGCTGTGCTCGGCTACAATCAATTGTTGGCAGGCTCTGCGCGTGCTTATGTGGTCGAATGGGAGTTGGGGGTATGCTTGCCTCTTGGACCAGTGCCATCTCTCTCTCTCTATCACTCGCTCTCTATCTCTCTCTATCACTCTCTGTCTATCTCTTTCTCTCTCTCTCTCTCTATCCCCTCTCTCTATCTCTGTCTCTCTCATGACCACCTTGTCCTCCTTCCCCCCTTCTCCAAGCGATGCTCCTCCCCCTTTTCTTGGAGAGATACAGAGAAAGGGGGGTATCAGGCATACGGTGCAAGGAAATGCGAGGCAGGCAGACAGCAGCCCAGGAGCAAAATACAAGTTATCGGCTGCGGTTCCTCCAAGTGCGCGCGCGCAAGAAGATTGTTAACACTTTGAGGAGGAAATCGATGATGATAATTAGTAGAATCATTCCTGACGGACAACTTGAACTTCTTTTCTATTAACTATTCAAGGAGAGAAAGGGAGAGAAGGTGTTGTTGATGAATAAGAAAAATTAAACTGGCATCCTCGTTATTCAGAAGCCATTGCATAATATGTCAATTGGGCGTTGACGACGATATTGTGATAATATTCATGGATGGGGATGGAGTGGGCTGATAAGAAAGTGGCGAAAATGGGGGGGGGGGAGAGAGAGAAAGAGAATAGAGAGAGAGCGAGAACACTGAGAAAACCCATTAGACTTGAGCGTAGCCAGACGCTATATATCCGTTCATAAAGATATTTCTCCCCTTTCCTATCTGAATGTCGTGTGTTTATGCGTCTGCCTCTGAGAGAAAGAGGTGGGTGGAAGTCGGCTTCTTCTATCTCCCCCCTTGGTACTCCCCCCCCCTTCTCCTTACCACCCCTCAGGGTTGGCTGCCGCATCCTGGCTCTCGTTCATGCCCCCCCCCTCCTCCGAACTGCAGTGCTATCCACGTTTTGCCTTGGGCACATCACGGCTTCTCTCCCTCTCTCACCCCATATTTCGCTTCCTTACTCTCCTGCTCCCGCGCTTTTCTTCTCTCTGACTCTCTCGCTTTCTCGTAATGTCTCGCTTTATCGCGTCAGCCTTGTGCAAGTGTCACCACTGCCTTGTTCAACACTCCCTCTCTCTCTCTCTCTCCCTCTCTCTCTCTACCTCTCCTCTCTCATCTCCATTCTGGCCCTTCTCGGTCCTTCTTTGCTCACTGATTCTGCTTCTTCTGACCTTCTCAGAATGCACCCGCGCCCTCTCTCGCACCCCTGTCCCTCTCCACCTTCCACACAGTCTCTCAGCCACGCGCCTTACTCTTCTTTCATGCTCCCAACAGCCTTTTCGACGCTTTATTCCGTCTTCCGATATATGTGCCAGTGGCACCGTTTCGCTTTCTTCCTCTCTCGCTTTCTCACGCTCTCTCGTGCGCTCTCGCTCTCGTCCCTTCTGCTTCTCTGACTCTCTCGCTCTGACGCGCTATTCGCCATCTGTTTTTTTCATGTATACAAACACACTTACCACTTGCCATCACCCCTCCTGGCAATCAGTCCGTGCTAAAGGGCTAGGTGACAGGGGGATGGATACTTCATAGGTTCTGTAGCTTCCCCCCAACTCTACCGTAGTCTACCTTAGGTGCTTTGGGCATGTAAGAGGCATGGGATATGAGGCTATGTTATGGTTATGTTTTTCCCCCTGATCAAGAAAGAAGACCCGTCTCATAGCACTTAAGAGCAACGAAAGTATTTATCGAGTAAGGAATTGTGGTTGGTAGGAAAGCGGGAGCAGGATGGGATGCTGGCTGCCTTATATGCGCATCTTGCGCTATCTCTTACTATCTCTATGGCTCTCCGGGTATCCTCTCTCTCTCTCTCCTCTCTCTCTCTCTCTCCTCTCTCTCTCCTCTCTCTCTCTCGACTGTTCTCGACCACCACTCGCCCAATTCTTCCTTTCTCTTGTCATCAGTCGCTCTTCCGTGGAAGACACGTATTGGCAAGCAGAGGGAAGGCATAGCATAGAGGACAGGCCAAGCGGCCCGGACCCCCCCCCCCCCCCTTCTATCTCCTTCTCGCCTTGCCGCTCTCAACAACACATCCTCTTGTTCATCTCTCTCTCTCTCTCTCTCTCTCTCTCTCTCTCATATTCTATGCTGATCGGCTGGCCTGGCCATGCTCTACGGCGGCGCGTCTCCTCCGGCTGGGTCAGCGGCCACACGACCCTATTCTCTCTGTCTTTCTTTCCCTCTCTCTCTATCTCTCTCTCTCTCTCTTCCCACCGCTTTGGTAGTGGGCAGCGCAGAAGCGGGCCTCCGAGAAAGAGACCATTGAGATATGAGAGAGAGCAGGTGATGAAGAGTATGGGGCGGATAGTGAGTAAGGAGCATAGATGAGATGAGAGAAGGCGTGGAGGAGAGGGGAGAGAGAAGAGAGAGAGAGAGGAGATGGTAGGAGGGGAGAGGGAGACAGGCTAAGTCTCTGGTCAGTCATCGCTACTCGCACCCCATCCTTGCCTTGCTTTCTTCTCTTCGTTTATCACCCAAATAGCATATCCACTCAGCACATTCCTCAATCTATAATGTGTATTTCCACTAGTGCCCGATTCATGGCCGAGATATAAACAGTCGAGATGGGAGTGTGTGTGAGAGAGAGAGAGAGAGAGTGAGAGAGAGAGAGAGAGAGAGAGAAAACTTGATTTCATTTTTTATGTCCTTAAATCTGTTTTAAATTTAATTTTTTACTCATACTTTATTTCTGCTTTATTTCGATCATGAGTTAACAAAAAAAATATTTTGTGCACTTTTTAGTCCATATTGCGCGGAAAATCGGTTCGCTTTAAATTTGCAATGCATGTGTGAGTGTAAGTATACGTACTCGCTGTGGCGGGAAAGAACCCTCCCAATCATCTGCCTGCATTCTCTTTTTCTCTCCCTCCCCTCCTATTCATGCTCATTTTGGTGTGACCCTACAGTATGGCCCGTGCCAGGGTTGGCTTGGCTTCCTTTTTTTACTGCTCCATTGTTCTGATTCTTGTTCGCTTTCTTTTTTTTTTCTTGTCTCTCTTCTTCATTCTGAGCTTTCCTGATGGGATTCGCATCGATAATGAAGACTAGACGGTAGAGAGGGGAAGAGATATGTAGGAGAGAAGGAAGATGAAAAAAAAATAGTTTGAATCACGAATAAGGAGAGAGAGAGAAGAGAGAGGCACAGAGAGAGATTGATAGAGAGAGAGAGAGAAGAAGTAAGAGAGACGCAGAGATAGAGAGAGAAGGAGGAAGAGAGACGCAGAGATAGAGTGCGAATGCATGCTTCCAGCCTAGTCGTTTTCTGCTTTGCTCTTGCTTCTGCCTTCTGAGAAGTCGCGCTCCAAAGGACTCGTGACTCATTTCATTGCACTTCTTCTACAAATTGAACTGCATCTTTCTCGATGCACTTTTTTCCTTCTCTCTCTCTCTACTTTTCTTTTTGTTTCTTTTCCTTCTGTTCCTCTCTCGATATCGTGCTACCTCTACCACTCTCTACCACTCTCTATCTATCTCTCACTTTCTCTTACTTTATCTCTCTCCTCGCAGAATCACTCCCACACTCTTCTCACAACTCCCTTTTTGCATATTACGAACAAGGTACCAAGAGGGGCTTTATTCTAAAGAAATTGGTTAGCTAACCAAAATTGGTTTGTTTCTCCTTGAAATTTTGGTCCCTTCATGTATCCTTCTGCTAATAGAAGCATGCCAAATTCCGATAAGAGATAACTTCCTTTTTGGTGGGAAAAAGTTAGGTACCGAGGCATAAAAACGTTCTTGTTACAAAGAAGGCACAAGTTTCTCTCTTCCATATTTGTGCTCTGCCCAATATACAGGAACTGAGAATGGTGAGGATGAACAAGCTTGAGATAAAAGAGAGGTGATATTGCTTGTAGTATGGACTTTCCTTTCCTTATTCTTATATACTCTTTCACAGATCTTTATCATGCTTAGTATTTGAAAATATTCGTCAATTTTTTTGTCATATTTGACTTGTAATTATGGAAATAAAAATACAAAAAAGGGAACAATGAAGTGAATAGTGACCATAATCCTGTTTGCAGAAGTGGCCCGGGCGGCGAGCAGCAACAGCCGGATTCGGCAATGTGGACTGGCCAGCCAGGCCCCTTCATTCATATGGCGCGCCCTGCCGTTGGATTTCGTTCGTTTTTTTTTGTTGCTTTTCTTTTAGATATTTTTTAAAATTAAAATTGTTATTAACTTAGAACTACCGACACGCAAAATTAAATATTCCTGCTCTCATTTTGAAACATTATTTTTACCTCGAAGATATATAAAAAGTTTAAAATAATGTAGCAATCCCCCGTTCAGCCGATGGAACGGGCTACGGAATGGAGCACGGAATGGCTCGCGTCCCTATGCAAGTCATGCAACCCGGAGGACACTTTGACCCGGTCAGGAGAGAGACACTTTTGCAGGCAGGATCAAGAGAGATTGAGAGAGAGAGAGAGGGATCGCAGGGTAAGAATTTGAGGGAGTAAAGTTGAAATGGGTAGAGAGAAGTGAGAGAAGGAAGCGGGTGAATAGAGACAGAGAAGCAGAAAGAGAGAGAGAGAACCAGAGAGAAAGAGAGAGAGAGAGACGGAACTATCTCTTCTTGCTTTGCAGTCGTGGATGGCGCGTGCAGGGACGGCTGGCTCGATGCCGATGGCCGCGATGCACCCCCAGCAGCAGCAGCAGATGATGCTGGCAGCACGCAGCCGGCAGATGGCTGCCGCCTCGGCCGGAGCGGCCTCCCCTGGACAGCCCTTGATGGCACCCAATGGTCACCCTGCCATGTCCCCTGTCTACCCCGGAGGACACCCCAATGCTGCCCAGATGGTTTGTCTCTCTTTCTCTGGCTCTCTTGTCTGCGCTCTCTCTCTCTCTCATACACGGAGTGTAGTTGTTTATGGTGTAACGGTACCCTTCTTAGATCCGCGCCGGCCCTCCCTTGCTGTACAGCGAAATGCACGGGAGCATGTCGCAGCAACAGGTATTGTAGACCATTCTGTATATAGTAGACCATTCTGTTTTCCCCTCACAACAGTATTTATAGTTTAGGGGTACTCCAAGTATAATAGAAGTGTTTGATGGGGATTGAAAGATATGATGATGGGCGCCAACTTTGTTTGAAAGTCCTGAGTGAGGCACTTACTTTGTAGTCGATGGTTTGGTTAGAAATAAAGTATAAAATGTAGAAGTACAATTCTTACAGGTGATCATGTACCCGAACCCTTCGATGCCTCCTCAAGTCATGCCGATGGGACCACCGGATGGAAATACACCGATTAACATTCTTCGAGAGGTTTGTTGGCTTTCGATCTTTTCATTTCACTTTGCTAGCTAATTTTGGGTATCAAGGTGGTTATGATATCTTATTTTTAGTTGTAATTTTGTTGATTTCTTTGGACAAAATTAAAAAAATATATATTTAAGATTATAATACTTACAGGAGTTGCTGAAGCCGTTCGGTCTGGAGCACAATCGCGCCTCCACCGACGTTCCCCTGCAGATATCTGATCAGATGTTCCAGCAGCTCCATAGGTTTGCCCTTTCTTCGCTTCTCCAAAGGATTCTTACCTTGCTTGTCATGTTTCTGCTGAAAGGGTGGCGGAGGAAACTCGACGACTCTAGGTTGCCAAATCGAACTCGTGTTTCAGCCCGACCTACTTGGATGTCGCTCTCCGGTCGTTTGACGTCCAGGATCACGCTTGCAGATGTCAATGGTCTATCAGTACCGCTCAATACGCGTACAACGTTCAGGTTTGTCAAATACATCGCTATTTTAAATCTTTCTTTCATAAATGGTACATAAATTTTGCACTTATGATTCTTTATGAGTATTCTTCAAATGGTAAAGAATTATAATACTTGGGAAGTTTGTTTAAGGTGCTAGTGAATGGCCAAGAGGTGATGCCATCGAACCCAGTCTCCTCCCTGCTTATCAAGCAATTCCTCCGGCCCGGCCAGAACATCATCACTCTCAACATTCGAGATTGCATCTGTGTAAGTATATACATTTTATATATCTTTATCCTTTTGAAACTACTATCCTAATTACTCCGCTTTATCTCAAAGAAGTGATTAAAGTTGTTATCATCCAAGTTATTTAAGTGTCCACTTTTCAGCGCTTCAAATTCTCCGTGTCCGCAGTGCAAAGGGTGCCTCTGAGACAAGTCGTCACCGACCTTGTCAACCAACAAAGAGGAAATCTTGAGGCGAGCCGGCTAAAGTGTAAGTCTGTCAGCCAGTATTTATCATGTATCCTTACTAATCAAAGTTATTAGGGATGTGTAATTGCAAGGCTCTTATTGATATTCCTTGAAATAGTCCTGGAATAGATCGTGAATAAGCCTTTTTAAGATGTGGAATTAGTGAAATGCCGAGGTATACTAAGGCCACATTAACCGCATGCCAGATTTTAAGTGTAAAAAGTACAGTACCCCTGCTTTCAGTACGTCAACTCCTGCCGACTCCGACGCCAATGCGTCTGCGTCTCCGTGACGTGAGCGGTGCCCACCTCCGAGTACCCGGCAGGTCCGCGCGCTGCAGACATGTCGAGTGCTTCGATATCGAAGTACTTCTAGCGACGTCCAGGGATGGCAATGCATTCGTGTGCCCACTCTGCAGGTACTGGAACTGTCTCTTTCTCTCTCTTTTTTTTCTCTCTCTCTCTCTTTCTCTCTCTCTCTAGCTATCACTCTATTTCTCTCTCTCTCTTTCTTTCAGCCTCTGTCTCTCTCTCTCTCTTTCTATCTTTCTCTCCCTCTCTTATCATCTCTCGCTTGTGCTCTTTTGATTTACCAGCAGTAGCACTACTATTTGCGACTATCGAGATGTTCTAAAAAATAAGAACTATCCCGACAATTGTTCCAGAATGCTCTTCACAATGGCCGAGATCGAGCCTGACTTTGTGGTGGCCGAGATCCTTCGCAAGACGTACGGAAGCACAATCTGCGAGGTGTGGGTCGACGGCAACGGCAGCTGGCAGCCAATCGACCCCGCCACTGCCAACGTCGTCCCTCTTGGCCCGCAGCCAAACGGACAGAACCCTGTGGATGCTAAGCCCGCCAGCAATGGACGCAAGAGAGCAGAGCCAGGTGAGAGAGGGAGAATATCTTTAATATTCTACCGCTTAGGACATAAATAAATTGTATAAGTGGTAGAGTAAAATAGCTTTTTTTTTGTGCGGCTTGAAAAACTCTCGTCGTAGTTGATAGTAAGAGATTAAAGTATTCATAGATCATAATTAAAGTGCCTGACCATCTGCAGGCGACTCGACCGTGGGTTCAATGGCGATGAAGCGAGTGAAGAGCGAGCCGGCGCCCCTGATGCAAGAGAGCGACGGAGTGGCCGCGCCGCCCTCCGTGCCGCTGCCCGCTCTCAAGTCGGAAGTCTTCTCGCCCGTCCCAGCCAACTCCAACATGATGAGCCCCTTCTCCAATCCATCCATGCATGCCAGGTTGGACATTCTCCCTGTTTAGAAGTGGAATAACGATGAGAATTTGGATTACGCAGTAAAAATTCTTTATGTTTAGAGAAAGAAAAATAAAATAAAAGAAAGACTTAGAAAGAAGATGAAATCCTTTTCGTTCCAGTCCGCAGAAGCCGATGCACTCGATGACGCCCGGGCACGCCAAGGTGGCCTCTCCGGCCATGGCGGCAGCCCCCGGGACGCCCCAGGGCGCCGGCGCCTGCGTCGTGCCCTCCCCGCGCCCGCCCACCGCCAACTCGATGTCCGCCACGTCCGTCTGCGCATCCGGCACGGGCCATCTGGGAGGACATGCCGAGGCGGCGTCCGTTGCAGGTATGGACAATTGAGACATATGGAAAATACTAAGTCACTATTATTCATTAAATTTCATTAAACTTAATTTATTCGTACTTAATATAGGTCTACTGTCTTTTTGTTTTCTTAGCTCTGTCTCTCTCTCTCTCTGTGTGTCTGTCTCTCTCTCTCTCCCTCACTCACCCTTACTCACCTACCCTTCTTTACAGGCTCTGCCCCCTACACGCCGTCCTCAGTCGGTTCGACCCTGTCTCAAGGCGCTGCTCCCTGGAGTGCTTCCTCTTCTACCGAACCACAAAATGCTTCACTCGATATTGATGTCGACAGTCTTGTTAACACTGTAAGTTTAATACTTTTATATCCCTTTTCATGTCAGCATAATTTAGTTGTTTTTTTTAACCAATATGACATTTTAATACATCGTAAAATTCGAGCGTTTTCCAGCAAATCGACGACCTCCACAAGTACATCGACGCTGGCCTTGCCGACTTTGATGATCTCCGCCTACAGGTTATTAATGTATCTTATCGCAAGAGTCAAACATCTTTTGTGATCATTTCTTAGTCATTTTCTTAAGTTATCCTGTTAATATTAAATTAATGCTAAATTATTATCACTATATACCCTTTCACTTATCTTCTCCAGCCGGTCCTTGTTCGTAATGTATAAATGTTAAAGATGTGATTCCCTGTAGGATGGCTCGACCCCTCCCTCCTTCACCGACACTCTCTGGTCGGATGTCGCCTCGATCATTCACGCGGATGGTCGATAGTCGAGGAGTGGAGATCTGCTGGCAAATTTGCCAAGAAATTCCGGCCACAGATTTCACCCATTCTTTTAGTGTCGTTTTCGCTCCCGATATCCTTTCTCCGGTCTCATGACATGTCCAATAGAGTTGTGTTAAGAGGAATTGTGACAGACAATTGAGTTATTATCGATTACCCTCTTTATTATCATTCGTAGTTCTCTTTTCTAACTCCTTCCGCTAACACGCACTTAATAAATGCATGACTGAAGAGAAATGCATAAATTGTCTTCATAATCGACATCGCGTAGCTTTCCAGCTTCTTATTAGCCGAATGCGCAAGTTATTGGCCTCCTTGATATTCTCGTTATTATTCCTGTAAATACATGAAAAGTACCGTATTCGCGTTTCCCTTTATCTCTTCTCCTTCTATTTCCTTTCCATCTAATGATCAATGTTCCACTGAAAGTCTATGAGATGCTATAATGATTCTGCCTCAACAAGCACGTCTTGAGTAGCTTCAATTCGTCGTGTTCATTTCCCTGGCTGTTTTCACTTTCCTCCTCTCCTGACACACACACTCTCTGTCTCTCTTTCCTCGCAAAGAATCTCACCAAAACAGCCTTAGTTATTATATTTATCAATTCTAAGGCGGAAAAACAGAGTGGCCAGCAACCCTCTGTTGCCCGGCCTGCTATTTCATTCTTCTCCAGTCATCGAGCTCTTTTTCTTCTTTCTTAGGTAGGGTTTGCCTTTCATCCCCTCCAACACCAGTCCCGCAATCTAATCATCCCGTTGTATCATCCCTTTCTCTTTCTTTCTTTCTCTGTCTGATACGCGCTATCTCTCACTGTCTATCTCTCTCCCTACATATTCCTATACAAATTCCGTATCTGTATATCGTCATGCGTCTGGCTGGTCTAGCCGTGTGAAGAATTGCCCCTCTAGCCGTCCCTAAATAGCTCCCTCTTTTATAAACTCCTTGGCTCCCCCCCCCCCCCACCTATTGGTATTCGTGTTTTTCTTTACTTTCTCCAGCTTACTTCTCTCTCTCTCTCTCTCTCTTCCCTTCAAGCTAGCTGTAATCTAGTAAGCACGACATTATTTGTGCCATTTGTTACGTAGATGTTACTTTCACCAAGTGTTACTGATTTCCTTCTGGATTGTCCTGATTATGCTCCCAACTACCGCTCCTTCCCCTCTTCCGGCCAAGCCTTTATCCATTTCCATCCAGTGACCCTCTGGCAATACGCCCAAACTGCTCTAGAATACTCGACGATGATATCCGTGCTCAGATGATGTTTTTCTTCTTATTTGTCTCTTCCCTCGTAGCATTCATTGCCTCTTCCCTCCTCAATAGCATTTTGTTGACCAATCGTCCTCATGACTACACGTTTAATTGTGAGAGGGGATTTTGACAATCCCAACCCTCACTCCTTCCTCCTTTTCCTCTTTCTTCACCACACAATTCTTGTCATTCCCGTTGGCAAAGATGAAGTTGTTGCAAGTGTTTGTGTTGTTTTGCTCTCTCTTTTTGTCATCTTCCTCTTGTTTTCCTCTCCTAGTTTAGTTGATATTTCTCATGGAGACCCTCCATACTGCTGCTAGTATTCGATCCGGTACACATTTCCCCCTCTAAGCCTGGATATCCTTCTCGCGCCTGTTGAACAGATCATCATGATTCAATAATGAATAAGTCGTCCTATAAAAGTGATTAATTGATTATTATTATTGATTTTTTTTATATTTTTTTCTCTCATTTTAATGACGTCATTGCCCGCCTCTGATTATACATAATAATGATGCATCGATGTGCATGCACAGTGGAGTATATGTATAGAATGAAATGGATTCGCTTGCCCCGCGAGGAAAGACAGAGCAGAACAAGACTAGATCAGCATTCTTGGAGAACTGCCATCTACTGAAGTAATGTAATTGCAAGGCCACGAGTCTAATAGGCATGCAGATGACAGAAAGAAGAAAAAGCAACAATATCCAGCAAGCATTACAAGGTGAAGAGATGAAGATTCTTCCAGGCAGTCTTCTTCAGGAGAATTTTCCTCAAAAATTTATTTCTCAACCGTAGGTCAACCTTGATCAAAGACAAGTGCGGCTACTTACTGCTTGGGTGCAAGTATGTACTTCGGCAGAAACCGACTCTTTTTCTCCTTCTGTCTGTCTCTCTCTCTCTCTCATACACACTCTCCACTAAATTCTCCCGTTCTCTCTCTCTCTCCATCTCTCTCCTTTTCTCTCTCTCTCTCTCTCTCTCTCTCTCTCTCTCTCTCTCTCTCTCCCCTTCTCTCTTCCTTCTTCCTCTGGTACTCTGACTTGCCCCTAATAATACCGAATTGAGACCTAACGAGGTCTCATTCGAGTATCGTTGTCACAAATAACGGATCAAAAATACGTCGTAAGGCTTCAAAACGGCCTTATAAGGAATAAATTTCAAGTATTAGGCATTCATCGAAATACTTTATCAGATGCGGAAATAAGCAATAAATACGTGATTTTTGGTGATTTTTTAAGAATTGCATAGCCTATAATATTGCGAGTTGCTACTTAACATCAAAATTATCAATTTCCAAAAAAATAGAGCAATTAACTTCAAAATTGTTATAAAAATACACAAATTTAACGAGGTAGGAAAATAAAAGATCAATCAAACAGCAGAAACAGTTACTCAAATAAAGAATTAGTTAACAAACTGCATTTAGCAGTATTTTCAGCTTACGTGGCCGGAGTCTACTCGGTGCCTGAAGTCGCCTGTGAAGTCGCGCCGAGAGTCTTCTTACGGTTGTAGCGCGCCTGCGTTCTATAATAAATATAACTGTTTGGAATGTAATAAAGCTTACATAATTGAAATTTTGAGAAGTTAACAAAGTGAAAGAATAGAGAAACTGACGTAAGATAGGTCCAAAAATGGGTATTAAAGCTTCTGAAAGATACGCAATTGACTTAGACTCGGATGGACCAGATGAGCAAGAACATCTATTGTGACTGCACGTTTAAGCATGAAGAAAAAAAATGTAAATAATACCTGGAACAATCGCATGCACAGACCGCGCATATCGTTAAGGAATGACTCACGAAGTTGCCACTCTTGAGAAAATGACGCATGAACTGCTCATGGGTGCTTGGATGTCCAGAAAAGTACATGTCGAGTCCTGTGAACAACAATTTCCGAGTGACAATTTCTTGCAGCATAAGCAATTTATTTAATAAAGGTAACGGTCATACTTTTTTGAACAAGCTTGCATCACAAACGAAAAGTAACGAACCGGCGTAGCTAAACGAGTTGTCGATCAAGAACTGTAGTCGACAGAGTACTTCGGAAGGGACTTCACTTAGCTCCGTCAACATTGAACGATGATCTGCCACTAAAAAAACCAATTTACTACAAATCAACCAAAAAAGAAACATTTTAATAAAAAAAAACCTAAA
This sequence comes from Allodiplogaster sudhausi, assembly GCA_945643635.1. Lineage (NCBI taxonomy): Eukaryota > Metazoa > Nematoda > Chromadorea > Rhabditida > Diplogasteridae > Allodiplogaster > Allodiplogaster sudhausi. The sequence continues at coordinate 3,280,760 of CALZFC010000020.1, forward strand.
AATTAAGTCTAAGAAACAGTTTGAAGGAAAAACAGGAATATTCCTTACAAGCAGGGTCCGGAGTGCTCATCTCGTCTTCCATTTCATCAGGGGAAGACTCCGCGTTATCGTCCTCTTCTTCTTCGTTCATTCCGAGCATATTGTCGTCGCAGTCATCAGTCTGTCTTCTTCTCTTACGGACAGCATCCTCCGCCATGGCCAACGCATCCCTCACCAGTTTATGACGATTTGGTAGAGGAACAAACCTCCGCATTCCTGAAAACACAAAGCTTACTTAAAAACACAATCTAATTCGAAAGGAAAAGTGAATGAATAAGCATTCGCAGTATTCACATTTCCGAAGTGAAGCGCTTTCAAACGAAGCAAGAATTTTCTTACCGTATATATGGCACTACCCACACCAAAAGCCTTGAGATTTACGAACTCCTTGATAAGGCGTTCGTAAATCTTATAAGGCCCCAATTCTCAATGAGATGTTACTAGGCGTATGTCAGATTACCAGAGTCTGGAATCAAGTACTCGTGGGAAGTGGAGTGTGCCAGAGGGTTCATTCCTTCAAATACTACACACAGTCATGTATTTTGCCATTATTCTCTCCTCTCTCGCTCTCTCTCTCTCTCTCTCTCTCTCTCTGTCTCTCTATGCTCTATGTCTCTCTGTCTCTCTGTCTCAATCTCTCTTCATGCCAGTCATCTATGCAGTCTCCCACCACCTCCCCACCTGTACTGTTCCGTCCACAAATGGCGATTTTTTTTTTGTCGATTTGAATCTCACCCTTCTGATAATTCTCTCTCTCTCTCTCTCTCTCTCTCTCTCTCCCTTTCTCTGTCTCTCTCACTCTGCATGCGCTGCTTTTACTACAGAGCGTGGCTCGCTTATCGACGTCAGGTCATCAATGAAGAAAGGAGAATATTTGGGAGGAAGGGTGCTTGGATGACACGGCGGAGGAAGAGTGGGAAAGAGAGAAAATGAATGGGGAGAGAGATAAGAGAGAGAAGAGAGACGAGTGAGAGAAAGAAAGGAGATTGTATTTGTGGTGCTTCGTTGTGCTTATCAGTGAGCAAGGATGGGGTGGGGAAGGACTTGGTGGTTTCTTCTTGCTTGGTCCTCTCCTGTGATGACTCCTTTTTCTCGGCACAGTCTTCTCCTTTCTATTACTCCATAAGAAGTTCCGTCTCCCGCTACCTAACTCCCTTTTTATCAACATCTTTATCTCCCTTTCTCTCTCCTGTTCCGTCTCTCTCTTTCTCTAACTCCTCCTGGATCTCTCTCTATGTTTCTCTCTTTCTCTCTCTTTCTTTACTCTCTGCCGCTCTCGCTCTCCCCCTTTCTTTCATTCTTTCTCTCTCTACCTCACCCCTCTCTCTCTCTACCTCACCCTCTCTCTCTTTTTTCTCTCTCTCTCTTTTTTCTCTCTCTCTCTTTTTCTCTCTCTCTCTCTCTCTCTCTCTCTCTCTCTCCGTGAAGTGATTCTGAACGGTTGCAACCGAGCGCACGATGCCACCCTCCGTTCTATGACACTAAGCCCCGAGCCCTCAGCTGATCCGTTCGTGTCCTCGATATGATCCATTCTTCTTCTGCCTTGCAATTATGGGGTTAGACTCTTCCCATGGCTGGCTTCCGTCGTCATTCACTTTTGAAATGCAAATTTTTCATCATAACCCAGGAAAGATTAACATTCCTCAAGTTTATTTTTATTTTGTTCTACAAGAATATATTCATTTTTTGTTCTACAACAATAGTACCCTATTTTGTCAAGAATGGATAAAAGTTAATGTGTCATTGAGGGTGGTAAGCGGACTGAGAGAGAAAGATGGAGACGGAAAGAGAGGGAGTAAATTAAGAGAGATATAGTAAAAGGGAGAGAGAGAGAGAGAGAGAGAGAGAGAGAGAAAGACAGAGACAGAGAGTGACAGAGCAAGAGCGTGTCATGCAGTAGAGTGGCCGCGTAAGTCCAGAGCCAGCCGGTGGCCTCTCTTGCTAACTTCAACGCATTTCCTTCATTTGCTACCTGTTCGTCTTGTTGTTTGCGTCTGTCTCATCTTCATGCTCTTTCTGTCTCTATCTCTTTCACCCTCTTTCTCCTTTTTTCCTCTTTCTACCTCTTTCCCATTCTCTCTCTCTCTCTCTCTCTCTTTCTCTCTTTCTCCCTCTTCTCTCCCTCCCTTCCTTAACTCAAACAGAGGGAGCCCCCCTGCGAAAGCAGCCGATGATTCACTCGATCGACCCTCTCATTCTATTCTTTCTCTCTCTCACTCTCTTTGCTACCTTCGCTCCTCGACATGCGCCGCAGCATATTTTTCATTTCTATACCAGTAGGGTCGTCGCGTTTCATGACTGGGAATATCTTATCATTGGCAATTGGGGGGGGGCTGAGAGAGAGAGAACGAGAGAGAAAGAGAAAGAGAGAAAGAGAAATAGGGAGAGGGGGAGAACGAAAGAGAGAAAAAGGGCAACGATATATGGATAGAACATGCATATAAAGCAGTGTGCCGATTAGACAAAAAGCGATAGAATAATGGGAAGGAATAAAGAGAGAGAGAGAGAGAGAGAGTGTGTTCGAGAAAAAACAGTGAGACTGGGAGGGACAGAGAGAGACAGAGTAGGAGAAAGAGAGAGCGAGAAACAGCGAGAGGGAGAGATAGGGAGGGAAAAGAGATAACGAGGCGGAGGGTCCTGCCTTACTAGGACTTCGCCGTTGCAGTCGTATGAGTCATTGTCGTCCAGAACTGACTCAGAATCTTCCCCCGCTATGTCTCCTCTCATTCTCCTCGTCCTCTTGTTTCGCCCGCTTTTCTCTCTCTCTCTCTCTCTCTTTTCTTATTTCTCATCGCTTTCATTCCTCTCCTTTCCTTATTTGCATCTTCCTGCATTTCCCTCGCCCACACGCTGCTTGCAGTTCGACAGCGATTTCGACATACTACATATTCCTGGAACAGTCAATTATTTTCAGTCGTCAAGGCATGCCGGTCGATTAACCTGCATAAGAATTGCTCTAAAAAGTTGTATTCTGAGGAAAATTTGTTGACGTATAAAAATATTAATGTTATAGACAACCTATTTCGGTTTATTAGGCAGGAAGAGCGAGAGAGACAGAGAGAGAGAGAGAGAGAGAGAGAGAGAGAGAGAAACAGAGAGAAGGAGAGAGCGAGAAACACTGAGAGACATACGGATTTGGCGTTGTTCGAACTTTCTTTTTGGGCGATGAGCTGCGTTCCACTGTTCCTTTTTCCTATACACGGATTCCCACTTTGTTTGTTTGCGTTCGAGCTTTCTCGTCATCCTTCCCACAGTGGCCGTCTTCTCTTCTCTTCTTCCTTTTCTTTTCCGCTTCCATCTTCGTCTTCTCGCTGAAAAGCAACTGACTCATTCTTTTGGAATCTTGCTGCTACGCCGTATATGAAAAAAAAACTTTATTCTTGTTGAAAAAATGTGACGATAACTTAAGTAGTGAAAAAGGTTATTCTCACAATTAATAGATAATGTTGAATTTCCCCTTAGTATATTCATTCCGTGCGCAGTCGCGACGATATTTGCATTATGAATAAGTAAGCAAATAAAATTCCTTGGCGAACTGCAGAAGATGCGCGTGCTACTTCTTCTTCCTTTCTCACTTGCACTCGCTCAACAATTCCACAATGGCCTACCGACAACGCTCGCCTTCAACCATTATGTCAGGCCTCTTTCTTTCTTTATTTATTTAGCCATTTATTTATTGGTGTTTAACTTTTATTAAAAAAAAATTGCGATGATATTTATTAATAATGAAAAAGTAAGATTGCCCTTGAATCTTCAGCCCGGTCGAGACATCTCCCCGCTCAACTCGCACTATCAGCCATTCTACACAAACATGAGCGTACGCATCCATCACAAACAGAGACTCGACGAGATCACGGAAATCTCACACTTGAATTAGACAAACATTACGTGTCTCATGAGATAGAAATGAAGCAATCGAAAAAAAAACTTCTTTTTTTTTCAATTCCATCATTTCAAATATGTACATAGTACATACATGAAATGATGGAATTGAAAAACATACATATGCTATTGGTATGAAATATATAAATATATATTTTAGATTTTAATTTCTATGAAAGCATTTAGAGAGCGAGGGAATGCAAGAAGAAGAAGAAGTTTTATATGAAAAAATATTGAGGCAAATTTCGACAAATACATAGCTATGCTTTTTTTTCGTGCAGAGGTATGGCAGCAGAATGAACGGTGGCAACGGCAACGCCGGTGGGGTGCAGCTACAGTACCGACTTCTCTCCTACAGTAACCCTGGCTTCTCCATCCCGGGCGGACAGTACTGTAACTGTCCGCCGGGCGCTGACTGCTCGTCCAACTCGGGCGAGGTCGCCAAGTGCCACTTCAACTTTGTCTTCATCGTCACGAGTCCAGGGTTTGCGACTTTTTGCTTGTTTTCTTTTTCTTGCTCTATCACTCTATCTCTGTCTCGGTGTTTCTCTGTCTCTCTCTATCTCTCTCTCTCTCCTTCTCTTTTTATCACTCGCTAGTTCACGCCAACGCTCTCTGTTTTCCTTCTCATTCGATTAGAAATATCTTTTTCCATCAGCAGATACATAAATAGATTGCAGTGAACCAGCACATTACATGGAGACGGCCTACTTTGATCTAGACAGCGGAGGCCGCCTGCCGCCCTCGGGCATGGCCAAGTGGGGCATCGACCATGTCGTCGCCTCAACCACAAAACCAGTCAGAGAGAGAGAGAGAGAGAGAGAGAGAGAGAGAGAGAGAGTGTCATATGGGAGAGAAGGCGAGAAAGAAAAGAGAGTGAGAGGAGAAAAGAAAGAGAATGAATGAGAGTGAGAGAGAGAGAGAGAGAGAGTAGCCCACTTCCAGACGTCTCTTGACGTGTTCGTGCACCACTTCGGCTACAGCCTGAAGCCGGACGGACAACCGTCGTCCTTCGACCGCTTCCACATGGTCGACCACTTCTCCGTCGCTCTCGACAGCATCCTCCCCGCGGCGGGCGGCAGCGTCTCCGACCCGCGCGAGTCCACCGATCTCTCCGGGCTGCTGCTCTCCACCAAGTAGGCTACTGCTTTTCTTTCTTAATTCAAACTCTACCGTAATCTATTTCAACTTACCTGACCATTCTCTCGATATCACATGCTGTCTCGCACCTTGTGTCAGGCGAAAAGGGGGAATTCAAGATTTATTTTTGACTCCTTTAAACTATTTAAAAAAATCTCAAGTGATTAAGTAGATACTCTTGTTTTTTTTTTAATTTAAAAAAGTATATTTAATTATGCAAGGGCAAGAGAGAGAGAAAAAGACAGGGAGAGAGAGAGAAAAAGACAGAGAAAGAGAGAATGACAGAGAAAGAAAGAGAAAGAGAAACCCTTTGCACGCAGTTGTTTGTGCGACCTGCGAAATAGCACGTGAGAATGAGAGTGAGGAATCACAGGGCAGACGCGGCAATTTGAACCTACATTAAAGATTTTTCGGTGATCGCCCTCCTTTAAGTGGAATTTTTTCCAGGATCAGTCTGTACATCGGCCTGTCCTGCTCGGGTTCCTTGATCGGCCCTGAGTGCGATCTTGCCTGCAACGCGTCCTCGATCAATAGCCGCGTGGCCGCGTGCCGCAGCCAGTCCACCGGCTACTTCTCCATCTGCAACTACAACAACAATCAGCAGGTTTCTACTTACTTACCTCCTTGTCATCTCATAACCTCTGATATCTCTTGTCAAGCAAGCCTTCCTATTCTCACTCTTGGCAGGTGGAGAATTGCAAACGATGCCCGTGGGGAATCCGCGAGAACACGTACTGCCAGGATGACATGGGTGGCGTGCTCGAGCCGGAGACGGCGGTTCGTTCTATGCATTTTAATTGTTGTAAAAAAAATCGGCTATTTTACAAGAATTTATATTTATTTAAAAGTGTAAAAAAAATTTAAGACGAACAAAATATTAGAACAATGTGTCTAATCAGGGAGTGGTCGATCCCTCGTACCGCACGGCCACCATCGGCCTCGCAGTGCTCTCTTGCATTCTTCTGCTACTCGTTGCTATCCTTGCATTCTTGCTGCTCTTCAGACGGTCGGGGTTTTTGTTTTAACTCAAGAACAAGAGCAAGATGAGAACAACTTACAATCAATTTCCCTCTTGACTCGTCTCCTCTCTTCTTGTATTAATGTGGATTCTATTCCTTGTTCGTACTCACTATCTCTGTCCTCCTTTCTCTCTACTCTCTCTCCTCCCTCTCTCACCCCCCCCTCTCTCTCCTCCCTCTCTCTCTCTCTCTCTCTCTCTCTCCTCTCAACCAAAACTCTCTCCCTAGACGTGCATCCAAGTCGGAAGATGAGTCTCTTCCTGGCCACAACTACCACGCCGCTGCGACACGCGACTCGGGCGCAGCGGCGGCGCGTCCTCTCCTGCAGACTCGCTACTCTGGCGGCGCGGAAGGCGGCGGTGCGCCAACGCCTCTCCCGCGGACAACGCCGCCCAATCTGGACTCCGCGCCGACCAGTAAGTATTTTATTTATTTTATTGAAAATATTTTATTTATTAAATGGCAACACCTCCGTGATAATAAAAAAAAACCCATCTCCGCACTGGTATAGAATGAGAACGGCCAATGGTTCTGGACTCTGCAGCAGTGCTGTAACCATCACGAGCACGTGTGAATAGTAGTAAACTGTGAAGAAAATGATCGCTTTGTTTGCTCCCTAATCATTATGCATACTTCATGTCTTTTTTATACGAAGAATTAGTCTTATTTGCAATGACTTGCTAATTCGGACGTCACGAGAAAAAAGAGGGATAACTTTAGAAGGATTAGATTACGCCTGGCTTATTCATAGGCATATACATACGTATCTGGTTACTAAATTCATATTTTTAGCTGCCGATTATGTTATTCCCATCGGACACTCGCGCGCGAAAGGGGAAGCTGCCGATAAAGAAGGATTATCAGCCTGGATAGCGGGAGCGAGAGAGAGAGAGAGAGAGAGAGAGAGATTAGAGGGAGGAGATGCGCGTAGATGGAATTAAGAACTTATCAGCAACATTTACATCTGCTGGATTATTTTGCATGCTTCTTTTAATGAGTGTAAAAATAGACGTTTGTGCATATTGCGTTGAGACTATAAACAGATCTTTGAGATACGGATTAAGACGGATTTATGAGCCAGGATATACTACATATCCGGATATATGAATGTACGCTCTCTCTCTCTTCCCCCGTCTCTATCTGTCCCTCTTCTCTCTCTCTCCCTCTCTCTTTCTTTCTCTCTCATCCTCTCTCTCTCTCAGAATCCTCTCTCCGCAAGCCTCTTCCCGTTCCGCCGGCCCACCTCGGCGGCAGCAACTCACTGAACGACACTCTCAACAGCAGCTTCACCAGCGATGTCCTTGTTCGACCGAGTCGCTCGGAGATTGTCTAATTGTATTACTTTCTATTTTCCATGGCTTCTCCCTCTCTCACTGTCTGTCTCTTTCTCTATTTCTCTCTATCACCGTCTGTCTCTCACCTTTTCATCCAGCAGCTCTAGCTGTCCTCTTTTTCTGTATTTTCGTAAGCGAAATGATTTCACTGCCGCTCCGCTGTTCAATATCCACAATCGCTCGTTCACTTCCCATCATGAAAGTGCCAAAGTTGCTCCCTTTTTGTTGACTGCTGTTGTTGATTGGCTCGTTTTCTTTTATGAGATAAGAACGTTCACTTTGTAGGCCTATCGATCCTATGCTAGCATTTCAAGTCCAAGTCATGCTCTTTCTTCACTTTGATATTGCATACATACATACATAGCCTTTGTTAAAATTTTAAAGGTTATTGTTTCTGTTGAGCAGTTCTGCCCGCCATTTCTCCGAAGCTTTTCTGTTTGATTTGATTCTGTTCGTAGAAACCGCAAGTCTTATGACCCTTTTCCTATCTGATTATCACACTCTCTCAACGTTGCTCTTTTCCGCAGCATTTGCCTTCTTCTTGTTCGGCAAGGCAAAACAATGTTACTGGTATTTGCAGATGATCTAATTGTTGCCAGCAATGCGTTCACTTCTTCGTCATTTGTACTTTTCTTTCATGCATTCGCTTATCACTTCTCTAATCAACTATCTTCATACATTGAAGAGATGTTTGTTGTGCGTCCGCCTGAAGATGCCATATTTTCCCTGTTCTGGAATGCCTTTTGAGCCTAACTGCCATTATATACATACAGTTGTTCGAACGTTGATAATAAAATGGTACTAAAAATCACTTATAATCTGTCGGAATACATATTACGATAATGTTATTATGCAGGAAGTCTTAATGGAAATGAAGCCAGGTGGAGGAAAGGGCGGACGAAAGGAGGAACGCGTAGAGGAATCAATGTGCAGAGAATAAAAGACTGAGATGCAGGTAGCATGAGAGAGAATGAGAGAGAGAGAGAGATGGAAGAGAGAAACTTAGAGAGAGAGAGAGCGAGAGAGAGAGAGAGAGAGAGAGAGAGAGATGGAAAAGTCGTCAGCTTCTCGCTCTGTATCCCCGGTAACAACAAAAAGGCCGTCCTTTTCTTTCTCGCCCCTCTCTCTTATCTCCTCTGTCTCTCTCCTCCTCCTCTCCTCTCTCCATCTCACTATCACTCACTTTCTCTCCCTCTCACTCTCACGGGTATCTACTCGCATCTCTCCAACGGGTCATCCTCTTCCACTTCGTACTGCCCTCAACTCCAGTAGACAACTCGCAGGTGAGAGACTTTTCCACTCTGAGTGTTATCAAGAAAATTTAGAAGTTTACAACTTTTTCATCAATCTATAATCCATCCGATGGCATTTATGTTCCATTTTTCCACAGTTGGCAACTATCGTTTATAAAAAAAATCTGCATTTCATTATCATAATAGCATTTTTTTTCTAATAGTTGGAGCTTCCTCTATTTCATCTCCATTAGTGATTCCATTCCAGACATTTCTTAAAATTTTCAACTTCTAACTTCTCTCTTTTCATCTACTTTTATATTCCCTCTACCACTTTCTCTCATTTTCCTCTCTCGCTCTCCACTTCTCTCGCTCTCTTTCCCTCTCTCTCTCTCTCTCTCTCTCTCTCTCTCTCTTCCTCTCTCTCTCTCTCTCTCTCTCTCTCTCTCTCTTCCTCTCTCTCTCTCTCTCTCTCTTCCTCTCCAGGAATGCGACGATGCCATCCCCTTGGCTGTGCTGCTGTCCTTCTCCGGCAGACACGACTCGGGTGAAGCCGCTGTTCCCCCGTCCTGAGCGTGCGTACTCGCCCCGTCCGCATCCTCTTCCGCTTCCGCTTGAGACGCGGCGGGCGGCGCGGCAGCCACGCGTGCCCATCCGCTCCGAGGTTGGCGCAAGAAACAATTTACATTATTCTTAATCTTGAACGAAGCGGTCGTGGACAGTGCTTGTTATGACAATAGCTCCCTAAAAATGTTTTCTGTGAGAACATAAAACTGATGCCAAAATGCATGCGTATGCACAAGAATAAGCTGGACGAGACATGTCAAAATAATTTGTGTATTGCGAAGAAAAGAAAGAGGGAAGAAGAATTTGAGAGAGAGAGAAAGAGAGAGAAAGAGAGTAAGAGAAAGAGAGAGAAAGAGAGAGAGAGAGAGAGAGAGAGAGAGCGGGATAGAGGGAGAGGGAACGAGGAAGATGAAAGAGGAAGTGAGAGCATTCTACTGAATGGTAATGATTGAGGCGCAGCCATCTCCACTTCCCTCTTCTCTTCTCTCTTCCTCTTCTCCTGCCAGCTTCTCCCTCCACCAGCAGCATCCACTTTCTGTCGTGGTAGCCGAGACCTCTTCGTCGCTCTACAACTTTGAGCTTCTGCCCGAAGAGCCGTCAGCCTCGACATCCTTCCACGCCCGCACTCCTCCTCCTCGCTACACTCGCCCCGCTCTTCCCGACCTCCCTCCCCCGGGCTACTCCAAGAGGCCCGATGTGATATCAGCAGAGCCCTCTTCCATATCTTCGCCTCCGCCTTATCCGCCGATATCGCCGCAGGAGTTGCCCTCTTCAGAGACAATCCAAAGCAACCAAGCACCAAATGAGCACCAAGACGGGCCTCTCTCGTCATGACTACCTCATTAAGAGCCATTTTAATCTTCAATAAATCAAACGCCAAACTGAATGTGCATGTCGCCTTTGTGTACATAATGTAATGTATTTGTAACACTTTGAAATGTCTCTTATTACATGATGTCATGTTCGTCAAATCCCATTGAGATTCGGTGATACCTTGTCAACGACGACTTTTGTCTTTTGTATCGATTTCATTGCTGTCAAAAGGAATTTCGGGAATAAAAGAAAGAGATCATTTAGTGAATAAAGGCAAAGTATAAAAGCAACATAGTTTTGTCCAAATTCCAGTAAGAGCGAGACAGTCAGCATTTATTGGAGAAACGTGGTAGCCTGTCATTTGCTCCTTCTCTCTAATGCCAACGTTGCCGTAGTTGTTTGACAGCAAAAGACATACGAGAACTCTAACTTCGAAGGACTTCACAGAGGTCTTTCCGCATAATTATCTGTAGATAACAATCTCCCCACATATAATTTTTTCGAAGCGATATTTTTCGTTATTGCGTTGGCGTAACTGCGTAAATGCCTTTGAACTTTTGTTTTGATGTAAAGCAGAGATGAACACGTGAAAAAGGAACATGATATGAATAAAATGATTAAACTTTTTTTAATACACAACACTTAAAAGGCAAAAGATATGTTTTAGCAAAATATTTGCACTTTCTTTAACAATGTACTCAAAAAATCTACAACCCTCCGGGTGCCGCGCCATTTAAACACGCCTTTTCTTCTTATCAGTTCTTTACTTTTTTCCGTTTTTTCTTTGCTTTTCATTTTGATTGTAGCATGGAGAGCGTGCTTTAAGAGCTGGTGAATGGGAGGTTGTCCACTTGCAGATGCTAGATCAGAATCGCTAAAGAATGATCTTTGAAATCTTCATCGGCTTCGTCCTGGGCGTTGCAGTCGTTTTGTTTGTCCTTTATGTGATTGTCTTCGATCCATGGGGTCCAGTGTCTCCTCCGCCCGGGTTCATCGACCAGTTTCCGCCGATACAAGTGCCTCCAGTACGATCCTTGCCATCTTTAGAGTTGTCTACCCTGTTTACCAGAATCTTATAAAAAGTCATCTCATTGGAGGAGCTAAAAAAGTTCCTGAGAACTGGCGAAGATGGCCAAGGGGCTTCCCGCTGGGAATCTTGCTTCGGCATAAGTTTACTTCTCCACATGGTTTTTCAAGAACACAAGGATACCCGAGCTCTGAGGAGGTAACGTTTTCTCTCTTGCACAAAGCAATGCTCTTTCGTCACTTCCTGGGTACATTCAGATGGCTCCATAAAAGACTTCAAGTTGAACTTAACGATGTTATAACTCGTATTCCCGTTGGCGCCAAGTTCATACAGGTCTTCATTTGACTTCTCGCTTTTTCGTCATGTTTTAAGAATAGCAAGACAAGTTGTTGTTTTCTAGGACATTCGAATCCTTGACTTGTCCCTCGGAACGATGTTTCCCATTCTCAACAACTTGCGCGTCGAGAAATTTGAGATGTCAGAGGATAAGGAGACGTTTGAGGTTGGAGACATCTTTTGAAGACGTGCAAAGAAAGATCGTGTTCATTACAGCGGATCCATTTCCTCGTCGACATGGACTACACTGGCGGTTTTGAGACGTCGATCGGAGTGTGGGCACTCGGAAAGTATGGCCATGTCTCGATTAAAGTGACTCGCCTCAAGGGACTAGTCCGACTTATTCTCTCTCGGCAACCCTACAGCCATTGGACGGTATCGTTTGTCAGCGATCCCGTCTTCGAGTTTGATGTTAGAAGTTATTAATTATCTTTTTTTGGCATGTTCCTGTTTTTATCATATTCATTCCTAAACAAGATGTAATTTCAGGTGAAGTCGCAGATCGAAGGCCACGGCCTCAAGCGCTTTGTCCCGTTGATAACTCAGCAGATCCGGAGCACCCTGAGGAGAAAGCATGTCTGGCCAAACTACAAGATTCGCTATCGTCCCATCTTCCCGAATCCTCTCTTGCAGCCGTCGCCACCACGCAGTCAGTCAAGTGCCTCTTATTAGGAGAGACACGGACACTTGTCCGCTTTCCTTGGCGCAATTTCTCTCTCTCTCTCTCCGCCTCTCTTCTTTTCTCTCATTCTCTCCTCTCTCTCTCCCTCTCTCTTTCTCTCTCCGTTTCTCTTTCTTTCCCTCCTCCACCCTTTCCTCATCTCCTCATCACTTTAGTGGCAGCGATTTTTCTTTTACGAAACCCAAGAATAGAGAAGAGCGTTATCAGACAAACGAGTGAATTTCTAGAATATCATCACATTCCATTCCTGAAGAAGAATGAAGAAGCAGACAGAAATGTTTTGGTTACGAAAGTGGCTTCCTCTTTGAAGGTGCGTTCGAGCACATCAAGCTAGAAGGCGGCTTAGAAGTCACCGTCCTTCAGTGTAGTCGACTCAAGGCCAGCTTACTCGCGCCTACACTCAACTATGAAGTCTATGCGTCATGCACACTTTGTTAGTTACATTTTGTAACGTTGTAGTATTACATTATAGTTGTTGTAGTAGTCTGTGATATGTTATCTTGATTACAATATGATACACACGTGCACCCTTATCTCTATGGGCTGCCACTGTACATTTTTCTGCATTTCGACGTTATTCATTCATTACATTTGCTGCAGTTTTTATTTACATAAACAAAGACAGTATTTGTTTTGTTAGCTGCACGGCCGTACGTGCAGAACTCGTTGAGCAACGCCGATCATCACCTGACCCTCCTGCTTCACTACCATCGATATGATCCGGCCTCACCGATTGGGCTCACATTTGAGAAGGTTCTTTCCGTCAAAACTCCTTTCTTTGTCTATTGTTAGTTTAACAGCGGTTCATATATGCGCAAAAATTTATTTCCTTCCCTTACCATGAGCAGAGGTGCAAGTTGGCCCAACTTTTTTGGGCCCGGCCGGCCCTTAGGGCCTAAAATCTCAACCCGGCCCAATTTTTTTTAACATGTGAAATTCCTACTTCTAATTCGTCCCTTTATCATAAAAAAAATTTTTTCGTTCGATTTACTGTTCACAAAGCTTTCATTTATTGCATTGAAAAGCGGAATACGACTCCTAATCTGCAATATTACGTATGAATAGTACGAAATAGGGCGGTCGTGAGCATGTTCGCCTGCAAATTTACGAAAAACGGGCCCAATCGGGCCCAGGGCCGGGCCCTAGCTTGGGCCCGGCCCGGCCCTACAGGTGGGGGCCCTAGCTTGGGCCCGGGCCGGCCTCGGCCGGCCCGGGCCTCTTGCACATCTGACCATGAGTATTTCTGTCTATCCGATAGAAAAGGTGTTTTTTCTTCTTCTAATGCTATCTTCATCTCTGGCGTGTATATTGCCGAAAGCATATGATTGAATAGTTTTTATGATATTTTAGAACACATTTGCATACGGTATGCGTGCTGTTCGCGTTGCGGATGTTATGGAAGGCTCGCTGGCAGACAAAGCACATTTTAGATCTGGTTAAAGTTCTTCTTCTTCTTCTTCCTTTGCATTTCACTACGTCATGATATACGGTCAACAAGAGTAACGGTTATATTTAAACGGACAATGAACGAAAACAATTGAGGTGATATGATTGTCGCGATCAATAACGTGCCGATTCGAAACGAGCGTCAAGTGACACGGCAGCTGAGCACGCCGGGAGAGCTGCTCGTGCTGATCGAGAGGAGCTTGGACGACGTTGATGATCTCTCGCTTTCGGAACACCTTTATAGGTAGGATTGGAATTTTTATTAGGTAGAATTAGGTAGTTTTTAGTAGAATAGTGTTTGTTTCCTTTTGCATTATATTTTGGGATGCAATCTTTATATATATATATATATATATATATATATATATATATATATATATATATATATATAATAGCAGCATCAGTAGCTAATCTAGACTAATGTAAATCTGAAAAAAATCTGATTCCTTGCTTCACACGAATAATTTGTAGCGTGAACGGTGGCGGCGTCCCTTCAACGACTGGAAGCAACAGTGCACGTGAAGGAGGAGGAGGGCAGGCGACGGCAGCATCCGAGAATGATGAGAGGAAGCAGCGAGAGATTACGCCCTCATCTGCAGATTGTAAGATTTTCACTCTACCGTACCCCTTGACTTCTTTCGATTCATATACAGTAACCCGAGAGTATATTATTTGACTGTTCCTCTAACCATTCAGCCCACCGTCGCCACAGCATGTCCCAACTGCCGACAGAGTCGTCGCTGGCAGAGGACACCGCATCTCATCTAACCGATTCGCTCTCTTCTTCCCTTCATGACATTACCATCAATGATTCACGGTGTGTAGACTTGAACTGCGATATAGAGTTTGAGTTCCTTGCACGGTTTTTCTTTTTTTTAAAGATACAAATCAGTTTATCTGTATATGAAAGTATAATAAAGTAAGCGTACACAGTTGAAAAGGAAATATAATAAATTGAAGACGCCGTAACGAGAACAGCGGAACGGGTGGAGCGGTGCAACGCACGGAAAGCGCGCGCTTGCCGCACGTTCTCATCTCTGCTACTTCTATCGAGATGCGCAGGACCAGGTTAGGCGGGAGATTTGAAATGTATTCTTTGAGTTGAACAGGATTGAACTAGTTATGATTAATAAGAACAAGCTGAATAAGCAAAAAAAAATTTAGATCGGAGTCTCAGCTGAACACGAGTGGAAGTGCGAGCAGATTGGATGAAGTGGAAGAGGAGAAGAGCTTCATCCTTGCCTCGCCCCTTGCCATTCCTCCCAGCAAAGCCACTCTAGCCTCTTCTGCTTCCTCTTCTCTCCTACCTTCGACAGCTCCGTCTGATCTCTCTGCAGCCGCTGATCTTGTTGGTGCTTTAAAACATTCGAAAAATTATGTTTATTCCGAGTGCGCGGGAAATTTGAATACGAATAATACTTGAAGCGCCACAGCACCAGCTCCCTCGTCTCGCGTGTAGAGGACGAAGAGAGCGAAGAGACGAACGGCAGCTTCTACCGTAACCGCCATTCAAGCACGAGGAAGAGGCTGCGAGAGACACTTCAAGCCGGGAAGCGGAAGGTGCGGGCGGGAAATTTGAAACATATATTTTGATAATTCATTTTTTTCTAAAATGGAAAAGAAGGCAGCCTCCTTATTTAAGATGTTCGATTTGATGCCTGCGAAGAAGAGGAATTCGGCGATTCATCCCGGAGATGACGCAGGTTTGGACGTTCTACTCAATGAGCAACTCCAGCCTCCCAGGAATCTTCCGCTGGATGTTCGAGAAGTTACCATTATAAATTAAGATATAGATCCTTTGAAAAAAATCATTAAATCTTTTACATGAATGTTTTCGTCAGGGTCGCCAGTCTCCTCTTCGAAATTTGTCGGCTGCTCCCGAGAAGAAGACAACTCCGGAGGAGAAAAAGCGTCATAAGTTGAGGTGGTTAGTAGAATGACTCTTTTTATGCCGGGAATGAGATTACATTGTAAGATTGTGGTACTATTCAGCACTGGCTCTCACTCTCCGGTGCCACCTCCGTCTCCAACGACTAAGTCCTCGGAGACGCCTTCATCCTCCTCTCGCCTCGCTGGCTCCTTGTCAACCCGTGCCGTCCACTTCTCTACCGATGTGATGTGGGGACAGTCTCTGCATTTCGAACTCGACTCTGCCGAGCCACCGCGAACTGGAGCAAGGCAGGTTTTTCATATCACAGAATCGCACTATATTAAGACGCCAGATTAAATATATTTAGAAATAATTATCCTTCCAGATATCTCAATGTTACAATCAGCGCTCGAGTTGTGGGCGCTCCGCTCGATGCTAAGCCGATCCTTCTCGGATATGTCAGCAGAGTCATTTCTTGCTATTCTCTCTCTCTCACTCTCTCTTTCTCTCTCTCTCTCTCTCTCTCTCTGTTTCTCTCTCTCTCTCTATCGCTGTTTCTATATCTCTCTCTCTCTCACTCTGAATGAGAAACCAGATAGTGAGTTGTAATGGCCGGCAAGTGTGTTTGGATACATTAATATTATTTGCACGAGTGAGAGCTAGTACTGAAGCAATAGCATTTTGAAACCCCTTTTGTTTTCCTTAAAATGAGATCCATGTTAGTTCTTGGAAGGAGCCGAGGAGGAAGGTGCCAATTGTGGAATTGTGTGGCTCCGAAAAGTGGCTCCCATGTAGTCAGTGTCTGGATGCTATATAGAATGACGTTGCAGACGAGTGTCTACGTGCCGCAGCTGCTGGACGACTGCCAGTTGACCCTCTCGAATGCCCACTGCGAGGTCTTCCACCTTAAGCCACCAACCGGCGGGCATGCCATCGACATGAATACTTCAGCCAAGTAATTCTTTACTTTATATAATAACAACTTTATTAAATCTCTAATTTCTATTGCTCATTGTCATATTTATTTGTTTAGTAATTGCCCAATCATTACAGTAACCCGCAGCTGGGCGAGTTCTCCCGCCACGCAGGATTTGACCCGCGCCTTTGCTTTGGTGACATCACACTAAGATTCCGCTACTTCCCTGCTGGACTGCCCAAGAACTCGGCGATAAACCCTTCGTGTGATACCAGGTTAATATTATTTTAATTCTATTTTTTTTATACAAACGATCAAACAATTCTGTGTACTCTAGCGAGGCTGTCAAATGTAAACGAACTAATATTTGCTACTTCCTTTTTAATCCATTATTGTTTCTCTTTTTTAAAGTATTCTTAAAAAGTATGGGGAAATATTTAATGTCTTATTTGACTCCATTTAGTGAGGCTGGCCGAGAGAGAACAGGCGAGACTTCGTCGCTTCTCGAGAGTGTCGATAGGCTGAGCACGTCTTCATCGACATCTGCGCCCGTTCTTCCTCCTTCTTCCTCTTCTACTCACGCTTGGAAGGCTGTCGTTTCCAGCAGGAGTAAGCTAGAATTCGTTTGCTTCTTTATTTGTTTGTGTTATCATTTAGTGTTGTTTTAACTTGTGGCATTACTAATTTTAGGAAGAAACTATTGTCAAGTTACTTTCCTTCTTTCCAGTGTGCGCTTCTTGCCGAGGGAAGATCTGGTCGAAGCAAGGATTGGCGTGTATCCGGTGTCTAGTTATCACGCACTACAAGTGCGCAAGCAAGACGGACTCGGCGATTTGTTGTGCACCAGCTGAGCCCGCGGAAACTGCATTGGTTAATGTTTACTTCCATTTTGATATACTTAAAAAGTTCTATATTAACCTATTGTGATTGCTTTTAAAGCTTCGTCGCGAGTTGTTTGGTGGCGCAGCTGATGAAACGGATGGGCCGGGAGGGCAGCCGCCGCCAACCCCGGCACCTTTAGTATCAAACATTCCGATTGGAGAGAAGGCAGGCCTTACCGCTGAGAGCAGAGGTCGTTTGCTTCGTTCGGTACGTTGTAACGCTCTTATCAGATTGCCTGATTATTAAGGTGAAACGGCGGAGAACGTAAGCAGACGAGCGCGAATCAGATCGAGAATGTCGGAGAAGTTCTCAAGCTGGAGAAGGAAAAGACCAGAGAAGCACGATGACATTGACACTGCAGGTTTTCTTTTTCATAGGAATTTTCATCCGAATGAAATGTATAAGTATTCTTGTAAGTCTGACGATGATTTCTCAGCTAATTTTTAATTGCTTTCACGCCTGAATTATATGTTATTTGGTTGAGAGAGTCCAGAATTTGTTGCAAAATGCAAATGTTTGGGACAACTGTTAGTGATATGATTAATTGTAAAAAATAATTTCTTATAGAAATAGCCGAGAACTGTCTTGGAAACGACGCGGAATTCGCGCCTTCACCTACAGATTCCGTCGCCCGCTCTTCAAGATCTTCTATCGAATCTACTCTCTCTGATCTTCTTCCACTCCTTGAGGGATCGCCGCATCTTCTTGGTTTGTTACTCATCTTTATCACTCTCTTCTCTCTCTCTCTCTCTCTCTCTCTCTCTCGTATACGCTCTAGAATTTTCCCTCTCCACCAACGTTTTCGTGATACGGAATATATATTTCAGATCTCTATTTTCAACCTGGCAACGCTTACAACGAGGAGACGATTGCAAATGCCAAAGCTCTTGGCCGCAAGATATTCGATAACCTAGAATCTGTGAGGAGGCGTGAAATGGTCAACCAACAGGTCGGCTCTTCGTTTTTTTTTGTTGTTGTCTATTCTTTCATATTATTAAATAAAATGATTAGGAATATTTATAGATTGACAAAATTCATGAGGCGATCAAGGAAACAAAGGCTCAGCGACTTGTGGCGTTGCAGTCGGCAGCCAAGGAGATGTCTGAGCCAAGCACTCCTGGTTCGTTCAGTTATGGCCGTTTTGTAATATAGATTGTGAATATTGTTATCCAGTAATAAATTTTTTTTGATGGTTTGGATATATCCTTTGAGTTTTGATTTATTTAGTTTCTCTCTCTCTCTCGCTTCGAAAATAATACTTTTCTCCCCTAACTCGTTTCAGTGGACGTGGCGAGTGACCGCAATGATTCCTCGTCGCTCTCTCTGGATGCACTGGATGAGAGAATGCAAGCGTTGGCTGTGCTGATGCTTCATTACTGCGCTGCACTCCAGGTTAACAGCAACTATGCCATCTCCATCTCACGAACGGTGGGGACCAGAACCATCACAGGATTCGTGTTGAAAGTTTAGCGCTGTAAAATCTGTTAGATTGTAGGTTGCTAAATATAGCTAGGATTCATTATATATTTACCTTTGGAAGTAGTATTAACTTTGATTTTGAGGACTGCAACGAAGAATGCGAGGACGATGTCATTTCGATGCGAAGCGAAAGGGAAGGCCAGCAAATGCCCGGACAAGGACCAAGGGCAGCCTCGTCGGCATCAGAAGCTGAAGAAGCCAGCATCACTCTCACATCTTGAGAGTATCCTTACAATGAGTGTTATTCTATGCCATTCTAGTTGCCCCCCTTGATCTCTTCTATTTATATAGCTCCACATGTTTCCTTTTTAGATTAACTGTGATTTGGAGAAGCAGCTTGTAAAAAAAAGAACTTGCAGAAAGAAGATTTTATTCTTACTAAAAACTGAATCTCAGCATGTTTACAACAGTGTAAATTCCCCTTTCATTCACTCCGTTTTAGATTAGTTTGCATGTAAATGTGCAGAAAGGTTTTAGCGGGAATTTTGTCTTAGGCGAGGTGTGCTCCTATTCTTTTTAATGCCTTTTTGCCTTCTTTGACGTGCTACGCAAGTTTGCTTTATGAGTGCAATGGCTTAGGAACCAAGTGTGGAAAGAGTTCGGATGGTTATCTCATCAACTTCAGAATTTGACCCATTCTTGAACGGTGCTGAGATCGTTCCTTTTTTTTCTCTCTCTTTCTCATCCTCCATCTCTCTCTCTGTCTCTCTCTCTCTGTGTGTGTCTCTCTCTCTCTCTCTGTCTCTGTCTAGACTGCTAGAGAATTGTCCAAAAGGGGAACAATTAAAAAGAAACTATTTCAACACCGCTAAAGATATCTTGATACTTGTTTTTTTTTTCGTGTGCCGTGCTATGGCATCTGATCTACACTTGAGACGACTGCTCTTCCCTTGAGCCATAGCAGTCGTCACTGCAAGTCTACTTCGTTAAGTATTGTGATCCATTCCTACTTATCATTCTGAATGGTACAATTCGAGAAGTCTGCTGGACCAGAAATGTAAAAAATATTTTAGTTGTAATTATAGATATTATATTGTATAAATTATGCTGTAGACGATGCCACTTTTTCAGCCAAAGGTTGTAAGGTTGGTTTTGGGTAATAATTAGTAGAAATATGCTGATAAGTTTTGTGTGAATAAAGAGGATTAAGGTATGGAAAAAAACGTGTTGAATGTGTCTTCGGTGATTGGTTGCTAGCTAAATGTCCATATCTTTATGTCTACGGCCTGGCAAGACGGAGCTTTTCATAGGCTAATGAGTGTGAATGAAAGCGTAGATTGGAGGAATGCTGGGGGACGCCGCGGACGCTGCCGTCTACACCATCTTTGGCTGTGTCGGATGCGTAGCTGGGATGGAGAGGCTCAAGAGGTCGGCTTCTATGGGATACTGTAGAAATTCAGCTTCAGGGAAGCCTTGTATACTGTAATTGGGAGTCGCCCTTGTTTGAGTTGTTCTGTCGGAAGAAAGTTGCTGTTTAGAATTAATGCTTGATATGGAAGATAATGAAGTAGAATGCAGGGAGATTGACGGCTCTGCGAATCTCATCACAGTGTCTTGCTTCGTGTTCATCGTCTCCGAAGGCCTTCTCTCTCGGCAGCTTCTTGGGAAGACGAGGAAAATTCCTTTAAGGTTCATTCTACAAAGTTCATTTTATTATTTTATAATCTTTCTTTTAATTTGTACATTCTCATGTGGACTCACCTGCAAAATAATACCATAACCATGTTGTTAAGAGAATACGTGAAGCTGTCATTCCTCTTCTACCTTGTCAACCTGGCCAATAATGTGGCACTTGACATGGACGTCTCGTATCCTGTCTTTATTATCTACAAATCGGTGAGTAGATTCTAATCGTTTTCCTAGCATAACATGAGGTAACTTGAAAGAACTAATTTAGGCGTCCCTCCCAGCGAACCTTCTCCTTGGCTTTCTGCTCAGAAGACAATACTACAGTTCTCATCAGGTTCGCGCTTTGCATAGATGTTTTTGGAAGAAAATTCATGTTTAGGCGGCTTAAATTGCTCAACTACATTATGTTTGTATACATATTTCTTAAACTGCATGCTTGTCTAGTTGTCGAGACGTTGAAAACGGAGCTACTGTAATGTTTTGGTCAAATGACATGGCTCTGTTGTCAGCGTCTTAACACCTAGTTGATTGTTGTTTTCTAGTTTAGGGTTGGTTATGGATCTTGAAGGTATTCTCTGTTGTTTATGTTAACAAATTTCTAAATACTGCTATAATAAACTAAAGGTTTTAACAAAAATAACTGTAAAAGTTATATTAAAAAAAAGATGTTCATCTGATCATGTGTGATGTTGAAGGTGTTCTCAGTGGTGATGGTGACTCTGGGTGTCTGCCTGTTCACCGTCTCCTCTGGCGACACTCCCCGCTGGGCTCGCCCTCCTGCAGCTCCGCCGATTCAGCTCTCCGACGATGTCGCCGTTCCACCCTATGCCATTGGTAGGTTATTAGGTCATAAAGATGTATTATTATGGAAGTAATACCTTCATCTTATGATATGAAGATAGATATACATGCGCAGGAGTCTCACTTCTGACCGGCGCCCTCCTACTCTCCGCGTACCTTGGAATCTGTCAAGAGGAGCTCTACCGAACTTATGGCCCGCAACACTCGAACGAAGTCATGCTTTATGTGGTATGTGGCCATTTTGTGTTCCTGTAAGATGATCATTCAAAAGGATGTTCTAATAGAAAAAATAAAGGAATTTTCTTGATTCCATATTCATGAAAAATATGTTAGGTAAAAACAACGTTAAAAAAGGAGTATAAGAAGCATGCCAACCATTGAGCATCTCTTCTCTCTTCCGTACTTCTTGCTCCAACGACAAGAACTGGCAGAGGGAGCAGTAGCGGCGTGGTCATCTCCAGGCCTTTTCTTCCCGTGGGCACCACCCCGAGCACTTCTCTTAATCGGCCTCATTTGCATTCTCAACTGGCTCTGCGTTGCCAGTGTGTACAGGCTAACGTCGCTGACCACCTCTCTAAATGTAACCATGTTGTTAACACTCAGAAAGTTCCTCTCGCTTTTCATTTCCGTATACTTTTTTGAGAATGTTTTCTCCTTCTTCCACCTTATGGGAACGTTTTTCGTCTTTGTCGGGTCCGCCCTCTTTTCCTTTCAGCTCTTTTAACATGTTGTGATGTTGAAATGTTATGTACAAATGTTAAGATGGCTTTATTAGCCTTGCGGGTTCTATTCATAATATGGTGCAAATATTGGGAATAAAAGCTGAAAAGTATAACTGTATTGAAAAGTCGACGTGGTTTTGAGTCCACATTGATATCGAGAATAGTAAATTATGAGATCTTGATTGCCTGCGGAGTTGGGAACACTGTCCAGACTAGGAAAAAATTGCTTCCCAGCTTATACGTGGACGTTTCTATTGTGACGTGTATGAGGGGAACAAAGAGAACGGCAGGGAGTGGGCAGAGAAACCTGGCGAGGTTGCGGGAGAGATGTTTGGGCGAGATTGTTTAGCAGTTTGAGCTGGCATCGGATAGAGAGAGAAAGAGAGAGAATTCGAACTAATGTAAGTGACAGAGAGAAAGGCATGGAATGAGGAGTCCATTTGGTAATGCACTCTAGAGAATAAACAAGAGGGATCCGATCATTTCTGACTGAACATGTATGTATGGTGATTTTGCATGATGATGAAATGAGGGGCGGAGGCAAGTCCAGAGAATGAGCCCGGGAGGGGAACGAGAGAGAGAGTGAAAGAAAACGAAAGAGCGAGAGAAGCCATGTAGTTGTGTCATGCATGATACACAAGAGGCTAACAAGGAATGCTTTCGCCACGTCTGCCCTTTCCTCCAATTTTACATGTTGAATAGAATTCCCAATTCACCGGCTAATACCATTCACATGTCTAATACCAATGGACGATTACTAACCAAGCATTACTTATTAGAGGCAATGTAGCCACTTAGTTTCGAGGAATCTCCCGAGCAAAAACGAAAAAGATGGGCTATATTTCCACTTTCCTCTGCTAGTTCTTTCTCGCTTTCATATCTACGCAGATCTTTTACTATTCGGAAGACAGGTCGCGAAGAGAGTGCAAGAAGAATTTAAGTCTGAGTTCTTTCCTATGAATATTCACGTAACAGGGCCGGGTTTTCTGCATGAAATATCCATGACGCGCCATTAAGACCAGCCACTTTGTTCTTGGCCGGTTGCTAGAAATTGGTCAGGCTGAAATTGTTGAATTAGACGCTGGCAACGCCTAAGACCTTGCTCAGATATTAAACTATGGTCTAAAATTAGCTTTATGGATAGTGTGCACTTGTAAGTGCATGAATTTGTGGTGGATGGTAGACCGTGAAAAGCATGCCCCCCACTTTGAATCTCTTGATGGATTCATCTAACTATCTCCTAATGGTCGACAATGATATGTGGCCGTCATCTTATGTAGCGCGAGTTGCCGTTATGATTGACATGAGAACGAACTTGCATGAGTTGTGAAGTCGCAGTCTTTCCTCTCTCTTCAGCCATGACACAGCCCGTGCAGCGATCGGGTTCCGGCGACACTTCCGAGGTTTGTCAATGACACCCTTAAGTAGCTCCCAAACAGTAACATCCACAACTAACCAGCACACGTTGCACCCAGTCATTCCCGATTTGGATGTTTGTCACTGTCTCAGTTATACCATTATAGCCCAGTCTGATGTATGAAACTTCCCTGTCTGAGAAAGAGAGATAGAGAGAGAGGGGGAGAAAGAGAGAGGAGTGAAAACTGAAGAAAGAGGGGAGACCTGGAAGCAGAAACGAAGAAGGAACATAAAGGAACGCTCTCGGCCAATGGGGGAAAAATATGCATGAATTTCCTTTATTTTTGATGATTTGGCAGCGCTTCTGTCTTCTATCCTGTCCTGCTGTGGCAATAATAAAAGAGAGAGAGAGAGGGAGTAGGATATGACAAAGCGAGAGGGGAAAGAGAGAGAGAGAGAGAGAGAGAGAGAGAACAATCGGGATGCACCCCATAGGCTGCCAGCACTTTCTGCTCTCCGATGCTGCCAAGCTGGCTTACGCTTGGCAACCACAGCAGATACTAGAAGAGGGTATATGGAATATCTGGGGAGAGAGAGGAAGCTGAAGCCAGTCGGAATCAGCGGTGAGATCTCGGAAGGGTAGGCAAGAGCAGTCGGATCAGAAGAGTCTCCCGTCCATTCCCCGGATTAGAAGAAGTCCCTCCCTCCCTCCATCCTCTACACGACAATGCAGGGCCTTGAGTCGGTGATCGCTGAATCCCGTCCACGAATGGACGTCTCCGATCTTGCCACGTTCCGCGCACGCAAAGTCGCACTCATCACGGGAATCTCAGGACAGGTCAGAAGGGGGTCATCTTAGAGAGAGGGAATGGGGTCAAAAGTAGATGAGATGGTGGCAAGATTTCAACACGAAAAAAGAGACACTTTTTTTCAAATGAAATTTTTTTGTTGTAAAAGAGAGTAGGAGGGAACATTGAAATGTTTAAAGAGATTAAGGACTAGAAAATATATTTCCTCTCCCAAAATCTCCCTCTCTTCTACAGGATGGCTCGTACCTGGCTGAGCTTCTCCTCTCCAAGGGCTATAAGGTACACGGAATCATCCGCCGTTCTTCCTCTTTCAACACGGCGCGCATCGAGCATCTCTACTCCAATCCGGTCACGCATTCAGGTTGGGGGGTCTCTCTCTCTCTCCTCCATCTCTTTCTATCTAACATATCTGTCTCACCTTGTCTTCCTCTCTATCCTTCTCTTATCCCAATCACTATCATTTTTCTCGATATCTCCATCTCTCTCTCTCTCCCACTCTCGCTCTCTGTCTCTCTCTCTCTCTCATTTTCTCTTTCATTAGCTACCGTATGCTTAGAGGTGCAATTTCAGGTGGTGGCTCGTTCTCTCTCCACTACGGTGACATGACTGATTCTTCCTGTCTGATCAAGCTCATCCGCACCATCCAACCGACTGAAGTGTACCACTTGGCTGCGCAGAGTCACGTTAAGGTATGGAGAATGCTATTTGAATTCCATGAGAAGGTAATAGAGAGAAGAAGATATTTAAAAGGTGTTCCGAGATGAGTGTTGTTCACAGTGAGTGTGAGAGAATGTGGAGGGAGAGAGAGAGAGAGAGACTAAAATAGAAAGGAGATAGAAATATGAGTAAACCTAAAGAAAGAGTGAATAAATGTGAATGACGTTGAGGTGTCCTTCGATCTGCCCGAATACACGGCAGAAGTGGACGCTGTTGGCACTCTCCGCCTTCTGGATGCCATCCATGCCTGTGGGCTTACGGAAAAGGTTTATATTGATTATCTCCACGGTGTGATAAAGAGTAAGGGGAGTTTTTCAGTCTCTAACTCTCAAATACCTATCTTCTTTTCATCGGAGAAATCATGAGCTAGAGATATTAGAAATAGGTTCACGTTCTTACAGTGAAGAGTTTAAAAATTCTGAGCAAATAAAAAGTATATGAAGAGTTTTGAAGGAAACAAATTTGAAGGTCCGATTCTACCAAGCGTCGACGTCTGAGCTCTATGGAAAGGTGCAAGAGGTGCCACAGAAGGAGACAACTCCATTCTATCCGAGATCGCCTTATGGTCAGGATGCATTTTATTTTTGTTACTTATTATGTAACTTAATGTCCAAAAGCATATGATTTGATTGGTCAAGTATGAAAGAGATGTCGATGTTGCTGCAACCTTTTCTATTGGTTTTTCGGTAACGTTGACCAAAAATATTATTAATTTGACGACTTTTTCAGCCGTGGCCAAGCTGTACGGCTACTGGATTGTCATCAACTACCGCGAGGCGTACAAGATGTTCGCGTGCAATGGAATTCTCTTCAACCATGAGAGTCCGAGACGAGGTAGGCAGAGAAAGAGATAGGGAGAGAGAGAGAACAGAGAGAGAAGAGAACAGAGAGACAGAGAGAGAAAGAGGGGAGGTTTAAAAGACACGAAACGGCAGGTAAATTGTGAAGATAATGGATAATGGGGAAAACGGCAAGTGAAGCATATGCCCGGCAAATAAAAAGTTGTTTTTTTGAATTGAATCAGAATGCATGGAATGGATCATTCATTGAGGTGAGACTTTCGTGACGCGCAAGATTACGCGAAGTGTTGCGAAGATCTCGCTCGGCCAGCTGGAATGCGTGGAACTAGGCAATCTCAGCGCCAGACGAGATTGGGGACACGCTAAGGAATACGTCGAGGTGTTGCAAAGAATCTCAGCACAAGCCCCTCCTGTCATTTCTACCCCTATCTTTGCTATTCTCCCTCTAGTTGATCAGCCTCTCTCTTTCTTTTTGTCTCTCTGTCTCTCTCTTTCTCTTTCTATCCCCCTTTCTCCGTCTCTTTCTCTGTCTGTATCTCTCTCTCTATTTGTTCTCAACCTTTCTCTTCTAACCATAAATGATGCTGATATTGATTCAGGCGATGTGGCGTATTCTGCAGCACGACCACGCGGACGACTTCGTCATTGCCACTGGCAAATTCCACTCTGTCCGCGACTTCTGCGATCTGGCATTCAAGGAGATCGGCGTCACTATCAAGTTGGCTTTCCTCTGTTTCTCTCTCTCTCTCTCTCTCTCTCTATCTCTCTCTCTGTCTCTCTCTCTCTCTCTGTCTCTCTCTCTCTGTCTCTCTCTCTGTCTCTACCCCTCTCTCTCTCTTTCTCATTCTCTCTCTGTCGATCTTTCTTCTTTACTTATGCGTACAAAACACTCACCTCATTCGTTGTGTTTTTGTCTAATTTTCATCTGATTCTCCGAATCTTACTCTCGTATATCTTTTCTCTACTTTAGATTTGAAGGCGAAGGAGTGAATGAAGTAGGCAAGGACAGCTCCACTGGAATCGTCCGAATCAGGGTGAATCCGAAGTACTATCGACCGACTGAAGTTGAGGAACTTCTCGGCGACGCAACCAAGGCTAAGGTGAGTTGTAATAATATTTATTTTTGAGAAGATAACGCCTCATCTGTTGGTCTTATACTTTCGTTTCAAGCGTTGTGCTTTAGAAATAAGAACTGTTATCCACAAAAGAGGTGAAACTTGATGCTTTGTTTGGTTAATTGCACCAAACAATCGATGTAAAAAATGCTAAACCCAAATTCAGTGAAAATAACAAAAGGATTTTAGACGAAACTTGGCTGGGAGACGAAGATCCAGCTGCCCGAGCTGGTGAAGGAGATGGTCGCTGCAGACATCGAGCTTATGAAGACCAATCCGTTGGCCTAAGCCTAAATCCCCCTAATTATGTTTTGTTTAATTTATTTAATTATCTGGTTGTAAGGCAGCTGCTAAACTTTCGCCATCGAAACGGATTTAAATTGAAAATGACTGTGATTGCATCCAGCCGCTTTATTGTTTTGTTTAATCCAAACAAAAGTTTATTTCACAGTTCTTGCCTCTTTCTAACCGTAAGATAACAAGGTTTAAATTAATTCGGAACCCTAGATGATGTTATAGCTCGCATGTAATGTAATAACTTATATAACAGATGTAATTGTACGACTAATTGTAAATCATTAAAAAGTGCAAGCGGTTTTGAAATCCCTATTAAAAGGTAAGGGAATCTATAAGCTATGTCTTTCACACGTCCACGTTTCACATTCCACAGCAGTCAATGGAAATGAAATGTGTGGTATGACGGCGAGCTGTACTGAAGATGAATTCTAAACTTGAGGGCATTGGGGAATACTGATTTACATCTCTATAATTAGTTATCTGAAGCATACTGTTTTTGTTTAAAATAAATACAAGTGCGTTCTGACTTGGTGAATGTTCAGACCTATATAAATAATATGATTGAAATCATTTAGCAGCGCTGAACTTACTTTAGCCAGTAGACGGAACGAGCAAGAAGAGCAATCCTTTCTGAAGCTCCTTGAGAAGGAGACCATGAGCAGCAGCAAGTGCGTTATCTTGAAGAAAGTTGACATTCTCTGGGAGTAAAAAGACCGAGCGACAACGAGAAGTTTGAGAGGGAGAGAGGGAGGAATGTCATGTAGAAATTAAAGTATGGAATGTAGAATGTGCCGGATAAGAAAGGCGAGTCAATGCCAGAGGCCGGTCGAGTACTCCCACTCCTCTAGGAGATGATCCAGGCTTCGCAATCTCACACACCATCACTTCAAGTTCATTCTATCTTACACTTTGTCCTTTGCAAGACAATCTCAGAAGAGTAATATGTATACGAGGTGCATAGCGCAGGCCCATCTATGGATTCCACAATCTCTCTCTCTCTCTCTTTCTCTCTCTCTCTCTCTCTCTCTCTCTCTCTCTCTCTCTCTGTCTGTCTGTCTCTCTCTCTCTCTATGTCTGTCTGTCTGTCTCTCTCTCTCTATGTCTGTCTCTCTCTCTCTCTCTGTCTCTCTCTGTCTCTGTCTCTCTCTCTTTCTCTCTCTCTCTATCTCTCGCTCTCTTTCACTCTCTCTCTCTCTCCTCTCTCTAGAAGAAATGATCTGCGAGCGAAAGACGACAGTGATCTACGCAATGAGGGAGCACTCGCTCGCTTCTTACTGCGACTGTCGCTTCGCATTGTGAGATTGCTCATTTGTCATCCTTGCTCATTCGTTTCGTGTTGTTCCCTCTCACTATTATCTTTTGCTAGAGTGACCGTGATGCCCGGGTACGATGCTCCGACGGCGTCGTCCATTCTTAAGCAGAGGACGCGTGCTCGTGTTTGGGCGACTGCGACGACGACGGCGCTGGCGCCTTCCTATCGCAACACAGCGGAGACTCGGCCGCCGCGCCCTCCAAGAGAAGCCGCTGCTGCCCCCGTCCCAGGTATGCACGGAGACTCTCCTCTTAACCTGTTACTTTTAAAGTTTGATGTCTATGTCATTAGACTACGAGGAGATCGAGTTGATCTGGCGAGAGTTGCTAAAGTTGATAAGCTCCGTAGATCACGCAATGGATTGATTCCCAGGATGAAAACTGTAGTTATTAAGAAGTCGCTGACCGTGGTGGCCTTCCTGCTCGCCGTGCCACCTTCTTTCGTCCTCTCAATCGCCCTCTTCTACAGTCTGGTGCCGAGCTCCCTGTGGTCACAGCTGCAGCCACGGACCTTCCAAACGGCGCACCCGATGGCCCTCCTATCCACCGCCCTGGTTAGCTACCCTCGATTTGTTTGCTTCCTTCGAAACACATCGTTGTCATGGTACACCTAATTGTCTAAAGGACAAGATATCAAAACTTGACGAGAGTCAACCATTCGGGCAAGTCATATTTGTGCATTTATTGAGTTGGAACTCCTTGTGACTCTCTTTATACTTTTCCTTCGTACTTTCAGCAACGCCGCGCGCGCCACGAGAAGTCACTGCCGCCCCCGTCCCAGGTATGCATGGAGACTCTCCTCTTAATCTGTTTCTTTTAAAGTTTGAAGTCTTTATCAGTAGGCTAGGAGGAGGTCGAGTGGATCTGGCGAAAGTTGCTTAATTTGAAAAGCTCCGTAGATCAAACAATCGATTGATTCCCAGGATGCAAACATTGTTGTCTGGTTACTTTACTGTAGTTATTAAGAAGTCGCTGACCGGCCCAATGGCCCTTTTGTTGGTCTTCCTCCTCGCCGTCACACGTTCTTTCGTCCTGTCAATCGCCCTCGTGCTCAGTCTGCTGGTGCTCCCGCTGACCCTCCTGTCCCTCCGCTCCTCCGCCCTGGTTAGCTTCTCTCGATTTGTTTGCTTCGAAACGCATCGTTGTCATGGTTCACCTAACTGTCTAAATGACAAGATATCAAAACTTGACGAGAGTCTGCCATTCGGGCAAAATTCGTTTTTGCGCATTTATTGAGTTGCATTTATTTTAACTCCTTGTGACTCTCTTCACCCTTTACAGCAAACGAGAGGATCTTCGAGCAGCTGGGAGACCTGGTCAACCTGGGCAAGGAGGCTGGTCAGTTGGCACGGCTTCTTCTGCTTTCTCTTTCTTATCTGGTTTGACCAGGAAACTGCCAAGCATCCCCCTCTCTCATTCAATAGATCATTCTTGCGTCATCTGCTGGACGGACGAAGTGCTCGAACGAGTGGCTGCCTGCGGACATTGCGGCAACCTTCTGGGCTGTGACGCGTCAGTTGAGCACCATCTATCTCCGTCTCACTATCTCCGTCTCACTCCCTCTCTCTCTCTCAATCTCTCTCTCTCTCTCTCTCTCTCTCTCTTTCTTTCTCTCTCTCAATCCCCCTCTCTTTCTCTCTCTTTCTCAATCTCTCTCTATCTTTCTCTCTTTTCAGATGCGTACTCAACTGCGTACAAGCCGATCTGATGACATGTCCGCTGTGCCGAGTCAGATGGCACGACATGAACACGACACGCCGCCACGTGGTGAGCAGGCCGCCTCACACTCTCGAGATCTACCTCTAGCTTCCCCTTCATCTAACATCTTGTCCACTTACAATGCCATGTCTTCCCCCTTGTAAAATGCCTTCCTTCCTTGCTAAGAGCCTTATCATGATGCATCATTTTCAGATTATAGTTGTACTACTTATGAATGGAATATTTGAATACTGAAATATTATTGCCTATGCACTGGATAAAGACCGGGTCCCTGCTCTGTCTCGTTGATCATCTCCAGACCGCTCTCTTCAGCCACATCCACGGCAATGACACACATCCCCCCTCGCTCTGTCTCGCTGTTCTTACTTTGATTCTTCTCTCCTTGGCCCGTTAGACAAGACGAAAAGCCGTTGCAGTGAGGATATCTCAGAAGAGAGTGCACAAAGACGTGGAGGCTCTGATGGCTAAAGATAACCGTCACACCGTAGATGAGAGGTTTTCAGAGAGGAATAGAAAGCAGACACCAAAGGTACCATCTCGAACTCGTGGAGGAAAAACAGTTGTTCCAGATAGAAGGGAACCTGAAGAGAATATAGAGGGAGCAAGTCAGAGAAAGATAGAGAGGGAACAAAGAATAGAGTACGAGAGCGAGAGAGACAGAGAGAAAATCAGTTGGAAAGAAAACAGCAACATCTGACAGAGTTTGCATCATTTGCTCATTGAACCCTTTAAAATACCGTAGTCGCTGTTTGATGATGACAGTTACGGAATAAGAAATTTGCATTCAAGTTTTTCATCATTTTTTAGTTTTCAATTCAGTTCGTTGCCATCTTAGTCTTAACTCATTGTCGGAGAAATATTTGCAGTGAATAGCGGCGGGTTGCTAGATGTCCGCCCCTGTTCTTCGGTTGCTTACCTTGCGGCAACTCCGACATTGTAAAAGGCTTGCGTCAACATCCACTTCTGCTGACGGCCAACTCGCTTCTTTTGTTGCCGACCTTTCCGCACGAAAGCTCATCTCCGATTCACACCCGTCTAATATCCTCGAAGAGCATTTAGCAAACCTGAGGCAAGTCTTTTGGTTCTTCTTCTTTGATAGGCATAAGAAGGTGAAACATTTAAACGTTATGGTTACTTTTCCAGGAAACTTCCAAGTGTTGTTTATGCCGGCTTTGATCCAACAGCTCCAAGTTTACACGTCGGAAATCTGGTCGTTCTGCTGAGTCTGTTTCGATCGTCTTCATTTGGATGCGAGCCAGTAGTCATTGTTGGCGGCGCCACTGCACTAATTGGCGATCCAAGTGGCCGAAGTACACGTTGGTTATTTCGCATCATTGAGTTTCGCCGTATACTGCAAAGAATCAATTGTTGCTAGGATATTTGAAACATATCTGTAAACTTGGAGGAATTCTGTGAAGTTGTGTACTTTTCTTGTCGTTATGCGTCGTCAGCGCAGGAATAGCTAATAGCGATGCGAGTTCTTTTAGCAAGAGAGCGCGCCGGACTTGAGTTGGCTCACGCGAATAAACTGAGAATTCAGCAGCAGATTGAGCACATTTGGCAGAATGCCAGCAACTTCATTCAATCTCCCCGCCAGCAGATCCGCTGCATCGATAACTATACTTGGTATGAGAAGGTATCATCGACTTGTGAATGACTTTCTTCTTTTAGTTGTTAAATGTAGATTCTGAACAGCTGTAGTTTTTTTTCTTTACTTTGTAAGTGGTTGAATATCAAGAAAGCTACAAACTGGCAGATCGCGAATGTCGAATTGCCTGTTGTTGAGATGGGTTTGCTCGAGTTTCTTTCCACAACTCGCGACTTGAAGCTGGGAGAAATGCTGCGGACGCGAGCGATTCGTTCGCGCCTGGACGCGGCGGCGGAGGGCGGCGGCGTCCCTCTGCCCGAGTTCGTCTACCAGGCACTCCAGGCTCATGACTGGAAGTGCTTGGCAGAGCGGCATCGATGCTTCTTCCAGGCACGCAGCTTATTTACTTTCCAGTCGACTTTATTTTGTCCTTTCATTTTCTTTTATTCAGGGAAAAAAAGTAATGAAAGTGTAACATTGTTCATCCGTGCTAACTTGTTTTTGGAGCTTCCATTAGTAAGATAACGAATAGCATAGTTTTCCCGCCTGATTTGCGAATTTGTCGTAATTGTATATTTCACTCATTGTTCATTACATTGATCATAAATGATAACAAAAAAGTGGTTGTTTAGTTGGGCGGCTCCGACCAACTCGGCCATCTTGACATCGGCGCTCATTTCATTGCGAGGACACTCGGCAAGTGGGCGGGCGGCGTTTGTCTTCCCCTTCTTACGGATGCCGCTGGCCAGAAGATTGGAAAGTCAAGTGGAGGGGGCGGAGCTTGGCTCGACGCCAGCTTGACGTCACCCTTCCACTTTTACCAATTCTTCCGCCAGTTGCATGATAATGAAGCGGCTGTCATGTATCAGAGGTTTGGAAAGATTCGGCTTTGGATTTCTCTTAATAAAGAGACATGTCGTTTTTTTTTTAATGAAACAGTTTTGAAAATCATTCTCTTTCTTCTGGACACGTAATTGTCAATTTCTTCTTGTAAAGGTTGTCGCTTCGTCCTGTGGAAGAAGTAGACGCTCTCCTGACTGAGCACTCTGCCAACCTCAGCAAGTGGATTGTGCAAACTGCGCTTGCTGAGGAGATGACCACTTTGGTGCACGGCAAACAAGCTTTAACGCATGCACAAAACGCCTCCTCCGCTCTCTTTCACGGTGAATTTTTGGATTCCTTTTCTTCATGGTTTTGGGGAACAAAACTATTAAAGAAGGGGAAATAGACACCTCGACACTTTTGGAATTCAGAAGGCTCTGGGCTTTTATTTCCTGAATCGAAACAGGCCTTTGCTTAGCTGAACTGACCTGAGAAACTATTTCAAATTATTTGGGAGCAAAGCTTGTTTAGAAGAATGCTTAAATACAGGCTTCTTGTCAGGGTCAATGGCGGATGTTGAGAAGCTGCCCCCTGAGATGCTGCAAGATGTCTTTGGAAGCGCGGTCAGCATCAGGAGAAGCGAAGTGGCGACTTGTGGGGAACTGGCAGAGCGCACCAGAAGTGATAAGAAAGATGTTGTCCATCTAATGCGTGCTGGGGCTTTCAAGGTGAATTAATATTTCCATTACAGTAATCATTCGTACTTTCTTGATATTTTCTTGTTCTTTATTTTCCGCGATTAATTTAGTTACCTTTATCTTTCTAGGTGAACGGAGTTAAGAAGATGGACCCGGCAGAAGGGCTTTTAGCCTCAAAATTAGGCCTCTCGAATGCTCCATCGATGACCTTGATTGGTTGGGGAAAGAGAAAATTTCAGCTAGTTAAATGGGTGGACTGAGTGTTGTCGGTTGTTTTGTTTTGTTTTTACTCCTGTAGTTTTAATTGCTTGTTAGGATATATTTTCCCAAGTTTTAATATGATAAAGATGTTATTATTAAGCTTTTTTTGCTCAAATATTGAAAATGTGGTTGTTTGCCACGTTTATATCAGTTGTAGCTTAATCTGTTGAAGCTCTTCACGAACCTGCGGTTGTTATGGTGTTTCTCTTGGCAGCGTAACTGGTGAAGAAGCCCACGATTAGACTGCCATCACCTGATCTTCTTGTACTCATATTGGACTACATTTCATTGCTTTTCCGTTCCCTCGCATCTTTTCGTGCCTAATCGCGCGAATGTCCCAGTTTTGCTGTTCTGGGTAGATATCCTGTATATTTATCACCCAAAATGGTGAAGAAATTGATGCCAGTTGAGAAGTTCAGCCACTAGATTCCTTCAGGGTTGATATCTGGTGACTTAATGCTTGCTCGGTTTGAAGTTGAGCCGATTCGCGATTATAGTTGTTGTTGTTATTGATTGTTGGATTTCTAGGTCTTTCGTTGTAGAATGGCAGACTCCAAGGCGCTTCCCGTCTTTGGCTTCACCGACGATACGACTCAACTCGAGGAACTTCGCGCCTATCTCAACAAGAAGGTTCTTCCTAGTTTCTATAACTTTCAACTCTTTTTCTCGTAGGTATTCTACTTTTTCATGTCATAACTGAGGTGATATGGCGAGGTTATTTCGTTCTTATCTCAATTAGATTAATCATCTTCTACTGTTGTTAAGTGACACATTTCGAATTTAAATGGATATCAAGTGGTGGTAAATTTTAGGGCGCTAAATTGGATGCGAGTGGACCGGCCGATCTCCCTGACAATCTCATCGACCTCTGCCAGTACGTCCATCTTCTCGGCAAGGTTGAAAACGAGGTTTGTTGTTTAGGAGATTGATGTCCCTGTTCCCCCTCTCCCTCAAACAGCAAAGTTGTTTAGGCAGACATGATTCTCTCATCGATTTCCTCCTTGTTCATCTCGGTCTCTGACGCGCGTGCATTTGAAGTCATCTCAGCTTTCTGCAAGCAGCTCACCCCCGAACACTTCACCGGCTATGGCTGGGCATCCACGGTGAGTATGCAGTTCTTACGCACATTTAGCTGAGCACTCCATTCGTTTCTTTAACAGTTTAATGTTCCAGCGTGACGAAAATTTGAATATGTTTTTTTTTTCAGAATACAACTATTATTGATTTAGGCTGGCGCAGCTGTGCGAGTTCTCTCGAATCTCTTCCTCGGCTTCGCGAAGCATCCAAAGATACAACAAACCATCTTCATTGCTCTGCTTGATGTTAGTTACTTCTTTCAATTCTTCAACAGTTTGTGCAATTATTTATATAATGTATGTATCATTTTTTTCCATAAGTTCATCTTTTTTTCTTTTGCTTTCTTTTTGTTACTATAATCCACCCGAGCACTAAACTCGGGCACAGAGCATGGTAAGCGTTTTTGTTTTGCATTATTAGTTGCATGAATTTGATGATTAGTTTTACAATTATCAAGCAAAAGCAAGAATGCAAAAGATTATGTAAAATGATTAATATAATTCATAATTACCTCCTTTTCCGTTGAGATGTGCAGCGAGAGTCGACTGATCGGTGAGATGGACACGCGCGAGGAGACCCTGAACAACTACTTCAAGGCATGGAGCTCGGATACGACGGCGCAGAGGGCTATGCTCAGACAGCTGCACGGCGCACTCCTCGCTGACCAGCGGGCTGATCAGGCTGCCAAGGTTGCTTCGCCCTCTCCCTCCTCGCTCCTTCCTTCCTTATCGGTGTCGCTCAGTCCCCACTACTTCCCTCGCCTTCACGCCTTTATTTACCATTTTTTTTTATTTCAGTCGTTCTCTGCCTTTCAGTCCCGGAATTGATTTCATACTCTTGAATCTGCAATATCTTCCTATCTTCCAGCCACGAAGCCTTCCCTTGTTGAGGTGATGATCGCCCTTCTGGAGACGTACACGACGACGGACGCGGCGTCGGCCATCGACGACGCTCGCGAATGCGTGCGGACGGCGGTGGTGGACCCGGCGTCGCTCTGCTTCGACCACGTCGTCAGACTCGCAGCCGTGCGGCTACTCGAGAAGAGCGACCCTCTCATGCATGACATACTGCAGATATTCACTTCCGGCACTCTCAGGGACTACAAGGTTAGGGCAAGGGAATTGGTACACAAGAAAAAATATTTATATTAAAATGTGCATTTTTAAAAAGTTGTGAACTCACGGCTTGCTGGGGGGGGGGAGATTGTGTCAGAGCTTTTTGGAATTCTCAGTGTCGGAGAGCAACGTTAGCTGTAACTGCCATGTTGTTTCGAAGAAAGTTGTGATTTCAAATGGTTCTAAGGTAGTACTGATATTTTTGGTGTGTGTAGCAGACTATTTTAAAGGCTTTTTTAGTACAGCGTTAATAATTTTAACTTTTCTGATTCTATTTTAGCTATAAAAAGTTCTCGAATACTTTTAAGGCATTCGTTGCGAAGAACCCGAACTTTGTGGATACGAAGCTGAAGGTGGCAGAGGCTATTCTCGTCAAGAAGATCCGCCTTCTCACTCTCATGAGCATGGCTGAGCGTAGCCAGGTTTGTCGCTGTATTTAATTTCTATTTTGTATCTCATTATCTTTGAAAAAAAACATCCTAATTCTGGAAGTGTGTTTGAATGTTGTTATTCAGTAGTCTTTTTTTTATTAGAAGGACCCCTGATTTAGGTCATCCCGCTCTCTGAACTCTCTTCGGAGCTGGACATGTCGGATAGCGAGGAGCTCGAGGAGTTCATCATTGAATCCATCCAGATCAACGCCATTTCGGTGCGGTTTTCAAATTTTTTATTTGTTACTATTTAATTACACAATGCTTTGGCAGTGTTATAATGGTTGCGTACTTTTGAAAGGAAATGAATTGCAGGGCAAGCTGAACGAGATGACTCATTCGCTGCACGTCTCTACCTTCCAGCATCGCGAGTTCGGCCGTCCTCAGTGGCAGGCACTCCACTCTCGACTGAAGACTCTCATCGGATCCATTCAACAGGCACACGAGAACATCAAGAGTGTCAACCAAGTCACCATTGTTAGCTAGGACGGAATGACAAAGTAGTACTTATCACTTCTGGTTCTACTGCTTCTTTCGCTGCTCTCATTTGGCTGACTTTCCTGGATTCTTTTCTTTTCTGGCAATTCGATTCTTTACACCTCCAATTTACTAGTTAATGTTGAGAAAGAATGGTGTGTAACTCATTCCGAGCATTTTTCTCCTGGCTAATAATTTACTCTGGTGGAATTCATGGTGGATATTTATCCGCTATAACCGTACCCCTTTGTTGATGACAACATTTTGTTGTTTTGTTGCCGTCTCCACCATGCTTAAATTGTTTTGTCCACCATTTCTTGCTGGCATAAAATGTTATGTTATTGAATTAGCCATATTTTGAATGTTCTGTTTGCAACTCGTTAAGAATCGAGAATTGTATATCTTGCGTTGTCTGCTGGGTCACTACAGCGAAAGTTTAGTTTGACTTCCAAGATAGACTAGAAGGCCGAGTCGGATAGAAGAAGGAAGACTCGAAAGGCGAAGGAGTACTTGAACGGGGGGGATGGCGGTGGACGGGCTGGTGGATACGGTCACCACGCACAGGGAGCGGCCACTCTGGCTGCATGGCTGCATTGCTCCCTTCGGTGTTGTCTACGCCGTTGTTGCGTATGTCTGGATGGCCGTCTACGGGGTCGATGACTACTACGAGGCCGGAGTCATTGCCATCGCTGTTGTGGCGCTTCTCCAGGTTACAGCTTTTCTTTTACGATCAGTATTCGAAGATGTCTACGGAGTTGAAGGCATTGGTATGCCAGTATTATCTAGTGCTATTTTGTTTCACTCCCAGTCCACGATGCCTCGCTCTCCGTAAGCAGGGTTCCATTGGATTTGCTTTGGTATTTGAAGTTGGAAGTAATTTTGCAGTCTTTGCCAAGACTGTTATATCAGAGAGACATAACAGTTGTTATAAACTGTTATACCAAAAGCTATCATCGTTAATGGTTCTTTCTACTCAGGCCCTGACCTTCCTCTTCTGCCATTGGTTCGTCTCCTTCCACTGCCTCATGGCCTGCACGAATGAACCGGATGTAACGAAAGCACGGCTGGTCAAAGTAGTGCCAACGGCCAACAATGGATGGGCTGAGATTGTTCCACTTTATCACTCTCGAGTCAGCTTTTTCTCCTCTTCATTTCCTATCTATCACGTCCATTTTTGCAAATCGATAGCCAAGGGGAAAGCTTTTCTTTCAGAAAAACGGCCAGGAGAAGATTCACTTCGAGTTCCAAAAAGTGAGCTATGCCTACGACTTTGACAAGAAGAAGTTCGAGACGGTTGTCTTGGACACTTCCCAGCCACTCAAATATTATCAACAATCAAAGGGAATCGAGAGTGACGAAGAACTGATGCGGATCAAGTACACGCTTGGCGATAACAAGTGTGTCTTTTATATCTTATTTAGGCGATCAAGTCTTTTTGTTTACTTTTTATTGTGAAAGCATTGTTCTTTTATTATGAAACCATTTTTTTATTGTGAAATTATTTCAGAATGGAGATGGTAATTCCTCAATTCATGGATCTCTTCAAAGAGCGCGCAACTGCGCCATTCTTTGTCTTTCAAGTTGGTGCTTCTTGTTTCCTGGGGAAGAAATTGATCGCGAATTCCCCCAGATGTATGAGAAATAGCTAGTCTGCTATTTACAAAAGTAATTTGACAATTTGAAATTGGCGCCTTCTCGTCTGAATAAAAAAGTCCAGAGCATGTGATTGATTTAGAGAGGAGTTTCATATCATAACAGAAAAGAAGTGAACATTTCCAGGTGTTTTGCGTTGGTTTATGGTGCCTGGAAGACATGTGGTACTACTCACTCTTCACCCTCCTCATGCTCATGACTTTCGAGGCTACACTCGTCAAGCAACAACTCAAAAATATGGCCGAGATTAGGAATATGGGCAATACGGCCTACAAGATTTATGTCAGTTCTTTTAGTTCTCTTTATTGAAATTTAAAGTGTTCTTTCCTCTTCAGAGAGAGAAGGGAGAAAAAAGACCGAACTTTTAGGCATACCGTAACCGAAGATGGAATCGAGTCAACTCAGACGAACTTCTGCCCGGTGACATTGTTTCGATGAGTAAGTAACTTGATATTGTATGCCTATAATTTCGGTGTTAGTTCAGTAATCCGGTTGTTTTCTAGCTCGCAGCGGAGAAGGGCAGACGGTGCCGTGTGATCTTTTGCTTCTGCGCGGCCCATGCATTGTGGACGAGTCCATGCTGACCGGAGAAAGTGTCCCGCAGATGAAGGTTGTATTTACTGCTGTAGTCAACTCAACGTTCCATTCGACAGTTGAATTAAGGAGCCGATTGAACACGTAGATGGCGATCATATCTTCGATATCAACGTGGACAGCAGACTTCATCTCATCTCGGGAGGCACCAAGATTGTTCAGCACACTCCGCCTGGTTAGAGGGAGAGATTGAAGAGAGAGAGAGAGGGAGAGATTGAAGAGAGAGAGAGAGGGAGAGAGAAAAAGAGATGAGAGAGAGCGGGATATTAAGAGAGAAGGAGAATAATTTTCAGCAAAGAATGAAGGAGGCCAGAAGTCTCCTGATAATGGCTGCATCTGCTATGTCCTTCGTACCGGATTCAACACGAGCCAAGGCAAACTGCTGAGGTGAGAAGGGAGAAGAGAATAAAGGAGATTTCGATGCTTAATTTTAAAAAGAAGTGCAAAGTAATGGTTGAGGACAATCATGTTCGGCGTGAAGCGAGTGACTGCCAACAACAAGGAGACATTCGCATTCATTCTCTTTCTTCTCATCTTTGCCATTGC
The DNA here is from genome assembly GCA_945643635.1 of Allodiplogaster sudhausi. Classification (NCBI taxonomy): domain Eukaryota; kingdom Metazoa; phylum Nematoda; class Chromadorea; order Rhabditida; family Diplogasteridae; genus Allodiplogaster; species Allodiplogaster sudhausi. The sequence goes on from CALZFC010000020.1 coordinate 3,319,962, forward strand.
CGCTGCCGCCTATCTCTGGATGAAGGGTTGGTTGTGGAGAGTAAGAGAAAGAGAGAGCGAGAGAAAGAGAGAAATGAATAATGGGAGATTGCCGCTTTTCTTAAAGGAACGATTGACGAGACTCGCAGCCGCTACAAGCTCTTCCTGGAGTGCACTCTTATCCTCACGAGTGTCATTCCACCCGAACTGCCAATCGAGCTCTCTCTCGCTGTCAACAATTCGCTCATAGCTCTTCAGAAGCTCGGTCAGAACTGTTTTCGATATTATTTTTGTCGTTATATTTGCACAGTGGTTTTCGACTTTGTTTTGATTTGAGTTATCTTTCCTTCGTGATGATTTAAATTTCACCTGCATTTATGTATTAGTTGCACATTACCTATTTAATCCCCCTATTTCAGGAGTTTTCTGCACGGAGCCCTTCAGGATTCCATTCGCGGGCAAGATTGACATGTGCTGCTTTGATAAGACGGGCACTCTCACGACGGACAAGCTGGTCGTCGAGGGAATTGCAGTGGGGTCAGTATGCGGAAATATGGGAAATGTCGGGATTTTGGCAAACGTTACTTTTCTTCTTGGCAGTCTAAGATTTGGGACTAATGTGCTGATGGATTTATTTCCTTATCTCCTTATCCAGTTCCACATTTCAGTTCCGTTGGCATATATAAAGAAAGTATAATATCTAACGCTTGATTAATTCCAACATCAATCCAATGCTTAAATAAGCTAAGCGAAAAGTGAAAATCAGGTTGTTTATCGTGAGATTTAGAGTTCATTCGTTCATACCTGTAAGTGCATTCCGTGCTTTCAGTGACAACGCAACTTAAAAGCCAGTCACATTTCATCCTCTCGTATTCCAGATGTGATGACGATGACAGCCTCCGTATCATCGCCTCTCCATCGGACTCTGAAGTGAGCAAGGGAGAGCAAGTTCTCGCTTGCTGCCATTCTCTAGTGAGACTGGAGGACGAGCTTGTCGGAGATCCCCTTGAGAAGGCCTGTCTCAGCTGGCTCAACTGGAGCATCACCAAGAGTGTGTTCTTCTATTTTATTGTTATTATTAATTCCTTTTATTTTTTTAAATGCAATTTATGGTTAGTTGAATAAAATTGTTTCAAGTCATCCAGAATGTTCGGATTGTAATAGAATTAAGATGACACTGTGCTACCTCCGCGCAAGGAAGTTCTTCCCCTCCGTGTCTTCCATCGTTTCCACTTCTCTTCTGCCAACAAGAGGATGACTGTGATTGCTGGCTACATCCCTCCGGGCACAACCGAAACTCGCCACGTCTTGGCAGTGAAGGGAGCCCCAGAAGTGCTTGCAAGCATGGTCAGCAACCCTCTTAATTCTATATTAGTTAATATAATTTTCGAAAAAAGCTCTTAAAGGGCAATTTGTTGAAGGAAAAGGAAAAACACTTTGTTTGAGAGAAGAAAAAAAGGTGAATTTGATCGAGTTGATTATTTAGTTTGCCAATGTGCCCGAGGACTACGAGAAGACTTACACTCGACTGACTCGGCAAGGTTCGCGAGTACTCGCACTTGGCATCCGCCAGCTGGGCTCGCTCACGACGCAACAGGTCTCTCTCTCTCTCTTTCTCTCTCTCTCGCTCCTTCTCTCTCTCTCTTTCTCTACCTTTCTCTCTCTCTCGCTCCTTCTCTCTCTCTCTCTCTCTCGCTCTCTTTCTTCTTTGCTCTCCACCTTCATCACGTACCTCTATTACTTCTCTCTCAATGTCTTTGCCCTCTCACTTCTTGCTTTCTCCATTCCACCCCTTACTTTTTTGTTGTTCCCCATCTTAATGGTCATACCAGATTCGGGATACTCGCCGCGAAGATTGGGAGAAGGAGATTGAGTTTGCTGGTTTCGTCGTCATTTCTTGTCCCCTCAAGCCGGACACCAAAGCCATGATTAAGGAGATCATTGACAGTTCTCACAAGGTTGGTATGCATGTTCATTTTCTTTTTTATTTATTCACTTTTTATATTATTATTTTTAAATATACACAAAACTCTTCTCCTCTTTTCGGTGTCAATCATCACTGGTGACAACCCGCTGACTGCCTGCCACGTCGCGCGCGTTCTCCGCATTGCGAATCGGAAGAAGATCATGCTCATTCTTGACGAGCCTCACCAGCAGAACGGAGAGTGGAAGTGAGTGATGGACTCTGCTATTTTGGGGCTATTCAGTATAGATACTGTACCGAGACATCTTGGTTACGGTAGGAAGGAAGATGCACAGATTGCGTAAATTTAGGTGGCGATCGGTCGACGACGGCGAAGAGCATGAACTTCGGCCATCTGGATCATCCATGAGAGCATTCTTGGCCGATTATGAGCTGTGCATAACTGGAAGCGTGAGTTGAGAGAGAGAGAGAGAGAATGAACAAAGAGCAAGAGAGAGCGAGCGGGAGAAAGAGATGGAGATTGCGAGAGAGAAAGAGTGCGAGAGAGAAGAGAAAACCTGACATGTTATTTGCAGGCTTTGACTTATATGATTGCACACGAGCATAACTTCCTTCGTCAAATCATCCGAAATATTACTGTCTTTGCTCGGATGGCTCCTAAACAGAAGGTTGCTTTTGACAGAACTCACAATGAGCTACTTGAATGCGAAGAAGAGATTTGATTTTAGCTGGAAAGTTGATTGTTGAGTGAGAATGAAATGCTTGAGGAGCGAGTGATCAACGAGATGAAGTCTCTTGGCTGGACTACGCTGATGTGTGGCGACGGCACCAACGACGTAGGCGCGCTCAAGCACGCCAATGTTGGTCAGTGCCGAGAGGAGTACTGTCACACTAAAAAGATGACATTGTGACATTGAAGAGGAGACTTTGCAAGACAGCGGGATCCTTTATGTTTCTAAGCGCATTAGAATTGTGATATAGACAGGCTGCATCTTGTTTATTAGCAGCACTCGCATTACAAGCAGGAATCTGCTACTTGGTGTAAAAAATACTGTGACGTTGTATGCAATGTTAATTTTAATACGTATTTTTGAAGGAGTTGCTCTTCTGTCGCATCCCTACGACGCGACAAAAGTAGCTAAGCTGAAGGAGGAGAAGGAGAGGGCACTCGCCACACTGGCTGCCAGTGCTGGTCCTCTTGCCGGCGCTCCCGGAGTCCCTCCAGGACGTGGTCCATCCGGGGTCGCGCCCGGTCGAAGGGGAGAAGCGCCGGCTGGCGCCAGACCAGTGGCCAAGACTCCCGCTCAGGCCGCCATGCAAAACAAGCTGGCCGAAATGATGAAAGAGCTTGAGGAAGAGGAGAAGGCGCAGGTTGTCAGGCTAGGCGATGCATCGATTGCTGCGCCGTTCACCAGCAAATACACGTCGATCCAGTCGAGTCAGTCGTGTTCATTTTTGATATTCAAATGGAATCTAGAGATTACTGTATTTTGAAGATTCAAGAGATTACTTTATTTTACCAATTCCAGTCTGCCACGTAATCAAGCAAGGCCGTTGCACGCTCGTGACGACTCTTCAAATGTTCAAGATCCTCGCTCTGAATGCTCTGATCTCTGCTTATTCTCTCTCCGTTCTCTATCTCGATGGCGTCAAGTTCTCGGACACTCAAGCAACCATCCAAGGTCTTCTCCTCGCTGGATGCTTCCTTTTCATCTCACGATCCAAGGTTGGAGAATATTCCTTCTGATTGTCGTAGGTAAGAAATGCGTAGAGGCCAGAACAAATGTCTCGCATTCGAAAGTGTGCTCCCCTTTACGGTATGCTTAGTGTATTGAGGACACACCCCTTTTGTTCCATTTCTGTATTCAAGACACGCCCCCTTTCAGCCCCTCGCCACTCTCTCTCGCCAACGCCCTCTTGCGAACATCTTCAACGCGTACACCTTGCTGAGTGTCTCCGCTCAGTTCGCCGTCCACTTTGCATGCCTCATCACGGTTGTGAATGCTGCCCACGAGGCGGCGCCAAGGTTTGTGTTGTCTGAGCTGTGCTAGGCCAGAGCTGCTCTCTTCGTGGATTCTCTCTGTTTGGGGAAGCTTTGTTAGTGATATACACTGAATGTAGAATGTCTAGTGAGAGTTTTGGAACTCAGCTTGAAGAAGCATGGGAAAATTATGATTCTATTGCTAACCAATTGTATTCAATCATTCTATTCTAAAAGCGAACGCACCCAGGTGCATTTGAAAATTGCAGAAATTGCATGTAAATATCTGTACTCGAAATGACTAATAAATAACTGTTGTACATTTTCAGAACTGAAGCAGTTGATCTCGAGGCGAAATTCACTCCGAATGCACTCAACAGTTGTGTCTACATCATCTCCATGGCACTTCAAGTCTCAACGTTCGCTGTCAATTACAGGGTTGGCTCTTTCTCTGCCTCTGTCTCTGTCTCTCTCTCTCTCTCTCTCTCTCTCTCTCTCAGTTTTTTTTATCTCTTTCTCTCATCCCATATCCTAATTTATGTTGATGCTTTTTTTTTGTTGTGGATGCTAATTATTATAGCTTGAACAATTCAGGGTCGCCCCTTCATGGAGTCGCTGCTGGAGAATCGGCCAATGCTCTACTCCCTGATGATCTCTGGCTTTGCTGTCTTCTCCCTTGCTTGGGGAGCTTCAGACGACCTCTTGAAGCAGTTTGAACTTGTCGAACTTCCTGATGCGGTTGGTTCCCTAAATTGTTTTATGTTTATTGAAATTTGCAAAAAAAAGTGATATTTTGCTTGACAATAATCTTATTGAAGTAAAGTATTTATTATTCATCATCATTGTGAATAACATTCAGTGCAATTTTTTTTTGCTTATATTGGCAATATATAAAAAAAACAGTCTTTTTTTCAGTTGCGCAATCTGGTGTTGACGTGCGTATTCGGGGACTTCATCGGTTGCTACCTCATCGACCGATTCCTCAACTTCATGCTAGGAGATATGTTCTAATTCGGGGCGTCTTTCTTTGTAGCAATTTCCACTGTCTTAATCCCTATTTATATTGATTGACCCTTTAAGATCATTCAGTTTCACGGTTGTTTTACCCATTTCCCTATGGCTAGGAATGCTAGTCTTCTTCTTCCTTTCCAAATGCGACATAGGCATATTCATCTCTTCATAAGTCTGCTTACAACGCTACCAAGCACATCTAATCTTGTTCTGTGCACGAAAAGCCCCTGTTTTAACAATGCTTCTTTCAAACTCTCTCTCATAGCCAGGTCCTCTTCCTACGGTGGCGGATCTGTTGTAGAATTATTTATTATTCGGAAATAACGGTAATTCGGTCATTTCTATGATGCTTACGGCTGAAGAAATAGATGGATAAGTCATTATTTAGCTACAATATTATTCAGTTAGGTTTTAGTTGTCTTTTCTGGTGGTGTTTTGCCGTTTTCGACTCGTTCCTATTGTTGACTTCCTGAACTATGAGCTTTTGTTTATTGGTTTTTCTGCAGGATTATGGTATAAACATATTCCTGTTGTCAGAGATGTGTTTGCAGCCGGCAGAAATGGATTAATGTGCTATCCCCTGATATATCTTCCCAACTATAACTATAATATGACAAAGATGTAACTTTCGAGTTTAGTTTGTAAATTGGGATCTGGTTGTCTTGTTCTTTTTGAACAAGTTATAGTTTACAATAGTGGTAACTTGAATGGTTTAATTTTCGTGGCAGATTTCGATGGCAGAAGATGATGAGCTCAAAAAGGTGGCAGAACGTGTTTTCCGGCAGTTCGCCATTGAGCATCTATGTAGCTTAGTGCCCGAGTTCTCGATCGCTTCCAGCTATGAAGAGTGAGTCGAAGATCGTTTATATTGAAATCATTTGATAAGTTAATTAATGTTATTGGTTTAAAATTAGTTTTTACAATTGATGGCAGTACGTGCTTGCTAATTAGTTATTTGTGCTCATGTTTAAGACAAGAGGAGGCTGATGAACCACCACCACCACCACCACCAGAAGACTTCCTTGACTCCTTTCTACAGCCACACGAGCCGAGCACTCGGTTTGCCGTTCGATTCTCCGAGGAAACTGGTTGGTGAAGCGAGAGAGAGAGAGAGAGAGAGAGAGGACTCAACGGACAGTGTGAGAGAGATAGTGACAGCGAGAGAGAGATAGAGCGATAGAGAAGACATTGCTGCGCTCAGGTCTTGTGGAAGGAGTCGATGAGGTTGCTCGTGACCCCGAAGAGTTCGGTGCCGCGACCTCGTCGACTTCACTGAAGCGAGGGCCTTCCACGGGGGCCGGCGGAATCCGCGGCTCTTCCTCGAACATTCCTTTCTCTCCCGGAGGCATCGACGATGAGATTGAGAGTCTTCTGAAGGAGACCAAAGGGACGGTAGAAGATGCTTCCGAGGACAGCCGGATTCTTGCTGCAGCAGGTTGGAAATAGGTGGAGAGAGAAAGAAAGCGCGAGCGAAAGAGAGAGTGAATAAGAGAGCTCGTTGGGAATGAAATTGATAAATATTCAGATGCGGATCTGATTGTGATGGTTCCTGGGCTCACTAAAATCGCGGACTTTCTTCCTAAAAAGACAGAAACGACCACTCCACCCATTCCTCCGGCTCCTTCAATCGACGTAGAATCGGCTGATCTCTTCGAATTGATGGACTTTCTCTCCGCGGATACTCCGGCTATATTTCGAGAACCACCTCCTGCAGCACCGGAAAACAAGAAAGTGGTGGAAGAGGCGAAGGATCAAGAAGGAGAAGATGTTGTTGATGAGACGATCGATGTAAGTGATTACTACTATTTTAATTGATGAACTCTTCATTTCTCATTAACTTTAGGAAGGAATGATTACTCTGATCAAAGATCGCATAGATTATATGACGTGGACAGTCTATTGATATATTTACTTATATACATCAGGCGGCTCTCTCATCTCTGTCTGAAGTCAAGATTTCTGAACCAACGTCGTCGGTGGCTCAGCTGCAGCCATCTCTAGTAGTCGCTTCTCTTTCCCATGCCAACGTCATTCGCACGGACGCTGATCTCCCTGAATTCGCGAAGCTCGAACCGATCATGGCTAAGAAGGTCTCTTTGTTTTAAGTCTAATAGAGAGGAAGATTAGTAAATGGGCCGCTTCCATGGGAAGGCAGCCGGGGATCGGACAGTTATCTTGTGCCTTGGAAGATACAGAGAACTGCATAAGAGAGGGTCACTGGAGAAGACAGGGAAGTGTTCGGAGGGCGAACATGCGTGTTGTAGTGTGTGTTAGTATGACTTGAAGACTTGGTTAATAATTGTAGTGTACTTACAGTATCCGTTCCGGCTGGATCCCTTCCAGCAGGCGGCCGTTGTGGAAATGGAGAAAGGCGAGAGTGTCTTCGTGGCTGCGCACACATCGGCAGGCAAGACGGCCGTGGCTGAATATGCGGTCGCACTCTGCAAAACGCATAAGACTAGGTAAGTTACCTTTCTGCTTTCTTTCTCTCTCTCTCTCTCTCTCTCTCTCTCTCTCTTCTCTCTCTGTGTTTCTCTCTGTCTCTCTATGTCATTGTCCGCCGTTCTTTCTCTCTCATCTTTTGGTTGATCCCCTTGCTCTTGCTCTTGTTCTCGGTACTTGACTCGTTCTGCCCTCTCCTCTCCACCCTTTTCTCATACGATGACATTAACAGTTCTTCTCATCAGTCACCTTTTGCAGGGCAATCTACACTTCGCCGATCAAGGCGCTGTCGAATCAGAAGTACCGTGACTTCAGAATGGTCTTCGAAGATGTCGGCCTGGTCACCGGGGACATTCAACTGAATCCAGAGGCGTTCTGCCTGATTATGACAACTGAAATCTTGAGGTTCTGCAAAATGTTTTTTTGTGCATTTTTCTGTCCGCAATAACATGATTCTCTTGAGATCGATGCTTTACAACGGCTCAGAAGTCATCCGAGAGCTTGAATGGGTGGTCTTTGACGAGGTTTGTACTAAATATTTTGATATTTTTTTAATTGATTTAGTAAACAAGTATAAACAAGTAACAAATTCGTGGCCGTGATACTAAATTCAAGCACTACAACAGGTTCACTACATCAACGACGCAGAGCGAGGGCATGTCTGGGAAGAGGTTCGTTTGTGAGGATCACAGGATGTATTTCGTTGTAGTTTTATCAAAATCTGAATCTATTTCAGGTCCTGATTATGCTTCCCAAGCATGTCAATATTGTGATGTTGTCAGCCACAGTACCGAATTGCGATGTTTTCGCGGATTGGGTTGGGTAAGTGAAGGGTAGATGAGTGGAGAGAGAGTGAGAGAGAGAGAAAGTGTGTGAGAGAGAAAGTGTGAGAGAGAGAGAAAGTGAGAGAGAGAGAGAGAGCGAAAGAGTACGAGGACATGACCGTGAGAAGTGTACGTGCCAGCCGGATCAAGCACCGTAAGATCGGCGTGGTGAGCACGCAGCATCGGCCAGTGCCCCTTGAGCATTTCATCTACACTGGCCAGGATGGCAAGACGAAGAAAGATCTCTTCCTGGTCATCGAGAAGAATGGAGAGTTCAATCGGTTCAACTACGCCAAGGCCGTCCAAGCAAAGGCTCGTTCGTTAATGTTTAATTTAATTTAATTTAACATGTACTGTTTGATAATAAAATTGGAAGAGTATATCAGGCAAATTTTAATATTCTTTATTTTACAGCAAGGCATCAAGCAGGGCGGTCCACCACCGGGTGCTCAGCAAGGAGCAGCAGGCCGTGGTGGCTACGGGGGAGGAGCGCAGAGGGGAGGAGGCGGATGGGGAGGGCCGCAGACGAGGGGAGGAGCGAGGGGCGGAGGAGGGCAGGGTGCAAGGGGAGGAGGAGGACAAGGAGCAAGAGGGGGAGGAGGAGGTGGGGGATACCAGCACAGGGGAGGAGGATCGAACAATCGATCAGGAGGATACAGTAGGAATGTTAGTATCTGCTCCCGTGCAGCTTACATTATAGCTATCTATTCATTTCTCTCTCTCTCTCTCTCGTAATATCTTCTCTCTCAATTTCTTCCTTCTTCTCTACCATCTTTCTTAACAACGACACAGCTCATTGTCAGAAGAAGTCCCCATTCCTTCCAGGATAAGAATATCTATCTGAATCTGATCGACCACCTGCGAACACTCGATAAGCTCCCATTGGTGTGCTTCGTCTTCTCGAGGAAAAGGTGATGACAAAGTGATAATGTTTTGTCGTGCAATTTACGGATTTCGGTTACTAAACTTCACTTACAATAATACAAAGATGTTATGCATACTTAACTATTTGCTCATTAGATGTGATGAGAATGCGCAGCTGCTGTCCTCGGTGGATTTGACGACAGCCGTTGAGAAGAGCCATGTCACCACCTTCTTTGCACAGTGCACCAGTCGCCTCAAGGGCTCTGACAAGGAACTGCCGCAGGTGGGAAATGGAAGAATATTGCTTTGTAAAATTAAACTTTTTCTTTTTATTTCCACTTATCTGCGTTTGATGCTAGGGGATATTCCATGATTGATCTTTAGGAAGAGTTGTGGAATACCCCCATTTGCAGTTGCTCCGCATGCGTGAACTCTGCCTGCGCGGCTTCGCAGTCCACCACAGCGGAGTGTTGCCGATTTTGAAGGAAGTCGTCGAGATCCTCTTCCAGAAGGGATATGTTAAGGTTTCCGAGTTGTTTTTTAAATGGTTTTACTGCCTAGTTCCTCAAGTAGACGGTAAATCATTTGTTCTACTCTTCAAATTATCTGTTCAACCTCCCTCTCTATCTCTTCCCATCCCTCTCTCTTTATCTCTCTCTCTCTCTCTCTCTCTCTCTCTCTCTGTCTCTCTCTCCATTTCTCTTTCTCTTTATCTCATCCCATACTCCCCTCTCTCTGTTCAGATCCTCTTTGCGACGGAGACCTTCGCCATGGGCGTGAACATGCCAGCTCGTACCGTAGTGTTCGATGCGATCAGCAAGCACGACGGTCACTCCCTCCGGCCTCTCCATCCAGCAGAGTACATTCAGGTTCGAACTTCCAGCGAGTTCCATCCAGGCTTTCCATTTCAATAGTATTTACATATTATATCAATGGTAATAAATAAACAAGAAAAGGACTAACTAAAAATTAGTCATTTGCATTTCAGATGGCTGGACGTGCGGGCCGCCGTGGTCTTGACTCCACTGGCACAGTCATCGTGCTCATCAAGGGAGACAGCGTGCCAGACACTGCAGAGCTCACGACTGTCATGAAGGTGAGAGAGAGAGAGAGAGAGAGAGGGTGAAAGCTAGAGAAGACAAGAGGGCGTGGATAAGAGTGGATGCAATCGACTCTGAACCTGCAGGGCAAAGCGGCTCCTCTGGAATCTCGTTTCCGAGTGACTTATTCGATGCTGTTGAATGTGCTGCGGGCTGAGCAACTTCGAGTGGAGGACATGCTGAGGAGAAGCTTCGTCGAACAGGTATCCATTGAAATTATGAATCAGGGAAGAGCAGCGGCACTCCAAATAAGGGTTTATTACGGGACATCAAGGGTTCTACCAATTCTGTCTTCTACAAACGGTTTCGGTGATTAAGTTGTTTTCCGCACTGGGACTGGGCGCATTCCATGCATTGAATATAAGTGAAGAGTTAGCAGATAAAATACAATGCGCTACCTAAGGTAAAGAGAAAGATAATTTTTCCACACATTAAAAGAGTTAATATGTAAAAATTGAAATGGGATAAATGTTGTCTCGATCACTGATATCGTCCTCCAACAGGTGTCCCTTCGAGAGGATCTCGGGCGGAAGTCGCAACTGGAGGAGAGCCGGAAGAGCTTCGCGAGCATGCCCCGTCTGGCATGCTCGGTCTGCGGAGAAGAGAGCGAGCAGGGAGGAGTGGCACTCATGCACGACCATCTCAGGCAGTTGCTGCTGGAGAGGGCATTTCTCTGGCAACCACTCTCTGCTGCCATCATCACTTGTTTGTTATTTTCCTCCCTCTCTCTCCATCTCTCTCTCTCTCTCTCTCTCTCTCTCTCTCTCTCTCTCTTCAGTTGACCGAGCCTTCTCCCCTGGTCGTCTGCTCATCCTGACCTGGCCTCGTCATTGTCTTCAAAATACTCTCGCTGTTCTTCTCAAGGAAGAATCTCGAGATGGCAGGAAAACGCTTCAGGCTAGTCGTTTTTTATCCCTCAGCCAGCTTATTGTTAGAGGATTGATAGTGGAAAACGTCTGACATTCGGCGAGCTTTTGCAGGTGTTGGTGAGCTGCACCGAAGAAGAGCAGACTTTCGGGGCTTCCAAAGCAACTGGAACGAAAGAAGTTGGAGTTTCCTTATTCTCCGTTTTATCAACTCGAAAAATATGAAATTACTTATGACTTACAATTAGTCGACAAAATCTTTGAACTTTCTCATAAAATAAGAGGTTTAAAAAATCTTGTTCTTTTTAAAGTAAAATGTAGAAGATATAAGCATTGTTTCCTATAAAGTCTATTCTATTCTTGGAGGAAGAGTGGGAATGGGAGGAAGGACTGATCAGCGGAACTCTCTGTTTTGGCCTTGAAGGAGTGGCTCCGCCTGCTGCGGACAAGAAATTCTTCAGGTTTATATATTTACAATTTTATTTAAATAATTTTGACATGCATCAGAAATACTTGCACTATCACAGTCTAATTTGCAGAATCCTCTGTGATCTGCCACAGACTGCCGTTGTCGCGGTGTGCAAATCCACTCTAAAGGTCGATGTCAGTGATCTTCTCCTGGAAGAGAAGAGAAGGGATCGAAGCAGATTGGAGTTAGCTTTTGAGCTACTTTCACTTCAATGTTCCTTCTCCCCGGGACCAAAGAGTTCTAATGCTCCCTCCCCACTTGGCCCCTCAACCGTCCAGACTTAAGTTGGCACCCGTGGTCTTGTACCGCTGCGATTCTTGATTGCAGTTCGCAAAAGCCACTACCAGACGCTAGCGCTCGAGTTGTCTCACAACTCAACGACTTCGCGTCACAGTATTCTTGCAACAAGGATGAAGGAGCGCCCGTAATTCTGCCGAGTCCCGCCGATTTCAAAGGGGTCACTTTTCTTTCTTTTTTTGTATAAATATTTTTACGGTACTTTCGATCGGTACAACATGTCCTCAGCAGGGTGAAATATAGAAAACCCGGAAGGGATCATCCACCCCTTTTTTGGGTATTAATTAGGGCATCAAAAATCCGTTTTTACATTACTCTACATTCCTTTCGGCGGTCAAAAACCCCTACCAACTAACTTTTGGGGACCATCGGACCACCGGTTTTCCTGTGTTCTTCATTCTGTCAGATCTCCTGTACTGATCTGTCTCCTCACTTTAGAAGGGCGATATCAGTCTGCTCGACCGTGTGAACTATGTGAACAACCTTCGCGAGCACTGGCTGAACAAGTCTCTCTTCCCTGCACGCCACTGCGCCAGACTCCAAGAACACGTTCGTTCGATTTCTCCATTTTATTTATCTATTCATTTATTATATTATAATTAAGCAATCTTAAGAGCTTCCTTCTAGATGACTCAATTCCGAACCACCGTGCGAATGCAGCAGAAGATTCGTGAACTCGAGCACGCTCTCTCCTCTGAATCTCTCCAACTTTCAGAGGAATATCGTAGCAAAGTTGAAGTCAGTCATTCATTCCCTGTATTCTCATTTTCGTATATACGTTTGCTTGCATATCTCTCTCTCTCATTCAACCTGTTCTTACTTTTTGATTTTCATCATTTCTCTTTTTCTTATTAACAAGAATTTAGAAACTTTTTTGCATTAGCCAGTTCGGGGTTTCTTTTTTAGCTGCTACGCAAGCTGGGCTACCTCGAACAAGGTGATATGGTCAGCTTCAAGGGTCGAGTTGCGTGCGAGATACATCATCAGGTATTCTCTCTATCTCTCTCTCTCTCTCTCTCTCTCTCTCTCTCTCTCTCTGTCTGTCTGTCTGTCTCTCTCTCTCTCTTTCTCACACTTCACTCTCTATCCTTCCACACATTCTACATTACCTCCAGTTCCCCTCTCTCACTTATTCACCCGTCATAATTTAAATATCAGTGCCTAGAATTTATCCCTTTCTGTTATAATTTTATATATGTAGTTCGTATGTTTCCAGGAACTTCTGATCACAGAGTTGATACTTGACAACTCACTCTACACTCGAGACGCAGCAGAGATTGCTGCTATGCTCTCGGCGACCACCTGCCAGCACAAGGGAAGCGAGTCGGCCAAGTTCCCCAAGGACTCACTCTTCGACAAGGTCAGCCGAGAGGACTAGAAAGGCAGCCTAATCAGATCGGCACGATCAGTTGAATCATTTATATGGGTTCTTTGTTTAAAAAATAGACATTTTTCTTCAGATAGAAGTGAATACATAATAGAGAGAAAAGGATATCTCTAAGAGCCACCTAAAAACTTAATTGTAATTGAGCTGAGAACGCACATGACCAACATCGCGATTCGCATCCAATTGGATGCCAAACTGCTCAACATTTCAATCTACGAGGGTTTCGACGAACTCCGCTTCGATCTCATGGAAGTCGTCTACAACTGGGCTCAGGGCATGGTTGGCGGACTCTGTCTCTCCTATTCCCTAGTGCTCTCTCGCCTCTCACTCTCTTTCTCACTCTCTCATCTTTTATCTCTCCTTTTCTCTCTTTCCCTCTCACTCATCCCCTATCTTATCTATTTACGGCATTTTTTGCGCTTGTATTTTTAATTATTCTTTTATTCAAGTTCTCCTTTGCAGCCTTTCGCGGAAATAATGTCTGTGAGCGAAGCCCAAGAGGGTCTCATCGTTCGGTGTATTCAACGATTGGGAGAGGTTTCTTTTCACCCATTAACTGCAAACGTGTAGAAGGAATCATATTACCTTCTTCTATTGCTCTTGTATCTTTCAAAAACAAAAAAGGAATCGTAGGAATTACAGAGATAAGATGAAATGATGACTTCTTATAATCGTAGGTATGCAAGGACATCCGGAATGCAGCTCGCGTCGTTGGCAATCCAGCGCTTCAGGAGAAGATGGAACAGGTGATCGATTAATATTTTCCCGCCTTTATATGTTGTGTTCTCATGTGTGTTATTTTAGTAATTAAAAATAATTCTTTTTTTTAGCAACTAAAAATGAAATGTTCTTCAGGTTTCTGCCGCTATCAAGCGAGACATCGTCTTCGCCGCAAGTCTCTACACAACCACGTGAGAGACAGCGGCCTTTGAGAAGACGAATTTTATCCTATTTAACTAATTTTGTTATATTTTACCTATAGTTATGTTGTTTTCCATGCTTTATGGGGTATCTGGAAACTGGTCCTTTGATTTTATCATTTGAAGCTGTTTGCTGAGTTACCTTTCAACCTTATGGTTAGAATACAATTGTTGATTTCCTCGTAGATACATATTCTTCTTTTGTTTAAATAAGGCAAAACTATATTTTTATTTATTTATTACGATAAATAGAACGGATTAAAGCTGATATAATCTTAATTTGCAAGGTTGTGAGAAATGTGAAAGAAGTACGCGTAATAGATCGATAGGAGCAGTTCTTCTTTGTAAATTAAGTGAGGAGGGAAGAATGAATTACAGTGGCAATAGATTAATAGATGGAATACAGTATCTAAGGGTTGTAATCTACTGATCAAGCAGCAGAGATAAGCTGAATGACAGGGTCGTCGCTCTGCGTGGGAGTGGGCTGCTCCTTCTCGGCCAGAGAGAGACATGACTGCGCGAGACGGGGCAGACGGTCAGAGGAGACGTGCCAGTCGAAGATGTCCGAGGCATGCCAACGGACGAAGGACGACACTACGTCGATGGCGCGAGCGGCTAGGGAGGGAGAGCACACCTGGAAGAGAGGCAGAGAGAGAGCGGAGAAAAACAGAGAGAGAGAGAGAGAGAGAGAGAGAAAGAGAGAGAGATGAAAGCGAGCGAAGAAGCCAAACCGACCTGCTTGACAATGGGCAGCATGCATGCGACGTAGCACTGCTGGAAGGTGCACAATGTGTCCAGCTCACGCTCGTACGAGTCAAGCTCGTCCTCGGTGAAGACTTGCTGCAGAAGGAGGGAGGTAGAGAGAGAGAGAGAGAGAGAGAGAGAGAGAGAGAGAGAGAGAGAGAGAATAGAGGGAGATGGAAAGAGAGAGAGAGAGAGAGAGAGAGTAGAGGGTGATGGAAAGAGAGAGAGAGAGAGAGAGAGAGAGAGGGAATAGAGGGAGAAAGTAAGAGAGAGAGAGAGAATAGAGGGAGATGGAAAGAGAGAGAGAGAGAGAGAGAGTGAATAGAGGGTGATGGAAAGAGAGAGAGAGAGAGAGAGAGAGAGAGAGAGAGAGAGGGAATAGAGGAAGAAAGTAAGAGAGAGAGAGAGAGAATAGAGGGTGATGGAAAGAGAGAGAGAGAGAGAGAGAGAGAGAGAGAATAGAGGGAGAAAGCAAGAGAGAGAGAGAGAGGGAGAGGGAGGGAGATTCATGGACATGAAGTTGAAAAGAAAGAGCAGGAATAGGAATGATAAAGACGTACAACATTGTTGTCGTCATCGGCCCCGTCAATACTCTGTGGCGACTCAGTGGTGGCGACGGCAGCGTCGTGGCACTCTTGGTCGCACTTCAAGAAGGTCAACGGCTCGGCGTCTGCCAGACAAGGACGCGCCTCGCTGAAGAGGGCTCGCTTGAAGTTGCACACAAAGTTCGAGGGAGAGAAGACGGAATCGGCCGACTGCAAGATCCATCACATTTATCACTTCTTATTAAATATATATTTATATATATTTTTTTTTAATCAGCAGCGATCTTCTCAACACTAGTCACCAAATTCTCAAGCTTCACTTAATCTGGGCGGCGCAGCAAACGCCTGGTATTGACATAGCAGAAATTGTTTCTAATAAATTTTAGACACGTGTGTTTCTAATAAATTTTAGACACAATTTTAGACTTCATGTCACGTATTTTCATTGTTTATTTGCTGATGGGCTAAATAAACCCCAAATATATCCGTATGCTCAAACAATGATAAATAAAGCAACAACAAAAGTACGTATTTTTAAGTGGCTGGCCTGATCGTTGCATTCGTGGATGTAGCACGCGGTCTTCTGCTCAGCGAGTGTGCAGTAGAGCAAGAAGGAAGAGTGGTCGAGGAGGAGAGGGTGCAGGGGGAACTCGTAGAAGTCGGCCAGCGACATGTTCAACGAGTACTCAAAGTTCTCCTTCCAACGCATGTTGCAGCGCTGTAAAAGAAACAGGATGACTCATCAATCTATAGTCCAGGATAGTTTACTTTCGCTACAAGAAGAGGGATATTAGAAAAAGTTTAGAGTGGATGTGCGCTGGAGAGGGAGCGAATAGAGTCAGAGAGAAACCGAGAGAAAGAGAGAGAGAGAGAGAACTATAATAGAAAAATAATGATAAGAAAAAAAATCGTGGAACGCGTATAGGGTGATCTGATAGAGCCAGATCATGTTTGCCTACACTGAACTCGGAATACCTAATA
This sequence comes from Allodiplogaster sudhausi, assembly GCA_945643635.1. Classification (NCBI taxonomy): domain Eukaryota; kingdom Metazoa; phylum Nematoda; class Chromadorea; order Rhabditida; family Diplogasteridae; genus Allodiplogaster; species Allodiplogaster sudhausi. The sequence goes on from CALZFC010000020.1 coordinate 3,336,296, forward strand.
TTTTTCTTCTTCAAATATTGGCTTACCATATCTATGCAAATTTTCAAGAAAGGGCCTACCAAAATGTAGTCAAGACAAGTACAAAAATAAAAAATAAAGAGAAAAAAAAGATAAGAAGGGCGATCTGATCGAAAACTTCGCAGACCTGAAAGCAGTCCGGATCCGTTTCGTTCGTGGAAGAGACATACATGAAGTCACGACGGACACGGACATGAGGAAGAGAGGAGAGAGTGGCAGAGAAGACAGAGAAGAGGACGACGAAGAGAAGGAAAGGAGTCGCAGGCATGTCGAGCTGCTACTACGCAATGCACAGTCTGCACACTTACTCATCCACGCCCTCGATTCGCTCTCTCTCTCTCTCTCTCTCTCTCTCTCTCTCTTCTCTCTCTCCTCCATATTTCTTTATCTCTCTTTCCTTACCTTCGCTCTGTCTCTCTCACTCTCTATATCTCTCCCTCTTTCCGATCTCTCTTTTCCCCAAACCCCTTTACTTTTTCACCCTTCTAAATGCCTCAACCCACTATCCTCTCATACTCTTTCTCCTCATTCTTCCTCCCATCTTATTCTGTCATTGTTCATCTCCACTCCGCACTCTATCTCTTCATCCTAATTCTGGGTCATTTTGTCCAGCCAGAGCTGCCTCCTCCTCGCATTTTATTCCCTCATTCTACATACCGTGAGTGCATTCATGCTCTATCATCCTGGGTTCCCTCTGATCTCTTTCTCTCCCCTCTCTCTCGCTCTCTCTCTATCTGTTTTTCTTTCAATCTAGATATCCCCTCTTTGCCTGTTTCTCTCTCTCTCTCTCCCTCTCTCTCTCACTCTCTCTCTCTATTCTCCTTCTCCCTCTCTTAGTCACGCAAATCTGTCGTTCCCATTCTTTTGTTCTCACTTCTTGCCCGGTCGCCGGATATGTTCTTCAGGACTGCTCTGAACAGACTGTCTGAAAGTTCGTGAGGAATCGGGCAGAGAGACAGAGAGAGATATATAGAGAGAGAGCACGAGATAGAGCGAGATGGAGAGAGAGGAGAGAAAGACCTGTAGTTTCGTGGTCTTGTAGCATTTATGACGACCAACATAATTACGGAGAAGGTAGATTAAGCAGCATCATCGAAAATTCTATGAAAATGAAATTTGCAGATTAAAATAAAAGATTTGAATCGTCTTTAGCGGCTCCTGCACCTATTCTGTGGAAGAGAGAAAGAGAAAAGGAGAGAAAGAGAGAAGGAGAGAAAGAGAGAAAGAGAGAGAGAGAGAGAGCGAGAGAGAGAGAGAGAGAGAGAGAGAGAAAGAGAGAAAGAGAGAGAGAGAAGGAGAGTAAAGGAGAGAGGGAAAAGAAGATGAGAACAAGGGAGATACTGAGAGGAAGAGAGGAGAATATAATGATTAGAACTTAGAGTGAAGATCCTAGTAACACAGATATTACAAAATACAGCAGTAGATTAACATATTGTTGATTTATCGGTGCACTTCTATAGGTAGTGCGTAGTGTAGTTGAACAATAGTTGTAGCCACACTGAAAATATTCTTGGATGTAATCCCGACTTTTGGGAACTTGCGTCCGAAAGAGATGGAAGCCCTGCCGCCGCCCGTGGTGTCGCCCGAGTGGCGCGGGATTGTTGAGCGCGTCCTGCGCGTCTGGACCGGCTACCAACTCGGCATCGACCAAGGCGCTGCCGGAGATGACGCGCCCGAGAAGCACAAGGTTGCCGAACATCATAATTCATCTTTTTCTTTTTCTGTTTCCGCATTTATTTACATGTTTTCCTGACTGATGAAATAAGGCAACAATACTCATGTATTGTGGTTTATAACCACGTTTTATTTGCCTTCTGCATCACGTTCAGAAAAAGCATATTCGAAGGCAAGTTTGGGAGCAGATATATAATAAATGATTTTGATAGTTGACGTTAGAACGAAGTTGTCATTCAGTGGTTCGGCGACGTGCTCACTGAGCACACGGCAAATTCGCGCGGCCTGAATGCAGACGCACTCGAGGAGTGGCTCAACAACATTCTCTACACGGACTTTGACCTCGTCCTGGATGATGACTCCACTTTCCCCACGGCTCATCTGCTCCTTGAAGCTTACCAGTTAGCTATTACAGGACATTAATCAGGATGCTGTTATTGTTGCTTCGAGTGATATTTTGGCTCAGTTCAAAGGATATTCTATTTGATCGTTTACTTTTGGCTTGGTGGCAGTGCGAGCGTAGCAAGCAGCTGATGCTACTTGGTTTTAATAATTAGGTTTATGCTTATTCCGTATTGTGGTTAATATTTACAACAATTCTCGCCTTGGGCCGTGGCATAAGGACTAAGAAAACGCGCCGAAAAGTCGATAAACAGATATTGTTTAATGTCACTGGAGAAGACCACCATTTCCATTGCCACATTTTGGAAAGGCAGGCCGAGACTTTGGGCCGGTGTGTACCGTATGAGGATATACAGATTCTCCGAGATACGGGCCTGATTGTGGATCCGGTATGGCCATGTTATTTTGTTATTTTCTCTTGTCTCTTTCAGATACTGGAAGAACAGTAATCGAGTGCGACTGAACCAGCTGCTCGATTCTCTTCCATCCGAAGACCAGCTTAAGGAAGCGAAGAGAGCAAGCAAGAAGGGAGAAGAGCAAGCGGAGGAGGACGGAGAAGAGGGCGGTGATGGCAACTCCTCAGGTATTTGCTGTTACAATTGTTGTTGATCTGGAAAACATTATCAATCTTGTTTTATTGACACATTTTACTGCTTGAAATCGTGTTCATTCTCGTTATTTTCGAATATTATGTAAAAAAAAATTGGCGCCGAGGTCTTATTCCTAATGATGTTGAGATGACGAAGAATCGAGAGATAACAACGACGACGGGACGGAGAGACGAGAGAAGAGAGAAAGACCACCGAGGCTGACTACCGACGACGATGGATGGACTACCATCAATAAGAGATGAGGGCAGGAGAGAGAGAGAGAGAGAGGGAGAGAGAGAGAGAGAGAGAGTGGGAGGAATGTTTGCGAGCAAAGCTCGAGTTTGCTGACTGTCTGTTACGGCTTTTGATTGTTCTCGTTTGTTGTTTGTTGTTTGTTGTTGTTCAATTCTAATAAGATTATATGAGAGATAAAATTCCTTACTCCCCGAAATTTGTCCTTATCCTTTCTATCATAGTGGTTTGAGAGGCCACTGAAGCTATCTCCCGATCTCACACTTGACATCGAACATGAGTGGTCGAGTCAAGTTTGAGATCAAGTGTGTTTTTAATCGAGTCTATTAGGAATATCTTATCTGAGCATGGCTACCGGGAATTTGGTGATAAAAGTCATTCCAGGTATTAATATTATTCGAAGAATGATATGTTAATTCTTGTAACTGACTGATATAAGTCAACTATAACAATGTTTTATCGCTCTCTATGACTCATTTCCTTGTGTCACATGATACTTTCTTTCCCTTCTTCGTATGGAACACTGGCTTTATCAGGCTGCGGAGGTGGGGGGGGGGGAGGGGAGAAAGAGAGACGGGAAAGAAAGATGTGGAGAGAGAGAGAGGTGGGGGGGAGAGAGACAGAGAGGAGAGAGAGAGGGAGAACGAGAGAGAGAGAGGAGAGAGAGAGAGAGGAAATGAGAGATATGCGGGAGCAGCATAAGCGTGTGACAGAGTAGTCACCTTGGATACCCCGCAACCATGCTGGCCATTTACTGATTTCAACTTAC